>JAJPUD010002653.1:169336-257860 GCA_023553655.1 Myrmecobius fasciatus
TCTTTCTTTCTTTCTTTCTTTCTTTCTTTCTTTCTTTCTTTCTTTCTATTTTTTTTTTTGCCGAGGCAATGGGGTTAAGCTACTTGCCCAAGGTCACACAACTAGGAAGTGTTAAGTGACTGAGGCCAGATTTGAACTCAGGTCTTCCTGACTTCAGGGTTGGTGCTCTATTTACTGCACCAGCTAGCTGCCCCTTCTTATGCTTTTCTAATGTACTTTTAATGTACTAATTGCTTATCATAAATTTCTGTCAGTCTATTTACTACTACATTTTTAAGCTACAGTGGTATCATATTTTATTATATATCACTAGTAACTAGAAAAATGTTCTAAATGTACTTGGTGCATAATTAATCTGTGATGAAAATAAATTAATTTATGTATTAACAGTGACATTCTGAGACTCCCTACCATACCCTTCAAACACAGTAGTCAAGACTTTATTTCCTTAGCAGTGAGGTCAGATGGATTGCATTCCATTTAACTTTTACTTCCAACCAGAAGGAATGCTGGAATACTGTATTTCTGAGGTTCATCTAGGGATTTAAAGGAAACATGGGGATTCTAATTCCTGTGCTTCTTTATAAAGTACATTTATATTTGTCAGATTTTCTCACCTAAAGTACTTTTACATCTCTGGTGTCATCTTATTTTGTGGCATACAATCACCTGAATGAGGATGGATTTAAGCAAATCATTGGATTGTTTTGTATCTTCAAGAAACTCCTTGGGGCTATTGACAGGTTTAGCAAGAGGTTCATATTTACAAATGTTATTTTGGGTCAGTGCTTTGCTGATGAGAGGATTGAACTAAATGATCATTAAGCCCCATTTCCTCTCTAATTGTCTGAGATGCTATGATTGTACATTCAATTGGCCCATAGCTACCTTTGCATGGATTTGATTGGTTAGACAGTCACCCAGAGGTTCTAGTGCCCCCTGGTGGTTATTGCATTCTGATATCAGACCTTGAAACAAAAATTTATTGCAAAAAAAGAATAAAAACACTAAAATTGAGAGCCAGAGATGAGACAGAGAGACAAAAGAGAGTAAGAGAGAGAATAAAAGACAGAGACATACAGAGGCACAGAGAAATAGAAAGAATTTATATAATTCATGTTACATTTTATCATACATGGAGATTTATCAGAATATCCTACGTATATATGAGAAACAAGAAATTTCTTTTAAAAAGTTTTTTTTTTCCTCTTTTAATTAAATAATTTTCATAAATTCTCTAAAGCTCACATGTGTTACTTTTTTTTTCCAAGCTATGTTTGCTGACCCTTTTAATTAGGTCACAATGCTCTCTATGGGCCACTGACAAATACCCTTTTGACTAAAGCCTTAAACTATTTTCAATGATCATAAAATTTCATAGTATGATATCTTAGCTGCTTTAAATCAGATTATTCTATTAAACTATACCTACGAATCTGAGTGCATTTGTTTATTGACCATGTTAAGATAATTATACTTTGGGTCGTTAGATTTCCAAATTTTTGGTATTAAGAATTTAAAATTTCTCAATTAAAATTATAAATGGTAAAGGAAATTCCTAACTTATGGTTTTTATACAGTGTAAATCACATTAATTTTAGAAACCTTAATGATACCTTATTTTTGAACAGAGCTTAGATTATGTACATTTTACGTTAGAGCATAAATAACTATTTTATAGATACTACATAAATCATGCTAATGTAACTATCTAAATTATTTTCTTATACAGTGGAAGATTGTTTATATTTTTACTAAAATCACAACCAGAGAACCTACTTTTCTGTAATCTCTATTAACTGAGACATAATGTCTCCTTTCAGTTTATAATCAGTTTCTTCTGCACAGTACCTTTTCTAATTCAGTTTAAATTACCCCTTTTCTGTGATGAACTTGCGTTTTCACATTTACCAGCTGTGAATGCATTTAGACTGTAAGTGCAAAAGTAGTAGGTTCAGAAACAGCCCTTTGATTTCATTGTTGCAGTTAACCATTTAGTTTGGTAATGTGAGATTTGTAACCAACTAGAGCTTCCAATTGTGCCTTTTCCTTCCCTGTTTCTTCTCCTTCTCCTCAAAGGATTTATATGTGAAAATTGATGGGTTCCATTTCCCTTGGTCAGCCTAATTTGTTTCTAAGAAATAGTTCCTCTTTTAAAATATGAACTTGCTAACAAAAGTAAATAGCAATTTCCCAGCAGGAAACGAGAAGACTAAGGCTTCACTGAATGTGTGTATATGTGTGCATGCATGTGTGCACACATGTATGACTGTGTATACTGAAATGACTACTGTTAAATAGAAAGAAAAATACTTTGTTGTGATCTAAAAGTATTACTTTATCTCTCTTAAACAGAAGCAAAACAAGACACTTTTTACCCCTTTTTTCAATGTGGTATGTTTAGACAATTGGGGAGGGAGGGCAGGCAGAAAGAGAAAGGGGAAATACAAGTAGAATTTTTAAAGTTTTTTCTAAACCTCAGTTTCTCATTTGTTTTATATTAGCTGAATATAATTATAGTATTCTATCAGCTATAGGGCATGACATACACCTAAAACTTATAAACATTTCCTGAAAATTGAATATGATCTGGTGCAACAACTGGAGCTACCTAAAGAAAATGGAGGATGAGTGGGAAGATGATCTCGAAGTAATTTTAAAAAGACATGTCAAAGAAATGACTACATTTTTAACCAAGTTTGAATATATTAATAACTTATTCACATCCATTTTGTAAACGTATAACTTTACAGGAGAAAAAATGTGCTTACGATAATAGAAGAAAGGTTATAGTAATTGTTTTAAAATGCCATTACAAATTCTAAAAAAAGAAAAAAGTACAATACTCTGTATATGCATATGCCCTGTGTTCTAGCTTACAAATAAGTTGGTGGGGTTTTATCCCTAGCTAATGCCAGTCTAAACTCAACTCACATGCTTTTGTATTTTAAAAATGTAAGCTGCAGAGTGAAATTTGTTTTCTTTTTTTTTTTTTGATTCAGTAATTTTGTATTTAAATGCTCCCACTTCTCACAGATGCATCTTAGTATTATAGAAGACTAACTGGGTGGGAGGCTTTTTCTAAACCACTGTGCAAATCTGCAGCCAAAAAAAAAAAAAAGTCAATTGCCTTGTACACACATTTAATGTTAAGATTAACCCACCCCACTTCTCCTCTCCCCTTCTCCCCCCACCCCCCAAAAAGAAACATATGAGAGCATATATTTGAAAGAGAGAACAAAATAAGGGATTGTATATATGCTAACTATACCACTCAAAGTACAGAAAGATATTACTTTCATGTTTTTTTTTTTAATGTAATGGAAAGGTATTTATATTCTCACCACTGAATATTAGTCATTCAGTAGATGAAAGGAATATGTTAAACTTTAAAGGCTACCTTGGTGTCATTCTTAGAAATAGGGATGAGACCCTGGGGAAAGTGCTGAAATCCTGGAGAATTTATTCCATGTATCAAAAGTTGTTTAATATATATAGTTTTTGTAGTTTTGATATCTGATATTTGTGAAATTGATATGGGAAAATCTATGTTTCTAATTTATGTGTTTTAGTCTGCAATTTTCACTCTTAAAGCATCTATTTGTGTAAAGATTGTTCCAAAATCTTCTATAACCTTGGCAAAACATTGCTAGTCTTCTATGAATTTTTCTTTATCTCTTTCCAAGGCTTAATCCATTATGCTGTTTACATTTTCCTTATATCCCTTAAAAGGATACTCAATATGTTTTTAATATAATTTCTGAAAAACATTTTAATAGGCATAACAGCTAGAAACATACAATTATATTTATATATAAGAAATCACACTGCCAAGCCAAAGGGAGGAGGGGAGAAAATTTCATTTCCTATCTTCAACTGAAAGCTGCTTAGAAATCTAGAAACTATAAAGGACAGTATGCTGCTGTCATCTCTGGACAATTCTAATTTTTACCACTTTAAGTTTCATAAACAGCTATTTTATATTTAATTTTTAAATGAGGGTGAGATGAAATTGAATTCTTAAACAAAAACAACTTTTTAAAAAAATGTGTTTGTCATCAAGAGAGATAACTTATAAATGGCAGGAGATAAAAAAGGGGAAAAAATTAAGTAAAACAAAAAGGGAAATAGGGCCACGAGGGCCAGAGGGGATCTGTTCTTTTCAGTCTGGTAAACTTTGAAATCAATGACTTGACAATTTTTTTTTCCAGAAATGTCATTGTTATAGATTTAACCATAGTTTTAAATCGCAAAGAATGGGAAAATTACCTTCTAACAACCAACACAAAGGTTGTTTTTCATAATTGTTGTAGGATAGGTAGAGGGAAAACAACTTTTTTTCGAAATTTATTTTCCAAAAAATTTTGAAAAATTTAACTTAAAAAGATAGCTATAACAAGAGATGAAAACCTGAGAGAACTGCAAAATATCTTAGTTGGGAAGAAATGACTGGAATCAAGTTCGTGATAGCATTCTATGAAATCAATTTAAGCAAAATTCAGAGAGAGAAGTGTGTGTTCACAAATGGAAAATGCTACAAGGTGGGACAATTTTATATAAATGATTAGAATTATATTAAGAAGTCTCGGGTTTGGGTATGAAGGTTTTCACTTCATCTTGAACACTGTAGCTCCTATTTAATGCTTTTAAGAAACAGAAAAGGAGGGGAACAAAAAAACAAAAGATTTCCTTCTCTCTTTAGTTTCTTTTGCTACGGCTTATTTTAAACTATTGGAAACATTATTTAAATATAATGCATTTAATTGCTTTCATTCTTCCAAGGAGAGTGGGTGGTGTCCCCCCCCCAAACTCCCAAAGGGAGGGAAACTAGCAGCTGTAAGAATAAAAGAAGAGAATCTCGAATACTTTGGTGAAAGGTGATTAACAAAGTTACTAGGCACGGAGTTTTGAATACCAGTCTCTTAAAAGGCACTTCGCTTAAAGGTACAGCGATTTTCGATTTTCACGGCTTAAGAGTCTAACTTGTTACATGAAATTCAGATTCTTTCGTCTTTCGTTTCTAAACCATAGAGACGTAGATGAATGTCAGTAGATATCTATATCTAGAGCACTATCTTTACATTTGTTTTGCTAGGCAAAAGCCCTGATTCCTTAAAATCAGAAAGCCAAGGCAGTGCTGGCCTCTTCTCCCAACCCTGAACTATCCTTTCTGCACACAAAACTAGATCGCAAAGAGCTCGGAACCTGAGGGGAATCCTCTACCAGTAGCAACCTGACTCCACTCTCCGCCAATTGGTCTGCGCCTCCGACCCCTCCTCCACAGCCTGGGCAGCCTTCTTCCCCGAGATCCGCCCCCTGGCTCTGGGAATCAGCTTCTGGGAGGCCGACTCTTGCTGCCAGTCTCTTAGACTGACGGGCTGCTCTTAGGCCTGGAATCCCCGCCCCTTTCCCCCTAATTGATATTATTGGAGTGTGGAGCGAGCGGCCGGTCTGCAGTCGGAGACTTGCAGACAGCAAATACGGTGCGAACGAATTGGAGGGGGGGAAAGAAAAAAAAAAGAAAAAAAAAAAGGAAAAGGGAAGAAAAAAATCCAACAAAAACCCAATCCTGAAGAACGGGCCTGGGACTGCGAAGAAGAATTGATGCTAAAAGCGAACCCAAACCTACTTCCAAACCAACAGCATTTAAAGCAGATCCTCTTTGAGATAATTAAGATAAACCCTCAAACCTGCTTATGCACCATGGTTTTTCAAACTCGGTACCCTTCCTGGATTATTTTATGCTACATCTGGCTGCTCCGCTTTGCACACACAGGGGAAGCACAGGCTGCGAAAGAAGGTAAGGCGATTGGGAAAGCAAAGTTTGTTCTGACTTAGCTATCTATTTCCCTGTATCCTCTGTAAGAAATGGTTTGTATAGGATTAGGAGACTAGCTGCTTCTCATCGGTTTCCCAATTCCCTTCCACCCCTGTAAGCGCTCTGGGTTGGAGGGAGGCAACAGGGATCGCTCGGAGCGCCCTCCATCCATCCCTGCGCCACGGGCTGAGCCGAAGAGATTGGGACGGGGTTTTGTGGCTTGCACGATCCGAGGGCACCGCGTGCGACTGGGAAAGATCGGAAGGAGTCTTTTCTGAGCAAGCTGTTTTGTTAGCACCCTGGGGAGGGTTGAAGGTATGCATGCGCGCGCGCGCGCGCGTGTGTGTGTGTGTGTGTGTGTGTGTATGTGTGTGTGTGTGTGTGTGTGTGTGTGTGTGTGTGTAAGCTGCAACCAGAGTTTGGTAGGGGACTTGGGCGCGCATCCTCTAGTGTCTTAGCCAAAAGGATGCCGAGTTCCTGGAGTCCGGTCCTTTCCCAGAAAACTGTGGAGACCTCTGTAAAATAATCTAGATCGGGCCCCTAATAAAGTCTTCACTGCCGATTCAGGTTGTTGCCCAGGCCCCTGCTGTTGGCACACAGCAACTGAGATGGAACAATAACATTGAAAAGGTGAATAGTGCATAGAGAGATGAGGCGGCACGCCACACTAAATGTATTTCCATTCACATACACTAGCCTTACAAATCCAACGTTTGTGTTAAAAAAAATTTTTTATTGTCTTCCCCTCCCTTTTTTTTTTAAGATTTTGATTCCAGATGGGATGAATGAGGTTCTAGGTGAGCTTGTATAGTTTTGAATTGAAGAGCAATCCATGAAAAATCAACGGTTCATATTCTTCCTCCTTCCCCTCCCCCACTTAATTCTGGAGTTTAAGCAATCAGTAATCAAACCAGCCTAAGAGACCTGGGCCTCGATGTCTGTTTCTGTCAATGCAAAGAGATGGTTTCATTTAGCCAGCCAGTTACGTCCGTGTGTGGTTATATATTTTCCCTTCTTTGAACCATTGACAGGAGGTAAAATACCTTTCTGTGCCTGTAGTTGGAGCTGGGAGAAAAACTGTCAATTAAAATGCTTTGCTTCTGAGCACTATCACATCTCATTCTTTTCCAGGGGGACAATTTCCAAAGTTCACCTTCAAAGGATTGAAAAACATTTATATTACTGAGATTAGAAAATGCATTTAAAGTGAAGCCGGAAACCATATTTGGGGTCCTGGTTGTGTTTGTGAGTGTGTATGTGAATATGAAAAGGGGCTACGTGTATCTTTAAAGAAAACCTGCTTTGTAGAGACTGCAGAGAAATCACTCAACGTGAGGTTGACATTTTTTTACTAAATCTATGAAAACTTAAGTGATTATTTTCTCTTCATTCTCTTCAATAATTTCCCAGTCTTCTTTCTCATTCTTTCATCTCTATCTGACCCCCTAAATCCCAATTTGGTAATCTGCAACCTGTGCGGAAGATGAATTCATTAAGGAAAAAGCACCCTAAACTCGAAGCTAAACAGTCAGATGCTTGTAAAAGCGCAAAATTGTTGAAGAGAGAAACCCCAATTAAAAGGGACATGTTCTCTTTAAAATGAAGATTTAAAGATTGATTCGCTGCACTTTATACCCTTTGTACTGACTGAAATAACGGGATGGGGAGGAAAAGTTTGCACAGAAGGCTAGAAGGTACTGGAGCGCACAGGCACATATACTTCCAGCAGGAGTTTAAGCTATAAATATCTGTATCACTAGGGGGAGAGGTTCCTGTAGTCAGAAATCCTGGTTTTATTCCGCTCCCCTTCATCTCTTTCTCCACCCCCAAGATACATGGAGAGGTTTCTTATTTTAAATTCCAACGCCATTTCAGAACAGAATGCGGAGAGGAATTTTTTTTTGGGGGGGGGGTCTGAGGGGAGGAAAAGGTGAGAGATTCTTGTTTAGGAAGAGCTTTGATCCTAAAGTGTCAAGATTCCCACAGTGCGGGCTATAAATAGGTAATAATAATAAATGATCGAGCCTGAGGCGGTCCCTGAACACCTTCCTCCCAAAAGGGCCGGAGTTGGAAAACCTATTACGCAGGTGCCAGGTCGGTCCTCCCACTCGGTCACCCAGAAGAGTTAAGGACAAGGAGACAGGGGTTGGGATGAGCGTATTTTTTCTTTTTTACCCTGGAGAGAGAGAGGGAGGAGAAAGTGGGAGACGGAGAGAGAGACAGACAGATCCAGACAGAGAGAGGGAGACAGAGATACACGGAGGCAGAGACCTAGAGAGACAGACAGAGACACTGAAACAGAGAAATTGAACATTCTGGGTCAGACGCTTGGAGGCGAAATGCAGCTGTTTCTCAGCAAACTCCGCCTGTGCTGTTCACTCAATGAAGACACTTCTCCCAAGCTCCAAGCTTTCCTCCTCCTGGGCGACACCCGCCTCCCCCCCTTCATCCCCCGCTCAGGCTTCGAGTCCTTCCCCCCACCCCCACTCCTCGCTTTATCCTCCCCCTCGCTCTCTGCCACCGTAGGTGGGGGGAGGGGGCGTCATCTCGTCCCAGAAACCCCTTGCTCAGGCCATTGATCAGACCTCTGATTCCTAAACCAGACCGGACCGCGTCCAAAGCCCACCCCAAAAGCCACTTCCTCCTTTCCGGAATTCCTTACAATCCTGGGAACTCTTAATGATACCGCGGGACAACTGCAGCTTCTCTCCCCTTTGCCTCCCGCTCTGTCTCTTGTCTTAGTGGAATAGACAGTAACCTCCCCAATTGCAAACCCCTCTCTAGGTCTTCAGAGTGTGCTGCCGCACCCCATGCAGAGCACACTTCTCAGTCTTCCCCGAGCTTAGCTTAGTGGGAGTTCCGGGGCTTGGAATTCCTATACGCTCCCCGCTCCCCGCCCCCACTTCCGAACCTACTGGGCGGCAGGTTCTATGTGTGGCTCAGGATGAGGCCAGCACTCTGTGTTCTGAGTGGGCCGAGAAACCCGGCGTTAAGAACTGAGCTGGGGAGTGGAACAGCAGGGGCAGATGGATAGATCATTTTAGAACTGCTGATTAAGCTCCCTAGCTGATTTCTATGTTTGAGATTAAATGGATTTTTTTTTTATTTTGTGCCCCCCCACTTTTAAAAAAATTAATCACTTTGCTCTAGAGTGTATCAAAAAGACTTGAAAATTATCGCGATCTACCTAGCAATTTTCCAAGAAAAGAAGTGAACTAGTTAACGTGATTTTGAACTTTATTTATTGTACCACAGTTAACACCACCACCACCCCGGTTTATGTCAGAGGCAAAATATCTAGAAATCTTGCTTTGTTTCACTGCCTTTTATTTGAATTGCAATAGATAAAAATAAAATCCGCTGTAAAAATCCACATTTTAAAAAACAATACCAAATCCCGGTTTACAATTGGTTAAAAAAAAAGTGTCTAAATATGTTTTAGATTAACCTCCAATTTTTCCATTTAGAAGAATTAGAAACATCCAAGGTGCGTATGCACAAGGTGCCTACTTTTAAGTCTCTAGAGGGTGATGTGTGTGTGTGTGTGTGTGTGTGTGTGTGTGTGTGTGTGTGTGACTGGATCAAAGTAGATAATGGTGTCTTAGAAAGGATGATTAATAGATATGCTAGGGAGGATTGGCAAGTTTGATAGGGTTAAACATAGCCAATTGTCTGTGTAAGTTTCTCTTGTTTCTAAAATTGACACATTTCTCTTAGCATCACCTAATAATAATACAGTACTAAACTCGAAAGAATCTATATTACTGTACTATTAAAATTTGAGTGAAATGCCTATCAAAATCTAACATTTTTACTAAAGTATATATTGAACTTTTTTAAAAAAAAAACTTAATTGAAAGTTCATTCATTACTATTTGAAGAAATGTTGCTTTTGTTTTAAAAAGTAGTTTCCTACACCTAAGAACACTTTTTTAAAAGTAAAATCATTTAAACTGAATCTTTTAAATAATAAATGATAGAGATAGGTAGTTCTAAAAAGAAAAAGAACGTCAGTAAAAACCAAACTTTATCTATTATTTCTCGTTTCTTTTATTACTGTGTCTATTATTTATCTAATGTCTGTGTATTTATCATCTATATATCTATTCTTTTATAAATACTTGAATTAAAATTGCAATTAACATACATTTCAGTACTTTTGATAACATAAATTACAAAAAAATTGCTAACAATCATACTTGTCAAAAGTTGTATAAAATTGTTATTGGATAGATGTTTTTCATGACTAGATAATGTTCCTATTTTAAAAAAAGGAAGTGAGATTAGTATTTTTAAATTTTACAAATAAAACGTGAACAGTTGCTTTAGCAAAATTTATAAACCATTCAAATATGGATGACTAATTTTTCAAAAACAATGAAGATAATTTTGATTTTTTTTTACTTAATGATTTTGCAAATTTAGTTCATTTCTGGAAAGTCTTCTTGAAACAATTATGCCAGAACACAATGAGAAATTAATTCAAATGGATTGAGAGATGTGTTGAAATTATCTTATGGCATTAAAGTGTATCATATGGTTTCACAAAATGTTAAGGCCTCCAGATTTTATGAGTCTATTGTTAACTATGTAATTTTAAAATATAGAGACTGGAAACTAGTTCATACAACTACAGCTGCTGATTTTCTTATTTAGGTCTTTGATATGAAAAGGTGACTCCAGCAACACTGTTTCACCACAGAATGCAGTATGAATTTTTTTTTCCAAAGAAAGTTGAATAAAGTTGTGCTAAATTTGTATAATACATATACACTGATTTTGTGTACATATGTATTGAGCACATATGTGTATACTTAGGTCGTTATTTATATCTTATGTGAAGTTTTTTTGTTTACCTTCACCACACAATTTCTAAAAATTGCTTTAAAAATAATGTGTGTAATCTTCATTTTCTTTTTCAGTACTTCTGCTGGACTCTAAAGCACAACAGACAGAACTAGAGTGGATTTCCTTTCCTCCTAATGGGGTAAGTGTGCCTTCTTAAAATATATGTGTATGTTAAAAACTTTTTAAAATCTAAAGAATCTAATTTTCCACCTGGGGAAGCTATTCACATGTCAAACATTACCTGCCGTGTCCCAAACTTCTCTTAGGAATTGGGACCAGTGTAGAAGTTTTATTTGCCATGTTTTGGAGGGGGTGGGGTGTTTGGGAGTGGAAAGGCATGTAGAAAAGGGAAGACAAGAGTGTGGGGGAGGCAGGGCATGGTTAAAACTAGCTCCAGGGTGGAAAAAGAAAAGTTCTCCATAACTATGGTCTGTTGAGTTTCTACTTTGAGAAGAATCATACCTCAGGTTGTAGACTACAAATGCCAATTAATTACAGGGAACATTCCCTACACAAACTCACTTAAACCTCTTTAGTTGCTTTATTCTTCTGCAGTGTAATCACCAGGTAGGCTGTATATAGTTCTTTAAAACAGTATGGGATCCACTTTCTTCTTTTTAGAAACATTTTCAACATCACTCAAAATTACTTATAAAAGTCAATTTAGAAAATCTGAACATGCTAATATTTGGCACGTGATTTTTGATACAGCATGTCATATGGAATTTTCCAAATTCTGATAATGTCACATTTGGTGTTATTAGTTATATTTTTTTCTCATTTGTCCCATGGAATAAAGATGGGAATATTATATAGTAAGTACCTTCTCCATTAAATTTGTCCAGAAAAGCTTTAGAAATGAAACTTAAATGCAAAGCAGCCCTATAAAGATGCAGACCATATAATGTTTCACATATCTCGAAAGATATACTACCTATTTAAAGTTATTTAAATAGCCATGTCTTTGGTTCTTACTTTAATTGTGAGAAGAGGACACATTCTTCATCCCTTGAAGAAGAGGGTTCTGAGGGGAGAGAATATACCCCATTGTTTCTAACTTAATCTTTGGCACAGTAAGAAATCTGGAGCCAGAAGAGCGTGAAGTATGAGTGAGGATATAAAAAGTGTAACAAATCCAGCAAAAGAGAAGAATGAAAGTCTAAAAGAGTCTTTTAGTTTAAAAGTAACATCATAAAATCAATACTGCATGAACTGGAAGTCGATTTAAGACATCAGAATACGCATAATGAGACTCTGTTTAAAATATTAACACGTTTGCTTAAATTAAATTGTTTAAGGGATTAGTTAGAAGATTGTGGTTGTCTACCTTCACAGTATTAACTTTTTTCATTAATGCTAAAGCATTTTAAAGATAAAAGAACAAAAGCAAAGTAAGATTTTTGTCAATGTAGACTCTAGGTTGTAAATCCAGTGCTTCCTTGAAAGTGAAATGTCCTTCCATAAGTAAAATAACATACATTGTAAGAAGACATTTAAATTAAAAATGGAACACCTTTCTTTCCAATGACAGATGCAACCCATTTAATACCATCCATCAAATAAAACAAATAGAGATAAAAGAGGATTTTTATCTCTGAATAGAAGGAAACTGATATATGATTGCAGTACATCATCCATGTAATCCACACAATGATAAATTATGATTGTCAGTGTTATCTTAGGCTTTAATGGCCATCTTATCAAACTATAGTATCTAAGTTAACATTTAACTCTATGTTTTGCTTGAGATTCCTCTGATAATGTTAGCAAAAGAGAATTAAAGATATTTCAATTCAGGCAAAGTGAAATGGTTCAATTAACCAGAGATAACATTTCAGCTTTTCAAAGTGCTTCTCAAAATTTTAATAGAATTATAATTATTAGAATTTATAAAATCAATGCATGTATAAAACAAAACTAACATCATTATCCCATGGGTCTGAAAAAGTGAGTTTAAAGAACAGGAAGTACATTCAACATTGTATGTAATGGAATACAACTTTATTCCCTTGACTTTCATTTATTTACAAAAACCTAGTTGGATTCATATTCATCAATACTTACAAATTAAACTCCTAAAGAATGGACAATTTCCCCATTAAAATTAACAGTAATTAGTTTCATTGTTGTAGAAATTGGCCTTTCAGAGAGAAAGAGGGAAAAATGATTCAGCTTTAAATGGAGCTAGAAAATGAACTATCAAATTGACAAGATGAGACATAGACTTTTTAGGAGTATTAGTCCACCCTGGATTCTATTACCTCAAGAAACAATATTAGTAGGAAACCTTTTTCTTTAAAGACACAGTTTTTATTTACATTTTAAGTCGGCTTCTCTCTTCAGTTTCATTTAGTTAATAGACCAAAATCTGCACCTGCAAGTGGCTGACTTTGGGTACATTTGGCTGTGTGCCTTCCAAACAGATGATAAACAACTATCCGAATCAAGGCGGGAATAGGCACACTTTCAGCTAATTGCAAGTTTAGATTACATTGAAGAATAAGGCTGGAGATGAGAAATATGAACCTTGCTGCAGCTGAGGACATTTTAAAACTATTTAGGCATGTTGTTATATATTGTTAATTTGAAAGCTCCATTAACTTCAAATAGTACATATCTCTTTCAGTAGTGTTAACATTAAAATTGTAAGAAGTACAATTTTAAAAATGTTTTCAACAGCAATGTCTCTTAATATTCGCAACCCTTTCAAAAGTTTGATAATAATAATGGCCAACATGGTTTTTCTTTAGCTGGTAAAGTAATGTATGCAAAGTCTAGGTTGCTGTCATGTAAGGGTGTGAAATGGTAGCTGAAACTAATCATGATGTTCACCTTGATTAAGATAACCAGGGAAGGAAAGTTTCAGAGATAAGGTGCCCTTCTCATTGGTTAATGGCAATGATTTCAGAAACAGTAGAGTAAAAGTGGTTTTGGAGGATATCATGGTGCCATGGGAAGAATAATGGAAACACAGTTAGAGGACCGGAGTTTGAGCTCAGCTATTACACTTTCTCATTAGTGTTGGAATTAAAATAATATGAAATGCTGTTAGTTGTGTTTTTTTTTCTTTTTGACATCAATGCCTCATTATGTTTTTAATGTTACCAATAGTTTGATAGCAATAATGCTTGCAACTTATATGATCTTGAGCAAGACACTCATTTGTTTGGATGTTGATTTCCACCTTTAAAAAATGAAGGTGTTGGATTATATGACCCGTAAACTGTGTTCTAAGTTTAACACCATGATGTATTGTCAGAAGTGTAAGTAATATTCCTCATACATTAACTATGTTTAGTGACTTTTTATTGTGTAGAATTACTGTAGTTGGTGTTTATGTATAAACATGTAATAAATGTGTAGTACATACAGCATTCCATAATCAATAATTTTGAGATTTTATCAGAGTTGAAGTTTTTCTATGTAGTTACACATAAAACACACTTTCATATATATTTAATAAATTATATATAACAATACACATAAATTACAGAAACACATATGTATATGCATACATATACATATGGATTTGTATTCTTGAATGTGGAAGAAAAATGTCATATTTTTCCATTTTATCCCTTTCTTTTCAGAATATCTTGCTGAGCATGATTTGCTCTCATTGGTATACTTTTGATTATCTTTTGAAGACTACTCATTTATAAACGATGAATCACCAAATATTTACTTCAAGTCAACTATATTTATGTCACATGGGCTTTAGGTGCAGTTTTATGTATAACATAGCAGTGAATGAATTGTTCTTTATGTGTTGCAATCTACTAATACTTTATTTCAAAAATATGTTGTTATAGATATGCCAAGTAAGACAAAATATTCATCCATATCAAGATATTCTTAACATTTCTTTCCAGTTTTTGAGAGGTATTTTAGGGAATACATGGACACATAATGTGTGAGCACAACCATCAAAAACTTTTTTAAGCATACATGAATTTAATGATTTTATATTAGTATGCATATCAGGTTATTTTAGTAGACTCTTTTATAAGAGTTTGCAGATTTTATCAGAAAACAAAGGCATGAATGCATGTCTTTATTTTATTTTATATTTCTCATTATCAAAGTAGAGATATTAATATAAAACATTCAAGGTATTTATCTTATAGAAACAATAATATAAATTATTCTGTTGTGGTAGCATAAGCACAAATTGAAACATGGAATTGCACTGTTCGTTTTGATAAAAGGGCTGCCACATCCCTTCCCAAATTCTATATATGCAATCCTACATTAAAGATCTGTAAGCACCATCACATATAAAAACATGCAACTTTCTTTTTCACTACAGCTGATTTCCTTTTCTTAATTTTACAGTGGGAAGAAATTAGTGGATTGGATGAAAACTACACACCTATACGAACGTACCAGGTATGCCAAGTTATGGAACCTAACCAAAACAACTGGCTCCGGACTAACTGGATTGCAAAAGGCAATGCACAAAGAATTTTTGTAGAACTGAAATTCACCCTGAGGGATTGTAACAGTCTTCCTGGAGTGCTGGGAACATGCAAAGAAACCTTTAATTTGTACTATTATGAAACAGACTACGACACTGGCAGGAATATAAGGGAAAATTTATATGTAAAAATAGACACTATTGCTGCAGATGAAAGTTTTACCCAGGGTGACCTTGGGGAGAGAAAAATGAAACTTAACACAGAGGTGAGAGAGATTGGACCTTTGTCCAGAAAGGGATTCTATCTGGCATTTCAGGATGTTGGGGCTTGCATTGCTTTGGTTTCTGTCAAGGTGTACTACAAGAAATGCTGGTCCATTATTGAGAACTTAGCTATCTTTCCAGATACAGTGACTGGCTCAGAGTTTTCCTCCCTAGTGGAGGTCCGAGGGACATGTGTTAGCAGTGCAGAAGAGGAGGCAGAAAACTCTCCTAGAATGCACTGCAGTGCAGAAGGAGAATGGTTAGTGCCTATTGGAAAGTGCATCTGCAAAGCCGGCTACCAGCAAAAAGGAGACACTTGTGAACGTGAGTACTTAAATCCTTTTTCTTTCTCCTTTGCAATTTTTAACCCCTTTTGTCCAACAAAATTCTTAAGCTATCCTAAGGCTTTGAATGTGTTAGAGCCTCATTATTTTAAGGAGTGTGGTTCCATAGACCTTTCTCTTAAGCAAAATTACTATTGATCCAAGTAAGCATTGTATATGGTGGTCTGCACACAAAGGGAATGAAATAAATATTGCTAACATAAATATTAAGTGTTTCCCTGGAATTTGCCTGATGTTTGACATGAAACTTGAATAATTTAAGGTTTAAAATAAAAGAATAAAGAACAGCTTTCAAACAGAAAGAGAAAAACTAAGATGGGAAGGAGTTTTTTGTACTTTTCAGTAACAAATGAATAAAAGTGTAAGAATCCAGGGTATCAAATGTAGATTTGACTGACAGAGTTGGTACCTTTCAGATATATCTATCTTAAGGTCTTAAATTCCATCATCCGAGCTCACATAACATATGCTAGTTTTAGTTATTTAAAATTTTTGTTGAATGACTCAACCTTTATTCTTATTTTGACTAGAAACTAAGATTAAGATTTTTTTTCTCCTGGTAGTTAATAATAAGAGTATGTGACAAAAAAGTCCAAGGATATGTGGTAATGTCAAACAACTTAGCAATTTTATTATGAGACTTGAATTACTCAATTTTTGTGCCCTAGTACTGTATAAACTTTTCATTATCCTATTTACACTTATGCCTACTTTCAAAAAACTTGCTGCAAAATATTGTTATATGATATATAAAATATAATTTTGTAAGCATTTTCTACATAAAACAGTTTTAACTGAATCTTTAAAATAGTTAAGTATTGATTGGTTGATTGTTTTCCTTCGTACTTGAAAAGGATCAAAATGGCATCACTATGTTAGAGTTGAATTATGTGTGTCCAACTGTGGCTGACCAGACCAATATGAGCTTCCAATGCTCAGCCACAGTTTGGACACAAATAGTCCCTATGAACATTTGAGGTAGCTTTTCTAATTTTACACATCTCATGTTTCTTTTGGGCTAATTCAATTCTGCTTTGCTCATAGAGCACAGCACCTTCTCTGATGAGATCACACCATGCTGGACAGTCCTGTGCCAGTGTCTCCTATATCATATAATCAATTCTAGAGTTCTTAAGACAAATTTTAAGTGTCTTTGGATTGCTTTTTCTGACAATCTTATGAGTGCTTGCCCCATGTGAGTTCTCTATAAAATAATGTTTTTGGCAAGCACACATTTGGTATCTCCAACAATGTGGCCAGCCTCACGGAGTTGTGTTCTTTGCAATAGAATTGGTTAAGTGTACATAGTGTCTTCTGGAACAGTATAGTCACATTTTAATAATTTTTATTTAAAATTACAAATTATTAAATATAACAAGCTTTTAAGTAATTTACAGTTGTCATTATACTTGTAAGCGTTAGCTAGATTTTTTGTAGTTAGTGCCTCAGTTTCCTCTCCATTCAGTGTGAGATCTCCCTATCACTCATGGACTGTTTAGTTGATTATAACTAAGAATACTTGAAACAGAGAATACTAGAACATATTTATCATTCTTATTTTGATGATTCTTCTCATTCCTAGGACATTCTAATGTTCTTCTATATATGTTTGAAGCCTTCCTCAAGCTACTTTTCACTGGCCATATGAGATTCTGCCAAAGCAAAAAAATATATACACATATGTACATAGATATTAATATGAATATCCATATAATGACATTTATATACATATATACAATGCATAGAGCTGGAAGAAAGTATCTAGCATATAGGTTGAGCATTTCAGAAGAATTACAAATTAACCTAACAATTTTATATGGGACCAATCATCTGCAACTTTCAAGGTTTTTAATTAGTATTTACTTTAGATGGAGTGAAAGGACACATTGATTTCCTTGCCTATTTAGAAGTTATCTTTAAGATCCTGACAAGGGTCAAATCTGTTTACCTACTTTTCTTTCCTATTTGACTTAGCAAGATTTTAGATTTGGCAGAAAGCTTTCACAGATGCTATCTATGAGGAAACTAAAAACTGATCAGTATTTATTGATTAGGAACAATACTTTCCTACATGTTAAGTACAGGGGAAATTCTTAGCAATTTTTTGAGTTAAATGAGATGAAATATTCATTAACCATTTTTTCCATCTAGTATCTGGCAACTAAAAAAGAGGATCCAAAAAGTAGATATCAGTCTTTGCAGAAGATGAAGGGTTCAGAATGGACTTGAAAGAGTGCAAGACAGTCACTTAAAGCAAAATATAGAATTTGTTTCTCAGAGAGGGAAGATACAGTAAACGTGTATTAACAACCTTAAAATGTAATGAAATGTTCCCCCCAAAATCATATTTTCTAGCTTAAGGAAATAAAAAATTGGGGGTACTACACAAATTGAAGGTTAATTTTTTAGAGAATATAAACTAATGATTTGTAAAGGTATAGAAATATAGAAAGGTATAGAAATAAAAAGAAAATAGAAATAAAAAATAGAAATGTTAAAGAAAAGATTATCAAGGAATAACATCTGTGGGGATGAATAGTCCAGTAACATTTTGTCTGACTGAAAATTTCACCTTGTTAAATGTGGCAATATGAGATTTGCTCACATTTAATCATCTTCAAGTTCAGAATATTCAAAGTCCATTAGCCTATTAAAATCACTGTCAACCCAGAATAGACTCATGAGCTTTAAGAACAACAACAAATAGAGTTATTACTATATTATCACCTACATTAATTCTGCTTTAGAGTAAATGAATTAGGTATTAATGGTTATATTCATTAAATAAAACCAAGCAAAGCAAAAACCACTGAAATATACCATGAATTAAAAGAGACAAGATATTTGATTAAAGAGCAATTTTAAAAAATTATCATTTGTTAATGACGATTGCAATAAGTAGCTTTCTTAATTTTTAACTTTGGTGCTATTGACAAAGAAATTAAATGATAACTTCTACTAGACTATGGCCCAGCGTTTATTTGCAAAAAACACTTTCTTCTTTGGCCCAATTCCAGAGTCATTGCTAAGAAAATACTCTACTCTGGAAAGAATCCAGAGGCTTCTTTATACTATTTCTCCCATTTTCTTTCAATGATCCTGTTAAGAGTTTGAAAACAAACTCCAGTCTAATATTCAGGGAAACTAATGGGTTTGAGAGAGGATGGGAGTGAGTCCCTAGCCAGATGAAAGGCTGTTAGCAGCTTAAAGTCAAATTGAAAAGGCACTCGGATTGTGATACTTGTTGGCCTTCTTTATTCTTGAGGATGTTATGAAGTATGACAGCCATGAAGTCATTGATAGGCGATTCAATTATTTTTTTGAGGTGACCTATTAGAAGAAAAAAAAATCCTCTTATCTATACACTGAGACTGAGATGTTGCATCTTCAACTACACAGAGCCTCCTGATAAATCACAGAAGCATGAAAGTACAATGGCATGTCCAAAGGCAAATCAGTTATGTGTTATACACTGATAGATTCAATATTAGAAGGGTTGTTTCTGAGTTTTTTTAATCCATTCACTTTATGTACCCAATTTCTTAATCTTTAAAAAATATATATTTCCTATTACTTAGGAAGAGACAGTAATATAAAGGGAAGAATGCTGGTTTTGAATTCTAACTCTGCAACTTAGGATTTGTATTATCTTGGGCAAGGCACCTCACCTTTCTGAACCTCTGTTTCCTTATTTTTAAAATGAAGAGTAAACTTCTAAGTTTCACTCTAGCCTTAGAATATTCTTAGTTCCTATCTGGTTGCTTGTGTCAGAAGTTACAATTTAATTTAACCAAGAATTACTAAGATTATTGCTGATATGTTCAGGATTGGTATAACTTTATGCCCCTCATTTTCTCCATGAGGAAATTGAGGTCCTATCAGTTGATTTATCCAGGGTAATATATGTTCTAGGTAGCGAGGCTGACTTGAATTCAGGTCCTCTCATACTATATCCAGTATGTTTTCTACTGTGCTATGGTGCAGTGATTGCCTCATGTGACTAGTATTGTCATATCCCAATGTAATTCATTCTCTTGAGTAAATATTATTCTGTCCTAGTGGGCAGGTTTCTCCATTGATATAATTGATAATGGAAAAGCTAATTAAAAATACCCACTCTCATTCTTTTGATACTATTTTATAATAAGAATACTATTTTTTAAGATATTTTGACTCTAAAAGTCAAGACTAATTCAGATAGTATTTTTGGTATTTTAGTTTCAGAAGAATCAAGGTAGTCAACCTAAAAGATAATCTCACAGTGTGATGTTTCAAGTAATATAATGACATTTCCATTTATGAATATCCAAAAAAAGATGTTTTGTTTTGGGATATTGTGTCTGCTTGTGTTATTTTGTTAACCCTGGTTATCCTTAGATAAGTAGACACAGATGGGAACAGGGCCTGCATCTGCAAAATCATTAGTATAGGGAATTCTTACATGAAGTAGCTTCTTCTATGAATTCAGGTCAGCACTTTTTTTGAAACTTATTGTCTAAACAGCTGTGTAGAACACTGGGAATTTTATTAATTATCAAGGGTTACTCCTTACCTCTTCATTGTTCAGTCATGCCTGACTCTTCATAACCCCAACTGGGGTTTTCTTGGCAGAGATATTGGAGTGATTTGCCATTCCCCTCTCCAACTTATTTTACAAAGGAGGAAACTGAGGCAAACAGGGTTAAGTCACTTGCCTGGAGTCATACATTTAGTTAAGTGTCTGAGGTTGGATGTGAACTCAAATCTTCCAGACTTCTGGCCTGTTACCCTAGCCACCTAGCTGCCTTTTAGTGAGGTAATTGATTAAAAGTTTCAGTATATCATTGATATTCATGCAGTGTCACGATATCTTGATCTAGTTCATAGCATGTTGGGTGAGAGCAGGGGAAGGATTTTTTAACAAGACTTGGTCAAGAGTTGCATAGGCTTGGAGGGGTTGTAATTTGTAGTGTCATAGAAGTGAAGAATCTGTATTAGTAAGATAGCAGATCTCATTAATGGAAATCCTGGATGTAGATCTCTATTTTTAGGCCTGGGATATTAAGTAAAACAAAACAAAACAAACAAACAAATGTTAAGATGTTCTACCCATAAGAATCTTTCAAGCTAGTAAAAAATTTAACACCTTACATTTTTATTTCACTTTAAAGGCTTTCCCAAAACACCTTTCTCAAAACTGCACTGTGAGGTAAGTAACACAAGTAGAATTAATTTAATTCTTACATATAAGATTAGGTAACTTATATATATATATTTTTTCAAGTTTATATCCCTCTGAACATAACTGTCATATTTGATCTGTAAAACAAGCTTGCAGTGTAGATATTACATCTTTAACCCCATTTTACAAATGAGAAGACTTAGGCACAAAAACTCTCACAACAAGCTGGTGTTCCAAAGAGAGTTTGGAAGAAAAACTACTTTTGACTCCATTTCTAATCCTTTTTTTAAAAAAAAATAACATACTATGCAGAGTAGGTTAGGAAATAACTTAACTCAGCTAAAACATTTTGGAAGTAACATATGTGTTCTGATTTTCTGACTCCATGCCCACTACTGTATTCTATACTACATTATTAGGTGATGAAAGTAAATTCATCTGGACAAAAGTATTGTGGAGAATAATGTCTACAATTATTTGTTTCCAATCTTGTGGATCCTAACTAAAGAAAAATTGTCTAAATATATTGTTCATGTTTTAATTTTACTTTTCTGACATATTTAAAATTGTCCTTTTGTTATTTTTCATGTAACGAAGTCTAACAGAATTAAAAATCATTTCCATAATTGGACTTCCATGCTAATATGCTAATTTGTATATCAATAAGCATATGGAATATTTTGCAATGCTGCATTATTTTATATATATATGTTTTAGAAACCTCATTTTTGTCCTAAGCAAATGTGATTCTAATCTGTAGTTTCCGAGATGCTCAGAATCTTATTTTTATTTAATGTATGATATGACATTTTGCCATATGATACAGTATGTCTTTCGCATATAATCAGAAATGAATTTACTCAATTTAACATTTTGAAGCAATTTTGATATTGTTGCAGTGACTACTCTGTGTGCAACATTTTTTTCTTATATATTTAAACATTATTTCTTCTTTATTTGGTGGTCCAAAATATTCAAGAATCATTACCATGCATTTCATATACATACAGTTGACTTGTACATTTTCTCCATAATGTACAAGAATTATACCTCTGAAAAATATTTTTTTTGCATCCTAAAGCCTACATGTATAGCTGTATATGCCTGGACATTCTTTTCCAATTTAAGAAATTCCATTCCACCTTCTCCCCTTCCCCATTAGACTGGGTTATACAAACTAATTATCCTCTTTATAGCCCATGGAGGTAATTCAGATACTTTTGGAAGACATATTAACTCTTTCAGGTCACTAGGGTATTAGTTAATAAATTGATCTGGCAAAGTAAACTTTCAGAACCATGAGAATCTATTTCATATAAATTAGTTTTTATTGAATGATTTAATACAAAAAAGTTGGCAAGTAATGTGCTTGAATTTAAAAAAAATCAGTTTTTTACTGACTTTTTTGTTTCAGAAGTGCATTTTTAAATGGATAAAGTAGATAACAAAAACATACATTAAATCATATGGCAAATAATATAGATGTATCCTAATTTACACACCAATTTGATTTACTACTGCATGAATGCAGTTTCTAAAATGCAAAGGTAAACACCTAATTTTTAAACAAACATTCTTTTTTTATAAAAAAAATTTAATATGTTCAACTTTTGCTGCATGTCCTACTTAACAGGATGCATATTTATTCTGTATATTCCAACCACTGTTGCACATAGGATATTTCTTATAATCTTTTGTCAAATACAACATATGATTTGGATTGGCCCACATAAGAAAACTATAAGCAAGGAACACCAAGAGTTATCCCTCACTGCACTGCTTTTTAGAAGCAAATCTAAACTTGAAAATGACATAACTACCTTCAAATTTGTAGCATAATAGGATGGGAAATGAAATGTTTTTCAATTTTCCTGAGCATGAGCCTTTTAAAATTTATGAACAATTTTGTAAATAGCAGGGAAAATACCATTTTTCCTCTTCCAATCATGTGAAACCTGGCCATATTTTGAATTTTGTTGTTATTGTTTCTTACTTTGGACTCTTATCTACATAATTAAATTAATCTTAAAGCTGATGCTGCCAAAATTTTCTGAAGCTTCTATCTACATTATACTCCATTGTAATAGTGCCCAATAAATAAGACACAGTGGTCCTGCTTATGATCCATAATACTCAAACTTCAACTATTTATGGTAGACAGTGGATTGTAGGCTAATGGATTGTTGTCAAGATGTATATTATGGTAAAGGGGGAGAAAGAATAAGAATCTGGTTTTTATTTAGAAAGATTGTGACTCCTTGGAAAAAAGAAGATTATAGTATCACATTGATTTATTGAAACTAAAACCTCAGAGTGGAAGGAGTGACCTAGTGCCAACTTCTCTGGATAAATTCAACAAATATTGATTTGGTCTTTGCTTTTATTTTAGCACTGTATTAAATACTAGTGGAGAAACAATGAACTATAATAATGGATTCTTGCCCTTAATTTATATTAAAATTAAAGAACATGACTTAAATATGTACATATATACAAATGTGTATGATAGTACTAATGTTAAACATTTGTATAGGACAAGAGTTGGTTTGCAGCTTGAAAATATCACTGTTGTACATCATGGCTTTTTTCTAAGTGTTATGATGTATACAAATATATATATAGGATACTGTTAGCTCTGTGCTCTGAGATTTTGCATTCTAGCGAGAGACCTAAGATAGGTATATAAATAATTACATTGCAAGGTAATAAGAAAAATGCCAAGCATGGGATAATCAGAACCAGTCTTCAAGTCAAAAAAAAAGCTTTCAAATCCCAACTTACTGCTTGTGTGATCTGGGCAAGAAACTTGACCTGTCAGTGCTTTAGAGAACTCTATACTGCAACAGAAATTTGCATTGGTAGAGAGAATTCCCTTTTTCTAATGTAATTTTGGATTCAGTCCTATATCTAACAATGCAATAAATAGAATACTTTAAGACTTCAAAGAAGGAAGAAATCATTCCTAGTTGAGTGAAAAGAGTCCTGACTTTGGATTCTGAATGGTTAACAGTTCAAATCCCACCATTGCCACGTATAAGTGTTATGTTTATCTATTATCAGTTTCCTAATATGTAAAATGAAGGAGTTGGGCAAGTAGGCTTTAAGATCCCTTTCAGCTCTAAGTCTTTAAGAGGGGGTAATTGTAAGAATGATGAGTGGGTGGCCTAGGACTGCAAAAGGAGGTCCAAAAAGGGCAACCCAAAGCAGGAGCCTGGAAAGAGTTGAGGATGCTGAATGTTAAATGAGTAGTGTAACCAATGGATGATATATAAGTTAAGAGGAGAGAAAAATCAATCATTTAGGAGTGAAGTGGCCCAGGAAAACTTCACCAAAGATTTAAAACTTGAGCTATTTCTTGAAGGATGGACATGATCCACTCAGATATTGGAGAAGAAAGAAGTAACTACTAGCAAAAGGAAGATTGTAAGCATTTGGTGCAGAAAGTTTATACTAAAATTTTTAGGAATATATCTCTTAAAATGAGATATCTGTTAGTAAAAAATATTAGATTTTTCTCTTCATTCCTTTCTGTGACTTTCATTTATTTGTGACATTCACTTCTTTGATAGTATACTATATTTGAAACAAAACAACCTTACTGTTTCTATCTGACCTTTTTCTCATTTAACTCTCTTCTTGGGCTCTAGATTCTCAACATATCACATAAATTAGAGTTATGAAAACTGTTAGTCATCATCAAAAATTCAACAAGCTTCAGTAATTCCTTATTATTTTTAGGGGGAAAACAGAAGCTTCTCAGGTATTTTCAACCCTTTATAATGTGCCCCCAGCCTGCCTTTTCATGGCTTATTATATTTTGTTCCACTTCACCCCCTCTGTGGGACAGCCAGATTGTCCTTCTTGCTGTTTCTTAAATATGAGTCTGTTCCATCTCCCACCTCTCTGCCTTTACGTAGGCTAAACCCATGCCTGGAATGCATTCCCTCCTTACCTCTACCACTTAGCATCTTTAGGGTACTTCAGAGCTCAGATCAAATACCACTTCCTACACAATGCCTTTTCTTTCTCTGCAACTGCCAATGCCTCCCCCTCAAAGTTACTTTGCCTTTGCCTATGCTTATGAATATACATGTAACTCTGAGGGCAGTAACGATTCCATTCTCATCTTTGCAAACTAGGGTGTAGCACAGTGCCTGGCACATATGAGGTGCTTACTAAATGCTTGACTGATCATGTTAACCTAAAAACAGGCTCATTATAGTAGGAAGAAGATAGTCTTGTATGGTGAAAAGTCTACTTTACTAGAAGTCATAAGACCTATAAATTCAATTTATAGGGATATTCCTTCTTCTGCTAATCACATTCTCTTGTGTACCTCCCTCCTTCTGTCTCTCCTTTCCAGTCTCTTCTTCCTCCTTTTTCCTTCTCCCCTTCATTTCCACTTTCCCTTTACCCTTCTTCTCCCCTTCACTTCTCCTCCATCTCTTTCCCTCTTCTTCCCTCCATCTGCCATGCGTCTTTGATTACCATATACATTTTCTAATTCTTCTACTCATTTCTATCTCTTTAGACTTCCCATTATTTCTTTTCTCAAGTTGGATAAGAAAATATGAATATCAACCCATACTATCCAAAATGAAAAATTTCCTTCAAGAAACATTCCAATGAATAAGAAAAAAAAATGGGGTGGTGGTGGAGGTTTCTAAAATTGTGGTCTCAGAATTGCATTATAGTTCTTTTAGACGTATTCTCAGTTTTTTACTGATCGACCCTTATAAGGTACATGTAGGAACCAGAACTAGGTACAACATGCAGGATGGCTAAAGAGTTCCAAGAAAAGGAGGACACCTTATAAATGTATATACATACTTATATATGTATATATATGTATTAATGTCAGAAAATTCTACTTTTGAAGGTCCAAATTTTGTGATATCTAGTTACATATATAAAAACAAGATTAAAAGGCTCCAGAAATAATATAACAACAACCAGAGGAGGGGATAAAGTGTACAAATTTCAAACGCTGCTTAGAGCGTATAAATGCCTTGTCCTTGATTATATAATATGACAAAACCATAGAGAATATTGCTATAAATGGGGAGTCCTGGTGCCAGAGAAGCTGTGACCTAAGATGATACAGCTTATAAATGTAAGAACTAAGAATTGAACACAAGTCTTTTGAATCCAAACCGACTATCCTATGTATCCTATTGGGGCTGTTCCTCCAATAATTATAATACTTCTGTAGGTGTTGAACATAAGGTCAAAAACTATTGGTTTTCATGTAAGACTATACCAAAACTATTTCAGAGATAGAAAGGGAAGGATTCAGATCAGTGAAGTCAAGCATAAATAAATAATCAAATAATAGCAAGGATTTATTTGATTCTTACTGTGTTCTAAGTGTGCTGAAATATCTGTGCTAGAGGCAAGATATGATATCAGATAAGGTTCTTACAAATTAAAGCATTTTTTTTCTTTCAATAAATGATACTTTTAAAAGACAAATAATTTAGTTGCTACATTACCTCATGGAAATATTTATTTTTCTCATTATTTGCATAGGGATGAATCTAACCTTTCAGTAAGTCATAGATCTCTGTAAACTGGAAATCTGGAATTTGAAAAGGAAAGGAAAAATATGTTTAAAATTTCTTTTGTTTCATATATTTTAAATTTTTCATAGCATTAAACTCTGCCAATGCATATAGTCACAATATACTAGTTTAGATTTATAGAAATTGCATTAACAAAGATTGAGGTGATATTTGGGCTCTGTAAAATCCCATGCCTTGTTATATTGAAGCTCTTTCTTCATTATATGGATAAAATCATTACAATACTAAGTTGTGGTCAGATTCACTAGCTATGGTCTTTCTTTTTGGTTCTCTTCTCTGAAAAGTTATAAGGCCACAGTGCCTATAATTGGCATGCTTTATATTTATCAAAATTAAATATTTTTCATCAAAAGTATATTCAGAGGGGCCAGGAATATGGTGATATAAATCCTTCAGAAAACACAAAAACAATCAACTTCAAACCAATAGAACTATTTTTATCTAACCTAACAGATATTAATAGATAGACCTGAGAAGAGAACATGAAGAAGAGGAGATTGATTTTGAAATAGGAAAACATTTCAAATGGCTTTCTTGATGAGTGGGTGTTCAATTTTGTCCAGCTACATGTTACTTTTAATTGTTTAATGGTGATTATTATGTTATATCTTAACTTCAATGAGTTCAAAAAGCAAGAGACTTTGAAAGGACACCTAGTGTGTTTCCTATTTTAGTGCATCTGTTACCCAATTAACACCTTGTTTATCCCTTCACCCGTGGTGTTAGTCTCAGACCACTACATTGAAATCATTAACACTATAAATTATAGCTTTATGTAGATGTCTTATACAAGATATGAAGAAAGATGAATTGTTAGTTTTTTCCATTAAATATATATATACTAGCATTGCAGAAGAATCACTTTTTTATTCTTTCATTCACTGTTTTATAATCAATCATATGTTATTTAAGAAAAAGAAATATATTGAGAGTCAGGATAATTTCTAGTCTTGTCTTGACTGTTATACAACACTGACTTTGGACAAGACCCTTAATCTCTCTTTGCTTCAGGATTTTCATTTGGAAAATGAGGAACTAGACTAGATGGTATTTAAGATTTCTTCCAGAATTCACATTCTGTGCTATAGCTACTATTTTGATTAAATCTATTACAGGTTTATTTTTTCTCCTAAATGTGTTATTTCCTTTTAAATAGTAGAAGGAAGACACATAAAATTATACCCTGGGGGGTATCTAGTTTACCATGCATTCTGTTGAAAACACATATTTATTATTCTTAGGCATATGCACTGAATATCAGGAAGTTAATTAATTGTTTCTATTTTTATTTTATTTTTTTAAACTAGGGCTTGTATATTCTACATATTAATTAAAATAAATTTCATAATATATTCTACTATTTCCAATACAAATGCAAACACACATACACATACTGTCACGCTCACCGCATTTTGTGCACACCTGTGATTTCACTGGTATGTAGAATTTAAGAGTGAAGAAATTTTATTGCTGCAAATCAGCAACTATTCTGAAAATCATAGTCTTAGAATATTGATTCTAAGTTTTGTATATATTGTGTGTGCTTGTGTGTGGGATGCCTCCTCCTGCCTCCTTGTCAATCTAGTTCAATGTATGGATTCTTTCTCAGAATGATGTTTTTAAATTCGTAAAAGATATTTTTTTTTTTTTGCTGAGGCAGTTGGGGTTAAGTGACTTGCCCAAGGTCACATAGCTAGGATGCATTAAGTGTCTGAGGTGAGATTCGAACTCAGGTCTTCCTGACTTCAGGGCTAGTGCTCTATCCACTGGGCCACCTAGCTGGCCCATAAAAGATATTTTAAACGAAAGACAAAAGGATGTCAAAGGAAACCAGTTATAT
The DNA here is from genome assembly GCA_023553655.1 of Myrmecobius fasciatus. Lineage (NCBI taxonomy): Eukaryota > Metazoa > Chordata > Mammalia > Dasyuromorphia > Myrmecobiidae > Myrmecobius > Myrmecobius fasciatus. Next base: position 197,611 of record JAJPUD010002653.1, read on the forward strand.
AGAAGTACACTAATTATTCTCTAAAATTCACAGGAATAAAGTTAAAGACCTTAGGGAGTTGCCTGAGGTATTGAGAAGCTAAATGATGTACCCATGGCCACAAAATCAGTGTGTGTCAGAGATTAAACTTCAACCATATTTTCCTGACACCAAAGCTGGCTTTCTATTTCTTATGCAATGGATGAATTTCTTATGTATTACTTATCCTCCAATGATCATCTTTATTTGAAATACCAGAAAGAAGAGGAAAATAATGAATTGATATTTTTGTGTTTCTTATTCATTTTATTGAGGACTTTATTTTTTATAAATAATGAAAAAATATAGTTTAAAATAGTTTATATTAGATGTTTTTCCTCTAAAATAGTTAATCTTTTAAAAATGGAAACATTGATAAACAATAATAAATATATTTAATTATCTACTTTTCCTGCAGATACTTTTGCATAGGCTAAGAGGTCACGACAAAAATAATTGGACTTAATACTAAAGGAGACTTTAAAGATCATTTTGTCTGATTGCTTAATTTTGCAGATGAAATACTTAAGGTTCAAAGCAAGTAACTGGCCCCAAATTATACAGCTACTTAGTAGAGATCCTCACTTTTCTCTTGTTACCTAATAACTCTTCTACTAATCTTAAGGGACACTAATTAAACAACAAAATTATACCCTATATTTTTGTTCCATATTTTCAGCATATAGTGATATTGTGCCTGAACTTAAATGTTTCCTATTTCTTGTAAAACTCAGTGATTAAAAATATTTTAGAAAATCTTGCATATTTTAGAAGTCATTAATTTTCAAAAAGTAGAAGCAAGCAATAAAAACCATGGGAGGGAAAACCTAATGTAGTAGTGTGACTAAAACTTTTGGACTATGAAAAAAAATTTTCTGAAAGGACAGTTTTTTTCTTTGCTATTTGTAAACTATTATGTCTCTAGTCCCTTTAATACAGGTTCTGCATTTGTTTCTTTGCTATTTGTAAACTATTATGTCTCCAGTCCCTTTAATACAGGTTCTTCATTTGTGGTTTTTATTTTTAGAGAAAGACATAACAGCTTGACTGTTTCCTTCACTCTTATTCTAGCTGGCTCTTCTTTACATTTTGCATACAAAACAGGAACAATTAACCTGTGACAAACTGAGTAACTGTTCTTTACCAAGTGAGTAGCTTCCACATGTTTAGAAGTATTAAGGTCAATTGGGAATTGAGTGAAATTTTTTTTTAAATTTCGATAGAGACTTAGCTGAAACTTGTTCAGCTTTTCCGTCTCTGGGCCTCTAAGTTTTATAGAGGTAATAAGGGAATAGCTATGTTTGCAAAGAGGAAGAAAACCTATTCTTTGAAGCCAGACCATTAAATATGACTATAATACTGGTTTTAAAATTTGGATTGGGAGTTGGGGCTAAGAAAAAAGTACATATATCTCATTTTTCAAAGTAAATCTGAAAATTGTAATTTTTGTCTTTTTAATTACTTTCATAGTTCTGATTGTTTCAAGTTTTATACTTTGCTAGCAGGAATCAATATGTATGGGGAGTAAATGCAGGAGTAGACACTCCCTTTTCAGATTCCTTCCAGTAGGACAGCTAGGTGGTACAGTAGATAGAGCGCCAGCCCTGAAGTCAGGAGGACCTGAGTTCAAATCTGGTCTCAGACACTTAACATTTCCTAGCTGTGTGACCCTGGGCAAGTCACTTAACCCCAAATGCCTCAGCAAAAAGAAAAAAAAAAGATTCCTTCCAGCTCTAACACATTTTCTGATTACTCTGAAATTATCATAAGCCTTCAAATCTGCTTCCTCAGTAAAGAACCTGTGTATAGAGTCTTCATCTTGTCCACATCTCCTATGATATCTGTTTCATTACTGATGTATCTACATTGGAAAAACATTATAGATGCTATCTGCACATCCTTCAAAATTTTGAAGTTTTTTTTTTCCAGACTTTTCCATTTAATAAATTTTCTAGCAAACTCCACAATCAATCCTCATTCTATGTGCTCACTAATCTAAAATTTATTAGAAATGAGCAATATTTGGACCACTTGGATTTCATTTTTTTTTCAATTTTCATTCTTAGAAAGTGGGAATGCAGTCTTTTCATTCGACTTAACAAAGCATTTATTAAGTTCTTACTATATAAAAAAGTACTATACTGTTGAATGATATAGTCCTAGCCTCAAGAAATGTGCAAGCTCATTGGGAAGGTGATATACACAAGTAGAAAATACTGCATATTAGAGTAGTAGAAATACATAAGAGAGATACAAAGTGCTATGAAAATTCAGAAAAGGATAAGAACTTGTAGCTATGAGTATCAAGGAAGTAAGGATGGAGTATTTTTCATAGATTTATAGCTAGGGTGGGGGCAGTGGTTTTTGCTCCATACCAAGGATTTATTCATGGTTAAATTTGTCCTAGCACAGGAAATATAAAAGGTTACTGACAAACCAAGGAAAAATACAATATACACTCTGATAACTATGAAGTACTATTAAAGTCAGTGAAATAAGGAGGCTCTCACTGGGAGAGCAGATGGACTATCTTCTAAGATTATTTGGGTCAAGCAGAAGTGAAAGTAGGGGTTGGCTTGTGGAGACTGAGCTCTCAGCCTGCTTAGGGATAAGTACAGAGGCCTGCCCTGGTTAGTCAGCCTGTCTTTAAGAGTTCCATCAGTGGTCATAAGGTACCCCACAACATGTTTTGCCCAGGGAAAAAGTGCTATGACTGAATGGCCCAGGAACTACCCACATATGATTCATAGAGAGGGGGAAACCAAAGAAGGGAGAAAGGGGTCAGTACCTCAACTCTGCTACATATAACACTGAAAAGATCCTCTAAATTTCTCTCAAATTTTGCACTTATCTTTTCAAATTTTCCTGTGATCTGAAGACTTAGAAATAGGCAGGAGGACTAGATTGAAAGTGTAGGCAGTATTCCTTATGAGTTGAAAAGAGGAACACTTTAAGGTTCCTGGGGTCCTGTGGAGGGAAAAGGGGGAGAATGGATCTCTTCCCTGGAGAGTAAAATCCTTCCCTATGGATTTTTTATTTGCATGTTCCTCTTAACATTTTATATTCAAGGAGAAGGGCAGTGGGTATTGAGAGTGTATGTCACACAGACCAAGGTAGGAGATAGAGTTAGTCTTTATCCACTGCTAGAGGACTCTACTTTCCTGGGGATACTTCTACCTTCTGTTTTGTGATCTTTTCTTTATCTGTAAGAATTCTTTCCTAAACTCCTCAAAATGTGCAATGGAGCCCCTAGATTGAGTTTGAGGTTGGAGGGGGTCCTGACAGAGTCAACAACCCTTCTTGCTCAGTTGAATATACAGAGGTGTAAGACCAAGGTCTGCTGCGGTGGAAGTGCTCATTCTCTTTCCCACTCTTCCTCACCCTTATTCTTCTAAGGAAGATCAGATTTCATCAATCTAGTCGAAAGAGTATTAATTTAGGAAAGGGATTCTCAAATGTTTTCCACTCAACATGACCCCTTTTCGCTCAAGAAATTTTTACATGATCTTAGGCTTATAGGTATATAAAACAGGTATAATGACAGTAACAATAATAGAGAGGCATTTGATCAGCTTTCACTTTCTCTATCAGCCTCATGCTACCTCTCTTAACAGAAAAATTCACATACTTCTAGTCAGTCAATTACCATTCATTATACTCCTAATATATGCACTGTACTAAACTCTGGAGTTATAAAGGATGATAGAAAAGCAGCAAACCCTGCTGTCAAGGAGCTCACAGCCTAATGGGAAAGACAACAAACAAGCAATCCATACAATCAGTCAATCAATAAGCATTTATTAACTACCTAATGCGTGCTAAGTACTGTCCTAAGTGCTCATGAGTAGAGACAGCCAGAGAGAGAGAGAGAGAGAGAGAGAGAGAGAGAGAGAGAGAGAGAGAGTAATCTGTGCCCTCAAAGAGCCTACTATCTAATGAGTAGACAGCATGCTAACATGTATATACAAAGAAGTATAAAAGGATAAATAGGAAGTAATTAAGAGAAAGAATTATAATTTGGAGGGGTTGAAAAAGATGTGTTGTAAAAATGGGATTTTAGTTGGTATTTAATAGAAGCCAGTAGGCAGAGTTTAGAAGGGAGAGCTCTCCAGGTATAGGAAGTGCTGGGAGCCTAGAGAGGGAATGTGCCTTTTATATAAATAAGGTTATTTGGAGAAAATCCACAAAGGGGAGGTACTAGCATTAAGAGGGACTGGGAAAGTTTTATTATAGAAGGTGCAATTTTAGCCAGAACTTGAAGGAACCCCTGGAGGCCAAGAGACAAATGAGGGGGGAGAGAATTGTAGCATGGGGAAGAGAGACATTTAAAAATCCCCAGAGTCCCTTGTGTGAGGGAAGTCGGTATATCCGGATCACATTAAAAAAAAAAAAAAAAGCTGAAAATGCCAGCAACCCTTCCAAAAATGGGCTAACTACATGCCTTTATACTTTTTACAAAGCATTCATAGCTCATATCACCATAAACACAAGAAAATAATATATTGGCCCAGGAATAAAAAGGCTGTGCCAAAATATCCCAGGGGTGTAAAGAGTAACTTAATTATACAATAATTAACAAATTGCCCAAAAGCTGTTGAACCTTTACATTGACTTTATTGCCAAGCCTTTCATTCATTTCTGTATTCATGGCTTACTCATGCACTAAAAATACATAAAATAGACCCAGATATAGTGAGAATGATAGAGAATTTGGCATCCGCTTTGAAAACTGTCTTCTACTAAAAATGTGCAACTCATATCATAGTCAAAAGATCAATAGATGTAAAATATATGATTTTTCTGGCAAAACGGTTAAAATCTATTTTTGTTCTCTCTAGCTTTAAATTCATTATTATCGTACCTATGCAAAGGGTACTCAGAACAAAGTATAAATGACTTGCATAAGGTCACATATACTAATACTGTTCAGAGCTAAACTTGAACATAAATTTTGAAGCTGATTCTCTATCTACCATAATATATTGTCTCTCTGTTTGTTATTTGTTAAATCGGAAAGTGCCAAGTACATTTTTCCCTATTGGGGTAGAAATAGAAGCCTCATTATATTGCAAAATATCTGTCTCTCCTGGGATGATGTCCACTTGTACATCCAATGGAGAATGCTTTCTATGCCTTCTATCACTTGACCCAGATGTGGTTAGTGATAACTGTCAGAGGTATATCCTGTGTATGGCTCTAGGTATTTATACTTAATCTGGAAGAATGGATCAGGTAGTACTTCAGGAATACTTCACATTTTGGGTGTAATTAACCCATGGTACAAAGCCTGTGGGCCCTTTTATAGAAGAGTGTTTTAAAATGAATAAAATACATAAGATTACCCCCCAAAAAATCTTCCTCTGTAATTGATTTTAAAATGTTTTAAAAGTTAATAAAATGTGTAGTATTACAGAGGAAACCAATTATATTAAAATTGAATTATTAAAATATATTTAAAAAAAACAAAATTAGTCCATGGACCCTGGTTTAAGAACCATTGCAGTTTATAAATATTAAAATAGAGAAGAGATCATATTCCAGCCACTGTGAAGTGAGTGAGTATAGGCTAAAGGGGAAAAAACAAAAACTGAATAGCTTTAGGCAAAGTGATTTCCCAAGGTCACATAGCTAGTAAGTGAGAGTGTTGGGACTAGAACACAAGTCTTTTAATCTATACAACTCTGTAGAATTTCAAGAATACATAACCTAGTCAGTGGTGAAATTCATAATCATTCTATAAATTGAAAACCAAGTTAGCTGGGTGAATTGCCCAGCTTGTTGTATAAATTGATGTGTTCAGATTAATTAAGATAATTTGTGTAGACATTTATTGTATAGGGCCTTTCTGAGCTAAGGGAAAAAATGGAGAATGTCAGGAAATGAGAAGAGAATATTAATATTCATTCTTTTTAAGACAGCACATTGTGGGTGAGAGTGGGTGAGAGAAATAAAGAGAGGTAAAAGGTAGGTGGCAAGACTATGATTTTTAGTTTTTAAGGATTTTCTGTCATTATGTACAGTATTACAGAGATCTCTAATGACAATCATATTCTATGGAGATTGTAAATATTCAGGAGCCAGTGAATTCAGCTCTTTTTAACTTGTATAATTCAAGAAGAGAAAAATAGGCTTGTTAAAAAACAAAACATAACATATACATGATTCACTCTGAATGTAAATCATTCAGGATTTATATTTTTGCCTCTCTTAATAGATGATATATAGAAAGAAAAACAAAATCCTTCCTCCATCCCAGATATAAAATAATAGCATATAAAATTTTTTTAAACCCATATATGGTTCAGGAAGGACATGGGTATTCATGACTCATTAATGTTCAATAGGTGACTGTCACTTGCCAGTCAGAATGGAGTCTGATAGGACATTGACAATGATTGATGGACATATGGCTGAAAATATGTGCAATCAGATTCCTTAGGTCATTGGAACACATAAAAAACTACTCTAGTTCTAGAACTAGTCAACCTTTTCCTTTATTTTTAGAACATAGAACAATATTTGAAATTTATTTGATTAATAAGGTAAATCTTAGTTTCTAACATTATTTTCATCAATTATAAATATTTTATTCAATTAGACAAATGCAAAGTATGTTTATTCGGAGTTCATCTATATCTGAATTTGGAGCACGGATTTTTAGCTTAATTTTGCTTTATAAAAACATAATTTGAAATAAAATCTAATGTGAATCATAGAAAGATATATCATGATTGTTGGCTATTTTCAGGAAGGGGAGTTCATATCTGCATATAAAATGAAAGGATTCAAGGATATTGATATTTGCTATGAAGTTATATAAACAAAATTAAATTTGGAGTTAATTTTGTCCTTTCATTTTCTTTTAAATGAATGTTAATATTTTATTTAGATCAATAACACATTTCAGTTAATTGAGAATGTGTAGAAATATTCTTTGTATTATGTTTAGCTGCTCAAATCCTATTCAATAATTACTTTAAATCATAATTTATTAATGCTTTCAATCGGAATCAATGCATGAAAAAGATTCTTGCAAAGTAAAATGTAGTTTCTAATTTAAACAGCAATCACTACTTCAGAGATCAGCAATTTGAAAAAAAATCTAATGTTTTATATGATTGCTATTTAAAATTAATAATAGTGTGTAGCTTAAAATAAAGAAGGTAATCTTCAATGTTACAACTACTGCATTCTTATCTTCACTCTTACCTTTTTTTTTTACTTTTTAGGGAAAATACCTATTAAGTGAAGAAGAATTAAATAATTTTTCAGTAAAAATTCATATTCAATAGTTCTTTAAGAACTAGGAAAAAGTGAGAGGATTTAATCTTTAAAGCATTTTTAAAAATCTAAAACTATTTTATATTTAAGAATTTCCTATGAATTTCAGCACATACTGTTTGCAATAAACAATTTTAAGAAAATACATATGCTACAATTTTCAAAGTGTGCTGTTACACAGAGTTGTATCATATATAATTTTGAAATATTTTTATTTATTTTTTTCAAGTTTTTAAGCTTTGAAAATTTAGTGAACGTTACTAAGCAATCAGAACACCGATAAATTTTTTCCAATACATTTATCTACATTAAAATGTGTCTAAAATTGATTGCACTATCTTTTCTGTGAGATAATTATGTTTACTTTTCATGCATTTTGTAAAGAGTTAAAGCAATTTTTCATCCTGTGAATAAATGATAGAGAATATGTTAGAGCTCTGAGTATTTTCAGGTGTATGCATTTAAAAATATACCTGTGAATAACTATGCGTTTATTAAATTCATGTGAAATTCTGTGTGGGACATCATGGAATAATCCAATTGTCTGGTTTTATATAATGGACGCATGAAATTAACCATTCCTTATATACACGAAATTGAAAGTCATATGCTTTAATTTTCAGTTCATCATCACTTTATGAGGTATTAAGGGTTAAATTTAGGCAAATGACAGTGCTTTCCTAAAAATGCCATTGGGAAACTGAGATAAATAGTGAAGCGTTTTCTATGTTGACATGATGTTCGCCTGTCCGATTGCATCCTTTTGAACAGACAGCCGAGAAGCAATTACAAAAAAAGACATCTGTGCCAAAGTTTAGCTAGCCAAAAAGGGCAAGCTCTTGTGTTTAAGAGGTATAGAATCCAATCGATGAAAATGTCTGGACCTGTTAGCACCAATAAAGCTGAAAGCCACTGGGAAGCTCAGAGAGGGTCTTTTGTTGTGGAGATAGAAAGGAGGCCCAAACTGTGACACTTTGGGGGGAATAGGGTCAGCTAGTAAGATCATCCATCTTCCTCAGTGGCAGCTTTCTGTCAGTTCCTAACCCTGTTCAGTGGCAGAGCCAAGCGTCTATTGTTGACACCAGCCAATTCTCAGCCAAGTGTAAATGAAGTTAATATTCACTGACCTTATGCATAGCCAATGAAGCCCTTCTGTGTCATTTTGGAAATAATGTTATCTGACACTTCAAAAAGCAAATGTTGGCAGGATGTGTGTGTGTGTGTGTGTGTGTGTGTGAGAGAGAGAGAGAGAGAGAGAGGGGGAGAGAGAGAGAGAGAGAGAGAGGGAGAGAGAGAGAGACAGACAGAGAGAAAAAGAGAGAGAATAAATGAGTGTTTAGTGAGGAAATAAGCAAAGAAGCATTGCTTAAATATCCCATATTTAAGCTGGTTTTGATTATAACCACGTATTTGCCATTTTAACTAAAATTAATATTGTTTTTATGATTTTGTTTGAATGTCAGCATGCTTTACATGGATTTTAATCAAACTACAACATACATGCTAACTTAGTTTACTTAAGCAAATAATGCAGAATTTTTATTGCCAAATTCAGTGAGAAGTTTCAGTTTGAACTGATTATTTAATAGAAATGTATTTAAGAGGTAAATGAAAATGATTCTATATTCAAAGAATAGTGACTTATGTTTCTTTATAATTATTAAAAAGTAAATGACTTTATTAGAGAAAAAAGATTTCAAAGAACATATTTAGTAGTCATTTAGAAAGGAGTTTACAAATTCCCTCCCCACCCTATTAGCAGGGTCTATTATTATATAATTTATTAATCCAAGTGAAATTATCTGTAAACATTTAGTTTATGAGAAATTTTACATGATATTTAGACTGTATTTTGCTAAACATTTTGTAGGACTTTTCCCAGGCAAATTTTCATTAAAATGTTTGTTTGATATTTAAAAAGAAGGGGCAAATAGCCATAGCACTGGACATTAATCTTTCATTACTAGGTATGTGTGGATATACATCTATGTATTTTTGTAAATAAATGTATACATGAGTAATATAAATTAATAGTAATGGATTCTGTGTGCCAGATTGTAGTGTAGACAAAGCATAAAGAGTAAAAAGTATTTGTTCTTTAAAACAACAATCACTTAAAGTACATGAATATCTTAACTGTTTCTGGAAAGGAAAAGGTTAAACACTGAGTGGTGTTTTCAAAGGGATTCATGGTAGATGATTATCTGTCTTGCAGGATTTCATGAGAATCACCAGAACAGATCTGCATTTAATTGGCATCAATCATATTTGATCTGAAAATAAACTTGTAAAATTTTTGGAAGTTACATATTGATTTTTGTTCACCTCATCAGCTTTGTTTATTTGTACTTATTAAAGAAGGGAGTATATTTTTGCAATAACAGATTTTCTTGGTTGCAGCATTTGATCAGCTCTATGATTTTTATTATGTAGTTTTTGCTTTTTTTTTTTTTTGAGAATAACTAAGTCAGATGAAATGACATACATAGATTTCTGGCCACATTCCTGAACTTAATCAGAGGAGGCTACTAAACATTTTATTTTAAATCTTTGTTTATTATTTTTTCCATATTTATCAGGAATCTGGCACACATCCTCATAGTCATAAATTCTAGTGATAGAATTCTAGAGATGTAATATCCTTTATAGCACTAATGTTAAACTCAGAAACAAGAGCCACTAAACTATACATAAATAAGGATCCTTGTGGACTGCATGACTTACAAAAACCACATAATTGATATTATTTATGTTTTATTATATCTTTATTAATATTAAATATATATCTTCCAATAACATTTTAATCTGATTCAGGCCATCTTCAGGAATGTTATAAGTGATTGCTTCACAAAATTTAACAGTGAGATATATTTGATCTTCACATTATTGTTTGAAATGAATAAACAATTTTGATAAAATGTTTCTCTATCTCTTGTTTTGGTTCAAGTTTCTATCATTGATATTTTAAAAATAACAATAGAATTTCTGTACAAATGGTTATCATTGTATCAAGATTTACAAAATTTAGGCTGTGTCTAGACATATAGATGGATTTGAAGAAAAGGAAAAAAAAACAACTCAGAAGGTTAAAATTAGGCAGTTAGCTCATTATGTTTTAAGCAGCTAAGGAAGCAAGTGGAAAGTAAGATTTTTTTAAAATTTGGTTTTAAATTTTTGACTGACTTGAATAGGTTTTGTCAAACTGGTATGTGTAGAAGTCTTTGAGATTAAGTAGTCTTGTCATATAGCTTCTCTTCTGGTGAATGATGATGAGAATTTTTCCAACTACTTTAAAATAATTTAGGAATTATTTAAAAGATATTCAAAATTGAATGTATCATGTCAACCTATATAAAACTTTGTTATGTACAAAATAGTCTTGAAGTATTTTGATGGATTTTCAATGAAATAACTATATAGTATCTAACCCTAGGATTCATGTGTGTGTGTGTACATGCATGTGTACATGTGTGTGTGGTGTGTGTGTGTGTGTGTGTGAGAGAGAGAGAGAGAGAGAGAGAGAGAGAGAAATTCCTTTTGCAGTCTGGGATAAGTTATGAATAACTCCTTCTCAAAACAATCTTTTAATGGATAATCAATTATAGTGAAACACAGTGATCAATATAGTTGTTAAAAAATAAAAGTTCACTGACCCCAGATTAAGAATCCTTCCTCTATATAAATCTTCCTTCTGTTGTGATATAATATGATACTACAAACATCTGTAATTTCTTCGTTATGGGTGTTCCTTCCACAAGTGTAGATCATCGTTTTCATGTGTTGTTATGAGATTTTTTTCCATTTGCTCTGGCCAAAAAGTTAATCCTTCTTTGTGCAACGTTGTGATGAGCCTCCCAGAATTTAGTAGACTGGATCTTGGATGATATATTGACTATAACAGACTCATATTTGAAGCAAATCCACTGGATTTTATATTCTACCATCTTTAGCTTCCATAATTCAGGATCATCTTTATGCCATGATGAGGCATTCAAGGGCGAATTTAGTAGAGTCCATTTTTGTAGTACAGTTAGTTGTGTTTGAGAGATATCTGAGGAAAGGATATTATATAACCTACAAATTTTTATTAGTTGTTCTAGTTTCTTGATATATCCTGATCAATGTCTAATGAATTCTACTTTATATAGGAGCATAAAATCATGGAATTCTAGTGAAGGAAGTGGCTTTCCAGAATATTTATCCCATTATTCCATCTTAGAGATAAGAAAACGGAATTCTAGAGCTCCTGAATAGCTTGTCCAATATCATATAGGTAGTTAGTGAATGCTATAGCCAAGACCCTTGCTGCTTGCCAATTATTACTCTTTTTATTCTACACTATAGAAGAAAGTAATTCTTAGTACTAATTGTCAGTGGAAGAGATAATTTAAAGTATTATATAAATAAAAGAATTAGTTAAAAATAACTGATTCTGATTTATAGAATTACTGATCAATAGTTATTCATTTTTTAAATCAATAAGCAAACCTTTTGTTATATTAAACTTTAAGGACAGGGGCAGCTTGGTGGCGCAGCGGATAGAGCACCAGCCCTGAAGTCAGGAGGACCTGAGTTCAACATTCCCTATTTGTGTGAGCTTGGGCAAGTCACTTAACCTCAATTGCCTCAGGAAAAAAAACAAAAAAAAAAAAAAAAAAAAAAAAAACCTTTAAGGACAGTCACTTTAAGTAACTCTAATTTCATCCTCACATTCTCCTCCAGTATAATTTGATATCCCTGAGGGCAGGGATTTTATTTTTTTTTAATCTCCTACACTTATTGTAATATGTGGACCATAAAAAGCACTTAATCTCAACTTAGTTTGTGTAGTAATGAAGCACTCTCCTTCTACAACAACCCTATGAGGTAGATAGCACCATTATTATTCCCATTTTGTAGATGAAGAAACTGAGGTAGCAGAGGTGAAATAACTTGTCATACAGCTAATAATTGTCTATATGCTTCTGTCAAAATTTCTTCTGTGTAAACTTGACCAGAAACCAAGTCAAACAAAAATAAAGATGATCATTTCCCCCTGGCTATTGACCAGGATTGAGGATTGGAATTTAATCCTCACCTTTTAGTGCAATTTAATGCTATTAAATCTTAAAATGGCAATAATACTTTTGGGATACCTTGTAGTCAACTTAAATTTTATATAGAAATTCCACTTGTGCTTTTTTTATTTATTATTTGATTCTAGTTAACAATTCCTTCGCATGTAAGATGGGAATTAAGTATTTGGAAGAAAGCATTTTGTAAATTTTAAAGTGCTATTTGTTTAGATTCTTTTAAAAATTGTATTCTGAAAGAAACTTATTTTTAATCAAGTCAAGGGAAGTGAATCACATTTTCCTTTCTGGTAGTGAATTTTAAGAACTGTTTGAGATTAAAGTTGACAGAATGTTACTTTTTCTTGCAAGGAACAAGCAAGGAAGTGATCCAAAAATAATGTAGATGGAAAATATTTGGTTTAATATACCTTTGTTTATTTTCCTTGTTTAAAAAAAAAAGAAAAGAAGAAAGAGAAATGGATTCTTTGTACTAAATGTCAGTGGAAGATTCATTAGGCCAATAGTAACATAGCTAGCTGTGAACTGTGGGTGTCTGAGGAGGTTGCTGTTTTCCCTTTTGTGTTTGTCTGAGGGGAAAACTGACTGGCAGTATCAACAGTTGGCTTAACATTTCTGCTTTGTCCAGCTGTTTCTGATGAGGCAGCCAGGCTAAAGAGGAGACACTAGTAAGATAGAATTCTCTCTGGAATATAGGCTCCTTTTTACTCTTGACTTATTACATCTCTGTGGGGTAAGGGCTTGTGGGCCCACTTCTGTATCAAACAATGAGAAGTAATTTTCAACTTTTCTGCTTGTCATTCTTTGAAGAAATGAATGGAATGTAGCTCATTTTGTATCATGTTGTCAGCAGATCTTTGGTTTTCTTTGACAGTTTCATCAGCAGGATGAGAAGAAAAAAATTAGACTTAATATGTACTTTATTTCATAACCTAAGAAAAAAGAAAAATCCAAAAAGTTTTTTTGGGTACCAGATAATATATTTAAAATGTCTCATTGATGCCTTTTGTTTTTACATCACATTGAATTCAGAATCTGCTCCCTTACCACTACCCAATTGTTCAGTTCATCAAAAATACCTTCCTTTAGAACAAACATAAATAATTAAGGAAAAGCAGCCTTGAGAGTATCTTTGTGTTTCAGTATTTGCATCATTTTATACCCATAGTCTTTCTTACTTCTTCTTTGAAAAGATTGAGATTTCCTTCAAGTTCAAGATTGGTCATTATGTTATTCATTACTTTATTTTAGATAATGTATTAATTTTTCTAGACATATGTAGTTGACTCAGTTTAAGAAAGATGACTGAAATATATTGAAATAATCAAATAATAAGCAAAAAATAATGAAATAGGTGTTTGCACTGAATATCCAACCAAAAAAAAATACATATCAAGAAAGAGGATAATATTGAAGATAAGAATGAAATTATGGTTTGCTGTAGGGACTGGAATCATGAGAAAAAAGAAAGTCCCAAAGAATTTTTTCAATATAAACACCGTATCTGTAGATTTTTAATATTAAATTTATAAATGTCTATCTAATTATGTTATGAAATAATAATGATAAAATCTTTATTGAGTGCCAGCAAATTTCATGGAACACTAGGGATCTATATTTTCTAATTTAATATTTCTTTAAATGAATTGGCTATGCTGTAAAATTTCCTTAAATTTACATACATACTTCATATATGCATAAACAGAATACTCTTTAATCAGTGCTGTAAAGTAAAAGAAACTTACATTTAGAGGGTACATCAGGACATTCTGTGCATACTACCTGTGCCACTGCTGTGAAGTTAAGGAATAAATATATAAGTGCCATTATTTGGACTTCATCTCTCTCTAATTATTTTGCTATATCTTTCATTAATATTAATATCCATTCTGTGTGCAATAACCATACATTCATTTTACAATTCCTCTAAAACATGATATTCCTGCCTTTAATTTTTAGTGTAAATACAATATTAGGACAATGGATAAGTGCTGAACTGGCAGTCAAAAAAAGATTGTTTGTATACTTCCTCATACTCTTACTTCTTGTATGACCTTGAGCAAGTCATTTTATTTCTCTCAGACTTAGTTTGTTCATCTGTAAAAATGAGACGTTTTGGGCTTGATGGTGCTTTTACTTATACGTACGTGATCCTGTATTTCTTATGCAATAACAGATAGAGGCTATATGATGCATTATTTTTTATTCTGGAGCAAGTGTTAGATATTGAGATGGGAAAATCTCTATTTGAGTCCCGTCTCTGACACTTAGTAGATAGATGATCATGAACAAATAGTTAATCCTTCTGGGTCTCAGCTCCCAAAATTTAGATTTAGAACTTTTCCTTGTTTGTTATCTATCTTAATGGAAGGAGTTCTCATACGAATATTAATAGTACTTTGATTTAATATTGACAACTCAATTATAGAAGTGGGTTTCACACATACAAACACAAATACACAATTAAGGAAAAGCACCCTTGGGAATAACCTTATATTATAATGTATTCAAAATTTTGTATTCATAATCTCTTACCTTGGGACTAAAACAAGGAAGATAATATCCTTTTGGGTTTTTTTTTCAGGGTCAAGATTTTTTTTCCCAGGGTCAAGATTGGTCATTATGTTATTCTTTGCTTGGCTTTGTTTTAGATAGTCCATTAATTTATCTGGACACATGTAATTGATACACATTTGTATTTATATATACAAATATATACAGATGTAAATATATGTACAAACATGTATATATATGTATCATTCTATATTAGTTTGTATGTGTACATATCAGCTGTAAGGGATCTTAAAAATGAATAATTCATGATCAGTTAACTTTTCAGATGAAGTAACTTAAGCTTAGATAAAGTAAATTTCTCATTCAAGGTGATAAACATGTGTCTGAGCCCAAGCAGGAATATGGTTCCTTTGAACCTCTTCTAGCATTCATATCTCCTTGATAAAGCTCTTTAAATATCAAAAATGAGGAATGTTGGAGTTGGAGCTTGAAAAGTGCAATTACTGACTATGCAAGGGGAGGGCAATTCAAATGAATGGCCCAAGATGAGCAAAGTCATAGAAGAAGGAAAGTGGGAATACAGGGATGTAGATGACCTGTAAGACAAATAGACAAAACATTTAAAAATGTTTTGGATAGATGCCATTCAAGGAAATAAAAAGGTAAAAAACAAAAACCCTTACATTTTAGAACTAACTTAAAATGACTATAAAATAGAATGAATCAATAGACTGACAAGTCAAAACAATGCAATTTTGTATCCTATGCAAGCATTCAGAATTAAAATACCTCTTCCTCCTTCCCTGGTGCAAATTAGATCCTCCTCTATTTTTCTGTCCAGAAAGGCTTTGAACCATTGCTTTGGCATGCATGACCAATAAATAACACAAAACAAACTACTGTTTGTTATAGAGGAGAATTTTCTGGCACCTAGTCTTTTAAAAAGTGTCCATTTTTCTTTTTCTTTTGATTTAAGATGAAGAGCAGTAGCATATAGAGGATGAAAAAAGTAGGGTTGGGAACCAACAAAAACCTCAATTCAGTTCCTGCCCTTGACTTATAATTTACTTTGTGATCCTAGGTAAATCATTTAACTTTTGAATGCCCAAGGCAATTTTCTAACACTTTAAATGGCAAAAAGAATGCCTACTATATTGACAGAGGGTGTTTCTTCTTCTAGGAGTTACCTTTGCCTATAAAATTCCAGGTTCTATCCCTGTGTTGTATTTCACAATCTAGGTAGTTAATCACATTGCTGCCAGGTGATGCAGTAGATAGAGTCTTAAGTCTGGAGTCAAGAAGACTGGTTCAAATTGCTCCAAACACTTGTTAGCTGAGTGACCCTGGGCAAGTCATATGATTATTTGCTTCAGTTTCTTTATCTGTAAAATGAACTGGAGAAGGTAAAAACAAACAAAAAATAATGATAAAAACAAAAAACAAACTCCAAGAAAACCCTAAATGGGGTCATAAAGAGTCAAGCACGAGTGAACAGTCATAATAAAAACCCTTGTCTTGGCTCTGCTAACATCTTATATCTCTAAAAATCATTGCATGTAGAGTAGCAATGGAACATAGAAATCATTTAACAGAATCCCCTTATTTTAAAAATGAGGAAATTTCATCCCAGAGATTTAAATAATTTCCCAAAAGTTGTACAGGTAATAAAATAAATTATAAACTGGTATTTAAACTGAACTGTTTTACTCCAGACCCAATGCTCTTCTCCTGTATTGTCTCTCTAGCCTTGACATGACACTGGAAAGAAGTCATATTTTTACTCCGAATCAGGAGCCTAATCCTATTTTTTTGAAGGCCATTTACAAAATAAAACAATTGCTGCTAGGAGGCTGAGACCAAATTTTTATTATGTTCAATACAGTTCCTGTTACTAATATTATTTGGTGATGAAATTTGTTCCTTTTGCAAATCTGTTGCAATTTTTCCCCCTAGAAATTTGGTTGTAGTTATTTTTCTTTTAAAGAAAACTTTTCAATAATTATAATTTCCTTTTCAGTATATCTTTTAATAGGTTTAGTATGGAAATGCCTTTAGCATTTCCTAGATAATTAGCTAAATGTTTAGCAAGTTTAACCTTTAATAAAATAAAGTAGGACCATGACCTCTTTCAAACTTATCACTTATTTCCTTTATAGACTGTCAAAGGAGATATATTAAAATGTTTAATATGTGACTATTGAAACCCAGTAAAGTTTTATTCTTTTGAATTACACAATTACTAATAACATCATTTTTTTAATATTAAGGTTCTCAAGGCAAAACCATTCTTCCTTTGCTTTAAAATATAATGCTAATTATTGATTGTGTTTTATAAGTATACCTTTAAAACCTTGTGTGTATTGAGCCTGCCTCATGGGAGGTGAAATGGGAGCTCTTATCTAATATATAAGATTTTTTCCCCAAATGGTTATAAAGTGCTTTGAAAGGAAGGGAGTTTATGATGTTGTGACTTACTATCTATTATTCTGGGTTGTTGCTTGGCCTCTCTTAGACATGGGTTTTTCCTCCTCTGTAGAAAAGATAATATTTACATGATCATCTTCACTGGATTTTCATAAGAAAAAGGTGTTAGAAAACTTTGAAGTACCCTAGAAATATAATTTGATACAACTACAGCTAGAGACAAGACTGGGATGCAGGTCTCCCAGATTATTGATGTTCCTATTCTTGCCTAAGTATATTCTGTGCTGGTACCCTTATATAAATCTTACCCATTTCAAGCTCCTAGTCCTGCTAGTAGCTCTTGTTATCCAGTCCTTTCTTCTGTTAGTTTGATTGCAGGTAGATCATTTCCCAGCACTGAGATTTCCCTAGCACAACAATTACTGACAGTAATTATCTTGGTAAGAGGAAGTAGAACAGGCTTCTTAGAATCCGAAGTTACAAACTATTCTTTGTGTTCTGGCATAACTTTTCATTAGGAGACCATTGTTTTGAAGAAGGATGAGCAAGGAAAAAATAAACTCAAAGGACTGAAGAGAAGTGGCCAAGTGAACAGGCAGCGAATATTGATACCCAGGGGCTCTGGTTTCTTTAATAGGAATGAGAATTGTCATTTCTCATGTGCTTGCACTAAAGGGCCTGTGAAGCCCCTTCCAACTCAGATTCCAAGAAATCAATCCTCACCACAATCCAGTGAAGTATTATCCCCATTTCATGGGTCAGGAAACAGCCTCCAAGAGGGAAAGTGCCTTGTCTCAAAGTAATAAGTCAGGAATATCTTCCCTTTCTAATTTGTCATCCACAGTGTTACCAAAATATCCCAGAAACACAAACTTAGATATGACACTTCTCTTCAGTGGCTCCCCATTGGCCCTAAGATCAAATATAAATTCTTCACTTTGTCAATTAAAACTCTTCCACACTGACTTTAACTCTATATTTATGCCATATTGTGTTTTTAGCTATTCTATGATAACAATACTATCTCAGAGTGTTGACTCTAGAATGAGATGAAATTTACCACTTCTGAAATTGACCTTGGAGAAGTCATTTGTCATTTAACCTCACTAAACCTCAAGTTTCCTAAAGTCCAAAATGAGGAACTTGGATTAGTAAGCCTTGAGATCCCTTCCAACTTGAGATCTATCCTCCTGTGAATATTTCCTGAATCTATTCCCTTATAATGGCTATCCCCCTATGCCTAGAATTTATTCTTATATCTGCCTCTCAGAATCATTAATTTATTTAGATTTAGCTCAGCTTCAATTTCCTCCATGACATTTTCCATAAATTCATTAATTGTTCTTTCCCATTTTAAATTTTACTTATACTGTATTTTGATGAACAGTAAGTACTTAATAAATGTTTATTCACTGACTGATTATATTTCAATATAAATATTTTAGCCCCCTCTCTAGTAAATGGAAATTCCTTGAGAACAGACATAGTTTTCTTGCTGATTTCAAACAGGTAGTACCTTCCACAGTGACTTGAGGACAAAAAGTCACTTGTTCAATTGTATTTAGTGAAATTGAAAATGTATTCTAAATACATTTTATAGAATACTGAACAAACCAAATGGAACTTTTGGATTTGTGATCTACTCATTTCTTCCAAAGAGGAACTCTCATTTTCATTGGATGGTAAGAGAGAGATCATCCAGTTCAACTCCTTTATTTTACTGATAAAAAAGCCTAGATACTGAAAGTTATGGGTATACTAGTGGAGGGTTACCCAGGCAGTTAGCAGTAGTGCTGCTAGAATATAAATCAAACTTCCTTTTTGTTCCAAATCCAATCTACTTCCATTCCTCTTAATACTTTAAAAAATTGTGATTTCATTAATTTTAACATCCTTTTGCCTAATATAAATTGTTTTGTTACATGCTGTGGCAGCTCTTACATGGGAAACCTTGTGCATGTATGTGTGTGTGTATGTATGTGTGTGACTTTCTCTCCCTTTCTTTTTCTTTCTTTTCTCCATCCCCTCCTTTCCTCTCCCCTCCCTCTTTTTCTCTCCCTCTTCTCTTTTCTTTTCTTTTTTCTCCTTCTCCCTTTCTATTTCTTCCTCACCTTCACTCTCACACTCTCCTTCTCTCTTTGCCTTTTCTACTTTCTTCTCTTCCCTCTCCCTCTGTCTCCCTCTCTCTCTCTCTCTCTCTCCTTCTGTGTGGATGTCTGTTTCTCCCTCTGTCTGTCTGTATGTCTGTCTCTTCCTTTCTCTCTGTTTCTCCCCTCCCCTTTGTTTTTATCTGAGGTAGATATTTCTATCTTATCAATATTGCAAGCCAGCCTCATCGCTTTCTTTCCTTTCTCTCTATCTTTTCCCTTTCCCTCTCTCTTTTCTCTTTCCTCCCCTTTGTTTTTATCTGAGGTAGATATTTCTGTCTTATCAATATGGCAAGTCAACCTCATAGGATTATTATAGGAATGAGTTTCAAAATTGGTACTTACTTTAAAGCAAATATACTATTTTACTACTGGCATTTGGAGAGGAAAGGATATTTTCAAGGCCTTAAAATTTAATGAAACATTTCATTTACACAATTCCCTTCTGAAAGCTAGATACCATAGAGAAGTATATTATTGAAACACATGAATATATTTTCCTCCCTTTATGTTTTAATAGCATTTTGAGTTATAGCTATTATAGGTAAACCTCTATACAATTTGTGACAAATTGCATTGTTTTGCAATAATGTATGTTATTTATTGAACAGAATATAAATTGATGTTATGAGTTCTCATCATTTTTAACACCCTAATTCCCCATAGGTATTTTTGCCTACTTGTATGCCTACATAGTAAGTCTGAACTCACTACATAGTTGCATATTTTAAATAAAAAAACCCTAAAGCATAATATGTAAAATTATTCATTTTAATTACAGTTAAATTTTTACCTCATTTCATATAATATATTCTTTTCTCCATATGAAACCTGTCTGTGCTATTTACTACCTGTATAATCTTGGCTAAGTCACCCTACCCTGATAGACCTCAGCTTTCTTGTGTACAAAATGAAGAGTTGGACTGCATCTCTTAAGATCCCACATGTCTTAAAATCCTATTAGTTTAAGATTTCCCTCTGGAAGCATTATGAAAAACAAAGAAACATACCAAAATCTGTTTTCCTTCTTCTGTGGTTATTAAAATGGAGTCTAAATTGTAGGATCTTTATTTTAAAACATATACGTTTTGTGGAGAACCAGGAATCTTCTGACTAGAAAAATAAAGAAGGAGGTATGGATGATGTGGTGCTGAACTGCAAACCTAACTTTAATTGTGGAAACCTGCTTTTTGAAGGACATTGACAAGTCCAGAGGAAGGTAATGAGGAAATTGAAGGGCCTTGAAATCATGTCATACTAGGATGGCTGGGCCTTAGAGAACAAAAATTAAGAGGAGCAAAAATGTAAAAAGGAAAAAAAAATCCTGGTAAATAATATAGTCTACAAAAACTGAATGGGATACCCAGAATGGTAGTGGCTAGATAACCAAATTGTCCAGGATGTTTATAGAAGGGATTTTTCTTTAGGTTCAAGTTTGACTAAACAAAGTAGTTCCAGCTCTTCCACATATTATATGTGTGACCTTGGACACACTTCTTAACTTCTCTGGGATTCTTTCTTCATCCATAAAATGAGGGGGTTAGATTAGATAACATAATTTTAATCAACTCTTCATAATATGCTCCTTTCCTACCCTTTCAGTCATCTTACAATACACCCTCCTCAGCAAACTGTGATCCAACAACAATGGCCTATTTGCTATTCCTTGAACTTAATACACCTATCTCCTGCCTTTGCTCTGCTTGTTCTCTGTATCTGAAATGTTCTGGCAGCTCTTCTTGGCTCCTCGGATTCCCTGATTAGTGCTTAGCTCAGAGCTTAGGACATAGTAAGCACTTAATAAATGCTTGTTGACTGACTGACTGCTTAATTCTATGATTCTGTGACTCTGAACCCTTCCAACTGTGAGACTGTGATTACATAATTTTGTGATTTTTTTGCCTTCCACTATTTACCTCCCATCTAAAAGAAGGTGCCTACTTTTTTTTTTTTTTTTACAGTTTGGTTCTGTCTTTTTTTCCAACCCTCTTTCCATAGTTGTTCCTTATTATTCTGTCCAAATTGACAAGCATTGTAGGATCCAAAGAGGGAAAAGTGATTTAATAAAGAATTCCAGAACTGTGATTATAAGACTTTGTTGGCTTATAAACTCCTGGATGGTGACATCTATTTTCAGTGAAGACTGGGAACTTTGTATTGAGGAGCGAGAATTCCTAGATTCTACTTCTTTCTCTACCACTCATTAGTTGTATGACTCTTGGAAGACATTTCACTTCAATTATTTAACCTTCCAAAGTATATTTCCTGATCTGCAAAGATGAGGTTAAGATCTGTCTTGCTCCTTGACAGGCATTTTTATTTTTTATTTTTTATTTTTTTGCTTTTATTTATTTATTTATTTTTTTGCTGAGGCAATTGGGGTTAAGTGACTTGCCCAGGGTCACACAGCTAGGGAATGTTAAGTGTCTGAGACCAGATTTGAACTCAGGTCCTCCTGACTTCAGGGCTGGTGCTCTATCCACTGCGCCACCTAGCTGCCCCGACAGGCATTTTTATTGGGAGGATCATAAGATTTCTAAATGTTAGAGATCATATCAGTTCCTTCATGTTACATATGTTAAAAAAAAAAAAAAACTAAGACCAAATGGGGTTAAGTGACTATGTAAAGCCAAAAACTGATTTAAGATCAAACCAAGCCAACTAACTATCATTTACTGAATGCATCTGTTCCAGTAAGTATGATAAATGCTGAGGATACGAAGAAGAGCAAAAAAACAAACAAAAAGCAAAAACAAAACCCAGTGCTTGTTCCCAAGGAGCTCATAGTCTAATGTTGGGGGAGGATAACATACAAGGAGCACACAATATGTGTACAGATAACAACATATTAGCCAGATAGGTACAGGATAAATTTGATCACTAAGAGGAAGGACTGGGAAAGGCTTCTTTCAGAAGGGTCTTTAGCTGAGACTAGAAGGAAACCAGGGAAACCAGGAGGTAGATATGAGGAGGGAGACCATTTCAGGAATGAGGAAGAAGCTAGTGAAAATGTTCAGATTCAGAGGCAGGTGCAAGGAACAGCAAGGACAGCAATGTTACTGGCTGATGAGCTCATGAAGTCAGAGTAAGGTGTGAAAAGACTGGAATTATGAAGAGATTTGAATTCCAAACAGTGAATTTATATTTGATCCTGCATGTGGTATAAAGCCATTGTTTGTTGAATAAAGTAGGGGAGGGGGGTCGTATGTGATATGGTAATACCTGCACTTTCATTTATTACCATCATCATATTTTTGGAGGCTGTTGGGTTTGACTTGTTCAGGTTCACACAGCTAATAAGTATCTGAGGTCTTTGAACTCAGGTCTTTCTGACTCCAGGGTTTGTGATCTATCCATTGCACACTTAACTGCCCCCCAGACCCACACTTTTGAAAAAACAATTTGACAGTTGAGTGGGTAGGATGGATTGGCCCATTATTTCCAGATCTGATACTCTGTGCCACAATATAGCCGGAAGTACTCTGAATACTGTAAAATTCTATACAAATATAAAGTCACTGGATGCTAGATTTAACAACAATAATAGTAGCTATCATTTTCATAATGCTTTAAGGCTTATAGAGTACTTTATATACATATTAACTCATTTGATCCATATACATCCTTTTGAGGTAGGTATTATTATTATCTCCATTTTACAGATTAGCATACTGAGGCTAAAATTGTTGCAGTGACTTGATTAGGGTCATATACCTAGTAAAAGTCTGAGACTTTGACGTCCCGTTTTTCTGACTCCAATCTAATAATTGTTTCATTCTGTCTTCTGGATATTCATTAGCAGAGTTTAGACCAAGTTCTCAGAATTCAAATTGTGCTAATATTTTCAGTAGTGACTATGGTAAAATCAAATTAATATCTACTTGCCATGATGTTTCTATATGTAGATCTTATAGCTGTTCATAACTTATTTCTTTATCATGGGCAAAGCTTTTTTTTATAGATTATTTGATTCAGTTTGCACACCAAGCCTATTTCTTAAGTAATAAAATTCATTTTTTTAAACTTGGGCATCTTAATATATATATATATGTATGTGTATATATATATATATATATATATGTATATATAAAGGAGCTCCTAGTGAAGCAATGATTTATACTAATGTAGATCAACACCCTAGAGAGCTGACTTGGGAGTCATTGAGAGGTTAAGCGATTTGTTTAAGGTTCCAGAGGTACAATGTGAAACCAAATCTTGAATCTTGTCAGCTAGCTATCCCACTACACTATGCCATCTCTAATGGGGAACCTTTTTGAAGATATTAAAATCAAAGTCTCTAGGCATATATTTTCTATCCAAGTAGATTTTCAGGATAGAATAGTTTTTAAATTCCTTGGGAAAGATAGTAAAAATTTCAGAAATTTAAAATCCATGTAGCTCATAACAAAGACTTCTATTTTTTTTTCATTTTTTAACCTCACAGGATATATTTATGAAAACAGTTATAATTCAGTTTAGTTGCCCCTGATGTTTCTTTTCCCCTAGATGAAATCTCCTATCTATTACATTAGAATCATTTCAGAAAATAATTGTCTTGTCAAAGAGCTTTGTGAAATTTGTTGAAACTTAGGTACTGGAAGCAGATACATTTGTGAGCAGTAAAGGTTATCCTTTTATGTAACTATACCTTGTGACTAAAAAATTCAGAAATATATAGAAAATCCATGACACATGGGCTTTATTGTTGCTAAAGAGGATGATTTTCAAAAATTTCCATGAGAACTCAGCTGCATTTTAATAGTGAATGGGAATAAATGAAAATCAAATGTGAGCATTCATCATCCACAGAGCTTTTAATACAGTTTTGGTGAAAAATTATAGACCACCTGCCATGTTGAATTTTTTAAGTATGAATGATACATATAGACTGTTTGCCAATACATTCATGAATAAAGGAAAAAAAAGGAAAGGTTTCATATAGTAACACAAGCCTTCAAGTGGTCTTAATACAAGACAAATCTTTTCTTTACTGTGTGGAAAGTTATCTGGAATAAAGACAGGACTTCTGAATGAAACATTTGTCCTCAAATTCCTTTTAATCTGCTCTGAGGTTCTGCCTGTTACCTCCATTGGAATAATGTGCCAATTTTGTAAGGATAAAGAGAATTTTATCCTTTTTTCTTCCCCCTAGCTTCTTGATGCTGCATTTCCTTGAATTTCACAGTACCTGCCTGGGTTTAGCAGCTCTGATTTCAGACTATCACTTTCCTGAGCTAAAAGTGAAAAAACTGATATTCTCTTCTCCTTGACCGAGAATATTTAGGAAATGTAATCCCAGTGAGAATGAAGCTTACCAGTGGGTATCCTTTTAACTATCATTTTTAAAAACTCAGTTTCTATTTCAGTATTTTAACACCACCTGTCTTTTTTGAAAACCCAATTAAAGGTATGAAATGAGTAGAGGATTGGTTTGTTAGAGATATACAGCTTTAGTGTTTTATAATTTGAGGGCTTAAATCCAAGAAATACACATTTTAATAGTTCTGTTTTAGTTGATCAGCCTAATATATTCATAAACTTTGTTTAACCAGCCAGCATTTAAAATTTAAATGCATATTTTGTTTTGAGGGAGTTATTTAGGTTTAATTACTTGGATGTTCAAAATCATTTGAAGATTTGTTTTTTATGGATTGAAAAAAGGATGAAAAGCACTCTGTAAAAACTGATCATTGAAATATAAAATCACATTATTGGAGATTAAAATTTGTTTGCCACTGTGACATTGAGTGGATTAGTTGTCCATTACACAATGAAATGGAAATGAAAGTAGTAAATATCTATTTGTGTTTAATATCACTGCAAAAAATCACACATAGTCTTTTACATTCCTGTAATAAGTCATTTCAGGAGGAAATTCTAATAACATTTTTCAAGGTGGAAATATATATACTATACATATACGTATTTAAAATTATGATTTGGTTAACAGTGTCATCAGAGTTTAAATATTTAATGGAATTTAGAAAAGTAATTCAGCCTAATGCAAGCTTGCTCTAAAAATGTTTTAGTCTCATAAGATGGATGCCAAATTAAAGTATATTTTCATGTCTGTTCCCTCAAAACATTGCTGTCCTTGCCTCCATTGGTATCTCTGACTTTTTTCTTTTCTTTGTGATGGTGGGGGGGGGTATAATCATTAACAGACATTTTCATATCTATATATCTTATATAATGCCTCACATCTTAAGCTTTCTTGTTTATTCCAAATAGCAGACTATGTCATTAACATGAAATAAGGATTCTTAATTCAAAATTCAGTACCATGACTCATGCATATAATAATTGCTTCTTGTTAACTAAAGTAAGCATCAGTTAGACATATATGTGCTTTCTTTGGGGCCAAGTGGATAATTATTCAGAAAAAGAAAATCCTTGAAATGTTCAAGAGTATAGTCATTAAAATGATTATTTGAGGATTTTTTTCTTACAGATACCAGATTATAACTGTGAAAAGAGGAAGTTTGTAAAATTATTATTCATTAAAATAGTGTTATATACTGGAATGACATTCAAACAAAGGGAAATGGCCATTTTAGAGGCTTAGAATTTAGTCATAGAACCACAGGATAGCCGAGCTATAAGAAATTGGGGGCAATGCAGTTTAGAAATGTAAGAGGCCTTGAGATCATTTAGACTAATCTCTTACTATAGATGAGGAAACCAAGGACCAGAGAGGTGAAAGAACTTGCATTCATTTCCAAAGTGGCACCACTACTTACGTTCATTGATCCAACATTTTGCCACTATACTTCTGATCTGCTTTAGAGAACTAACCTCTAATAATATACAAATTGTGGCTCTTCACTTTGAGACTAAAGCTAGTGACACTGACAAATCTGCTTATTTTGTAAAGTTATTTTATTAAGATGCCTGTGAATTCATAGGTTCAATACCATTCACACTTTATTAAGGGCAAAGGAAAGGGAGAAGGGAAGGGGAAAATATTTTTTAAATGCTTACTATGTACTAGCCACTGTGCTAAAGTGCTTTACAAATATCATAATTTAAATATCACAGCCACCATCTGGAGGTAGATGATATTGTTATTCCCACATTATAGTTCAGGAAACTGAGAAAGACAGAGACTTAAGAGATTTGTACAGTCAGAAATCTATTAAGTAACTGAGTCAGGATTTGAAGATAGGTTTTCTTAAGTCCAAGCCCAGCACTTAGACTATAAATCTCTTAGGAGAGATAGTATGGTACCATTTACTAATATTAATAATATAGTCAAATCATTTCTCTTCTCTGGGCCTCAATTTATTCACCTGTAAAGTTCTGCTTATATTATATAACTTACAGGGCTGTCTGGAAGAAAGAATTTTGCAGATCTTAAAATGGCTATATAAATGTAAATTATTATTATTTCCTTTTGCATAGTTTAATGCTAGGCTATCTCATCACAGCTTCCCATCCCCATTAGATTTTTGAAGCTGTTAAAATAGTTTGCTTGCTAATTTCCATGTCAAGGTCTAGGGCTAAAGATTTTGGACTCTGGACCTAGTCATTGCTTCCTGTCAAAATTGATTCTTTTGTAAATATCTGTCTCAAAGAAATTTATAATTGCAGCTACATGTCTTTAAAGAAGATGCTAATCTTGGTGAATCTAGCATTATCAAGACCCTATTTCAATAACAAATGCATTTTTTTCCTGAGGCAATTGAAGTTAAGTGACTTGCCCAGGGTCACACAGCTAGGGAATGTTAAGTGTATGAGACCAGATTTGAACTCAGGTCCTCCTGACTTCAGGGCTGGTGCTCTTTCCACTGTGCCACCTAGCTGCCCCTAAATGCATATTATTAATAAAAGAAAACCCTTTACATTGTACACTCTATCGTGTTGTCAACATTTAGTTATTGAAACTTGTTTGCAATATGGTCACTGTGTGAAATACTGGAGGCAGGGAGAGGAAGATACAGAATTCAGACGAGATCATAAGAAATAGATCACACACTGAATTAAAATTCAAAAAAATTAAAATTTAGTTAGATGTACAATACATATGTATGTGAAACAATTAAAGAACAATTCCTGGAAGAAATGTGTAGTGTAGATAAAAGAGTATAAAAATTCAAAGAAAAGAAAAATCATAGTAGAGTTGGTTGATTAAAGAAAAATTTGTGGGTAACATGTCATCGAATTAGATACTGAAGAGAATTTAAGATTTGGATTGGTGGAAAAGATATGATATGCAGATGTAATGTGGCTAGTATAGCATAATTAAAAGCACACATGGAAGGTAGAGTAGGATAGGGCAGCAAAGAATAACAAAGTTTGTATTAGGGAATAGTGAGAAATGCTGTGGGTTACATATATAACTAGGTTATAAAAGCCTTATTGGTTTGGCTTGATCTGAAAGGGTAGGGGAAGTTCTTTTAGACAGTCAAAGATAGGACCAATGTGATGAAAGAGGGGGAAATGAATGTTTTGTATATCTGGAAAGGGAAGAGGAAAAATTAGGAAGCTATATCAGTTATCCAGATGAGAAATGATGAAGACCTAAACTTGAGGGGATTTGGTATGAAAAATAAAAGAACAAATTCAAGAAAAATGAAAAAGGAAAGCTAATTGTTTAATTTGTTTTTTGGAAGTAAAATAGAGGGAAGATTCACTCTTCAAGTTTCAAGACTAGATGATAAAATTAAATGCTAGAGGATATACCATTGTAGATCTTTATGATATGGGAAAGGGAGTCAGTTTGGGGAAAGAAAAAAAATAATAAATTAGATTTTCTGCCTGTAGTTTTTGGGGTTATGAAGAACCAAAATTCGCAAGGATGCCTTTAGGCTCTAGCAAAAGGGTCAGGATTGGACTATAGATTTGGATCTTATTATCATGAATGTAAGAGTAAAAACTTTAAAGTGCCCTTCTAAACACTATCAACTTGAGTTTAAGCAGTGGGACAATGAAGGAAAATCAATTATTTGAAGACTGAGATCTGCATTTGGAATTTCTGTCTTCGGCTTTACTTCAAAGGATATGAAAAAACTCTAAACACTAAACCAATTCATTTCAGAAAATTTATCCAATTGAGATAGGAATATACTATTTGGGAAAAATGAAGTACAAAGAAGAAATGCCAAATACCTTATTGGCTATATAAAATAAGCAATTTTATAACCAGTTAACAAGCATTTATTGAGCACTTATGTGCTAGACCCTTTGTGCTGCATTCTAAGGGTACAAAAGAAAACCAGAAAAATTCCTTGTCCTTCTGGAGCTCACATTTTAATGAGGGGAAAACAACGTTATTAATAACTAGGAACATATAGAATATGAATAGAGTATATGGAAAGTAACCTTAGATTAAAAGGCACTAACAACTGAGATAGGATGAGAGGTGACGCGAATACAGACCTAGAAAGGTCTTACATTCAAAAGTGATGGGTTACCTATCAACTCAGAGGAGTTTGAGAAGAAGGAAAAGATGTTAAAGAAGTTTAGGATTAACTTTTCTGACACTAATTTCAAAGTGCATTGACTTACTGAGATTAAGAACCAAGAAATGTTCCATGAAGAATTCAGGTATGTAAAGTGAGGGATTTATTTCATGAACAAAAAATTCATTCTCTTTCAGCATTTTTATCAGTTCATTTCCCTGCTCAATACCTAGTGCATTCCTACTGATTGACCTATATATGTAAAATAGAGGTTTTTAGGGATTTATTTCATGAGCAAAAAATTCATTCTCTTTCAGCATTTTTATCAGTTCATTTCCCTGCTCAATACTTAGTGCATTCCTACTGATTGACCTATATATGTAAAATAGAGGTTTTTATTTAACAGAAGGTATATGCAGGTCTCTCCTAGAAAATAAAGTAGAATTTTTAAAAAGTTAACTTATTCTTTTTGAAAACATTTCCTAAGTAATTGTATATACACTTTCCCACAAGTCTTAGTTCAATTTTTAAGCTTTAATAACTTAAATATCTAAGTTTAAATAGCTTAAAAATGTAGTGTCTTTTGTGATATCCTATATAGGAGAATTTTCACTACAAATAGGGAACTTTATAGTTCCTAGAATAGGAAAGTTACCTGATTAAAGTAGTATTTTAGAGTGACTCCCTATTAATTTAAAAGTGGACAAATGGTTGCAAAGAATTGACAATTGGGGATCATGGGACAGGACAGATAAAAGTAGT
This sequence comes from Myrmecobius fasciatus, assembly GCA_023553655.1. Taxonomy (NCBI): domain Eukaryota; kingdom Metazoa; phylum Chordata; class Mammalia; order Dasyuromorphia; family Myrmecobiidae; genus Myrmecobius; species Myrmecobius fasciatus. The sequence continues at coordinate 227,230 of JAJPUD010002653.1, forward strand.
AGATAGAAGTAGCTCTAAAAATGAAAAATACAGATCCACTGAAGCTTCCTAAGCCAGGGAACGCTATAGCCAGAAGCTGTGTTTAAGGGATTATCAATTTGGCAACTATATTGAGAATGGATCAGAGAAGGGAGAGACAGACAGGGAATCCATTTAGGGGGTTATGGCAATAGTCCAGGTAAAAGGTGATGAGGGCTTGAGTACAAAGGAAAACTATCACTTTGAACTGAGGATGATTGTGATACTGTACTTTCTGGAATGCCCTTTTTCTTTTTGGCTGTTCTCACCTTTCTTCCTTGCCCTTCTTAGACTCAGTGTTAATGAAGAGAAGTTCTGTCCATCTTCTTCCCCTTCCTGAGCCTTTCTGTATCAATACTAAAAGCTTGAGGAATTGATGCAATGTAAGCTTATAAACCAAGAGAGCAACAAAGAATGTGGTTTTCATTCATTCCATCATGACTTCTCCCCTTTTCTGTAACACAGAATAAGTACTTTAATTGTATATCTTGAGTGGCATGGAGAGGGAGAGGTATTATCTCATTTATTAAGGGGAAAAATAGATTGATGCTGAGTGGTTATAACATTGCTGAGGGCAGGAAATAAATGCCTTTGAAACCTAAGTCTTAACATAAATTGATATTAAGGGAAAGTAGGAAGACTCAATTAATTTTCTTATGAAGATAGCTTTTAAGGGAATGGATATTAATGTTCAATAGTTAATTTTAAAAAAAGAACAGAATTCACAAATTAACAAATATGGTCTTGAGAAGCTAGGTATAGCTTATTTATATATTGGTGTAGTAGGATACATTGGTTTTTTTTTAAAAGCATCAGTGAATTTTGTAGAATTTCTGCTATTTTGGTGAAAAAAATGTATTCTCTGGTTTATGTAAATATAATTTTTTGTTGCGCCAAAATGAAAACAGGAAACAAAGACTTTTACATTTGGTAACTAGTAACATTCAATACACTGAAGGATAAACTAAGGTTGTGCCTTCATTGGCAAAGGAACAACAATATGAGTGGTCTTCTCTGCCATTAACCAGTGTAAAAAGGCTTGTGCATGAGTATGGCTTAAAGCTTAGGGAAGTCTTATTTCAAAAGACTGAAATTGCTGCCAAGTCTGAAGGAGATAGCTTTGGCACTGGACTTCTCATTTGGCAGAATAAAAGATATCAATGGTTGCTCCTCTTTGTGGCCTGCTGTCCCTCATTCTATCATCCTGCCCACCCTGGGAGAGGAATTCCTATTGGGCAGGAAATTCTATGACTAATGAAACCCTCTGGTGCCAAATGAGGTTCTTCAGCGGGAAGTCTCTGCAGCAGCTTGAGCTGTTAACAAAAATACCTGTAATGGATCAGTTCCTAGCAGTGCAGCGACCCAATACTATTCTCTCTGCTGAAGAACTTGCATGTCTTTAATACTAAGCTTTTGTTTATTTTAAAAATCCCACATGTTAACTCTGTTTCTGATTATTAGTGTATTTTTGGCAATACTTGCTAGACACTCATTAGAGTTCTATTAACAGTGCTGTGATTTAAATCAATGTTGCAGTTGTTTGATACTATATGATTGTTCCTTAAATAACATTAGTCTGTTCAGATACTCTGACATAGCGTGAAAAGGTTTTTTTTTTTTTTTCCTTTTCTTTCTCTAAACCATTAGGCTGATGTCCAAAGTGAACCACAGCATATATTATGTTGTTATTTTTTTCTTTGAGAAATTTTAGTTCAACAAATGTCGACTATATAAAAAAATGCTACAGGCTTTCCAAAAAGAATTTTAGTATAAAGGCTATTTATAAACATGTTTTCCAATAGCACGCTCATCATTTATTTATCTTTATCTAGGATATGTTAGAGATAGGATTTGAACTCGGGTCTTTCTGGTTAAAAGGCTAGACCCATTCACTATAGTATGCTGCTTTTCAAATTACTGAAATAAAGCTAATAATTTCAGAAGAGATGAATTTGATCTATATGCACCAATAATTGTTATTTCACTAAATATCATGGTACTGAGTAAAAGTAATTTAAATTTACTTTCTAATGCAAAAATTAATGTTTGTTTCAGTCAAAACCTGTGCTTTAATGCCCAGAGAAAATTTTGTTTGGTTTGTACTTTTGGAAGATAAAGTGGTGATTCTGGAATTTAGCCAAAATTTTTACTTTGTGGTCATTGTAGAGGAGGTCTTCTTAATCTTTTTTTTATCATAGATCCCTTTGACATGTGGTAAAGTGAAAGAACTCCTAATCAGAAAGTTTTAAAATTCAAATAAAATAAAATAAATATGATTAGAAATGAAACCAAGTATATTAAAGTACAGTGTTCATTTTTTTTAAGATCACAATATCCCTCAGGTTAAAACCATTGAGATTCTTAATAATTCAATATTTACTTTTTATTCATGAAACAAATACTGTTTTCCATTTGTTCTGATCCTTTTAAAGACTTAAACATTTTTATTTTTTAAGAAAAAGTTAGATATTGGTATTTTTGTAGCCTTGTTTTTTTGTTTTCAAATTTTTTGTGCTTTTCTTCTGAAAACACAATAATAAATTAGACTTAAAATTATAGAAAGAATAATCAAAATATTATTTCCAGTAATTCATTTTGAAGTTGTTATTAAGTACTTTGAATTAGATATCAGAGTTTTATAGATAATCTCCCTTTGATTGGGCAAATACTTATTATTAAATTACACATTTGAACAAGAAAAGAAGTAATCAATTTACTTGGCAATCAACTAGGCTAAATTTGATGATAGCTTTGTGGTACAAAATTTCTAAGTACGAAATCTCTAATTTTTATTTCAGAGTAAAATGATTTGTCATTAGAATTCTTTTTTAATTTTATAATGGAAATTTATTCAAATTTTGAAATAGTTTCTTAATGCATTAAAAATTAAAACAAGTTGTGATTTTCTGCTATGGGCAGCTAAATTGTATGTATGTTTCCATAGGGAATGTGAACCATACTACCTGAAGACAGAATGGCTGATTGAGAAATACAAATCATAAAAACAAAACATTCAGCCATATGACTTAGAAAATATAAAACTTCATGTTTTCCTACAATTATTTTATCTGTTTGATAATGCTGACAAGTTTTTTATTGTACTTAATATTATATTGTTGCATGATGAGAAAAAATATCTAGTCTAGGAAAATCAAGACTTTTATTCACATGATATCTAGACATGTCCATATCCTTCTGGTACTTGACCACTTATTTCACCAACTCAGGCATAAGGGATTGCTAATTTAAACAACAAAAATAATAGAAGCAATGGCAAAAATAACTAAAATGATCTAGTTTTTGAAGATAAGAAATGTTTTTTTTAAATTTTTATTGTTGTAATTCTTTTTCTTTATAATAGCATAAGCATGGTAGGTAGAGAGTAAGTCAATGGAGAAAGAAAACATTGACAAAACTGCTTCAGTTTCTGCTGGCATTCATTTACCTACAAAACATAGGTATACCTTGCATACATACTTTTCCAAAATGCATGATTATCCCTTAATTACTTATCTCTAAGTTTCATCTTGACAAAAAAAAGTGTATTCAGACACTTTAGCTAAGCTAGTTTTCTTATCAGTACTTTGTTGAACTTTTATATAACAAGACACTATTTAAGTAGAAAAATAAACCACTTAATAATTGTTTGACCCATCCCACCTGGTATCCATCTGTGATTGTTCAGTCTTCACAATCTGTCATCTGTTTTTCCTTTGTATGTTATTTATCATTTCATTTGAGGACTGTCTTTGAACTGTTTTAGTGCACTACCTGTTTTCTGTCTTCTCTTTGATGTGAGATTTCTAAACTCTCCTTATTCGTATCTGATACATTATTATGTATAAAATTATGAACAAGGATGTTTTGGCAAAAATTAGATAAAATTATTTCATTTTAGCAAATTAGTGTTGTTTAAAAAAATCTGTCTTAAGAGAGTGTTTTCTCCCAAGTCTGTGCTTTTTAGTTACTATTTTCTGTGTGGAGATAAGCAGTATTTATATCTAAATTTTAAATCAATTGTTTCGTTCTATCTGGAAAATGTATTCACAAATGAATATGATATAACTTGAATTGAAATCCTACTTCTATTATTTAAATTCTTTATCTTTTAAATCACCCATTCCTAGTTAAATTATAATTTATTTTTGTGCAACTTGAAAGAATTTTATAAAATTAAATTTAATATTTTATAGAATCACAGAATTTTAGAGCTGGAAAGACTTTGATTTGCAGAAAAGACAGTCTCTTCCCACAAGAAAATGCAGACTTCTTTTCACAAGCTTTCAATTCCATCACCTTATTTTTTTAGCTGATGACCTTGCTTCCTAAATTTCTGACAAGTTTGACACCATCTTTCCAAGGCTTTCTCATCTCCCTACTTTCACATCATAATTTTTTTCTCCTCATCTTCTTTTCTCTTTATCTTTCCTCTGGTCCCAAATAAGATGGCCCCTTTTCTTGGTATAGATGACATCTTTACTTGTGTCTTTGGTTTTCTCCTTTCTGTCTGTTATGTTACTTTATTCTTTGGATTCTTCCCTACCTCTATCTCATTTTGCAGTCTGTTCCTTTGTAGTGTTTCTTTTCTCTTTACCTCAAAGCTTCTCTTTCTAAGATCACTATTAAACAAACCAAGACCAAGGAAAAAAGGAGAAACAAACAAACAAAAAACACATTTTCTTTAACCCTGCTCCTCTGTCAAGTGCTTATTCCCTCTCTCTTATCCCTTTAAACATCAGACTTATGGAAGGAAGTCAATATTCTGCTTCCAAACTCTCCTCATTGCTTAAGCCCCTGAAATCTTTTCCTTCCCTACCATTAATAGAAATTGCTTTGTCCAAAGGCCTTTCAATTAACACATAAAATAACTTTTACTCAGCACTTTTCTTCCCTATCTTTTTATGTCATCAAAATGATGAAGTAAATAGAGAGATCACTAACTTTGGAGCCAAAGGATCTGGATTCAAATGTAATCTCTAACTATTGGATAATGACTCTATCAGTACTATTTGTTGTTGCTACTGCCAGTACCAATACCAACCACTATTTCACACTATCACTACTTTATATTTATAAACTTAAAGGTTTTCAACATTATTTGTATGCAGTAACTCAATTGATCCTCACAACAATCCTGTTAGTATATGCTACAACTTAGTAAATGTGAAACCTTGGTTCAGTCACTTCACTTCTTCCTCCTCATTCCACCCTCCACTAAATTTCTTCAGATGTAGAATGGAGATAAATAATATTTCACTACATATTTTATAAGATTGTGAGGAAGGCATTCTCTAAATAACAGACTGTGAAATAAATGTTAAACGTTTTTCACAATTTGGCTCCAACTTCCTGTTTCCAAACTTATTTAATTTTGTTACTTTTTTGTACTCTAAGATTCAACCAAACTGGACTATCTCCATGAATTCCCATTCTGTTCTTCCTGTCTTTAATGTGCTCTATCCATATCTCCATCTTATAAAAACATTTGCTTCCTTCAAGTCTTGTTCAGATGTCACCTCCTCCATGAAGACTTCCTTCAAGTGAAAGTGATTTTTCCTTCCCTGAACTGTTTTTGAACTCTGCTTTAATCTGCCTTTGTTTTAATCAGTTCTTCCACATGACATAATAATTAGTGTGTCTAGCATATTCTCCTCTATTATATTTTGAGCTCTTCAGGGCAGGGATCTTTAAAAAATATGTATAATCTGTTTCTTTCCCAGAACTTCATCTTAGTATCACAGATTTAGGATTAGAAGATTCCTTAAGTGTCATTTAGTTTAAACTAATCATTTTGCAAATAGTGGAAACTGAGTTTAAGATATTAGGTGACATGTTTAAGGTCATACTGGTAGTAAATAGAATAGATGAAATTAAGCCCCTGACCCACTAATTCCAAATTCAGCACTTTTTCTGTGATATGATATATTGGCACTTAGTAAGATCTTAATTAGTTACTGAATTAGATTTGATTATCAACTAAACTCATTTACATTGGAGATTTAAAATCATTTTTCTATTCAAAACTCTATAGGTAAGGCCATATATAGAGAATAGCTTTTTTCCCTCATAAAACAATAGCATAAAAAGCTGGGACACATTTTGTTTAAATTAGGTTTTTCATTTACTTGACAGTAATTGTTTTAACAATTATAGAAAAGCCAGCAAGAAATAAATCAAAATGACTTTTTCATAATGCAAAGCATCAACAGACATCTCTATGGGTTTTCCAATTGAAATGTAATTATAAGAATTTAATGCTTATTCCAATAATGGCCTAGATGTTACTGACTATTATATATCATAAGTGAATCCATTTTATATATTTCTTCTACAGAAACTCTAAGCCATCTCAAATCAGATCTTTGTGCTTAGTGAATTTGAATTTTGCTAATATTGAAAGAAAAATGATTTCTTATTAAGATTCTAAATGAAAGAAATGGACACTTTAATAGTTGCTTAAAAAAGAATGATTTGTTGAAGTCATTGTCTAATGTATTTTATATACTGTGTAGCTATTTCTTTTATTTATTTTCCTTACCAGCGATATCTTTTAAGAATATTTTGAAATGATTCACCTCCCACTTCAACCATTGCTCTCACCACTGTATCATAGAAGTTTATAGACTCAGGGAAGTAATAATCACATCTATTTGTCAAGACTTGGCATCTGTCCTGTCTTTCAGTGCAACTTGGAGAGAAAGTATTTTGGGGCCCTATAAAATGGTACATCTTTTAAATATCTTCCTGTGCTAATACAACCAGGAAAAATATGTCACTTTCCTAAATCATTCCATGGAAATAAGAAGAGAATCAATTTAACTGTTGCAAAAGTAAGCAATCTTTGGGAACTGTATGATGTTAAAATTAGCATTATGATTGATCTTAAGATATAGGTGATATATAGAAAAAAGTGGAATGAATCTTTAAGCATATATTTCTGTATCCATTTCAAAGTTTCCTTTCTTTAATTGTCCTTAGTTCATTAGAGTAATCCTGCTTAAACTATCAAGTAAAGATTTTGCATGAAATAATAAGAGAAAAAAAGCTTTTGAAAGTAAACCATTTTTAATTATGACAGTGAACAACAAGCAACTGAAATTTTGCCTTTTATTTGGAAAATATATTGTGATTTCATTGCAAATGTATAACTTGCTTTATCATATATATCTCCGATTTTTAAAAAATCTGCATCATTGATACAACTACTCTATGAGCCACTTTTTAAAGGTTTCTTTTTATTTTAGTTTTTGTCTAAGTATCATGTATCACATCTCAGTCATTATGTATAAGTAGGAATTTCAGGTAAGTGCAGAATTGTCAGCAAGTATCATTCCTAAAAGAAATAAGTTCCTCAAAGATCCTTTTTCAAAGCTATGAGTTTGTAATACTATTGAAATTTAAATGTGTACTAGTTGGGAGGGGTGTAAGAAAATACATCTCCAATGTCATTCTGTACTCACTGTATCTCATATTTTTCTTTACTAGTATAGACAAGAACTAGGATTTAATGCTGTGTTTTTATGATACAAAAATAAGTAGTCATTTCAGTCACAGAAAAAAAATTACTACTATATACCATTTTAGTAATAAAATAAACAGTCGATGGGCCAAACTTTCTCAATTTCGACCTCCCATTTGGGTACAAGGAGTCAATGTCAGTATTCTGTGTTTACTGAGCAGTTTTCTTACTGAGCATATTATGGACTGTGTCTATGCTAGTTCCTTTAAATCTATTTTTAAAAAAGAATTGAGTTATAAAATGGGATTTTTCATCAGGCTATATTCTGCCACCCTTACTTCATTTTACTTGCAAGTATTCAGGCTTGAGTAGAGCTCCGGATCCCTCTGATGCATCATCTTAGAAATGTCATGCTGCAGGGAGGACTAATTTCCCTTTGATCTATGTAGAATATTCCACTGACATAACAGAAATGATTATTTAGTTCCTGAAATATTCAGACTGCTTCAGGGTGATCAATTAGTTCCTCCACAAGGCACTCTTTTGAGTTAGGTCAGTAGGATTGATTTGTCCCTATTTTATAGGTGACTAAATCAGCTGGGAAGACCTGGAAAAATTAGTTTTGGAGGAAGACTGGTGATTGTGGTATTTAACTACTTGAAAACTGTTTTGAAACTGATCATGGATAACCAGTTTCATGATAATTGTTTAAAATGCTTCTATAAGGCCTTTAAAAAAGTTAAGATTAACTAAGATAACTACAAGTTCTTTGCAATTATGAGTTTGTAAGTGAAGTTGTGAAAAATGTTTAGCATTTATTTCACAGTCTTTTATTTGGAGAATGTCTTCCTCACAATCTTATAAAATATGTAGTGAAATATTATTTATCTCCATTCTATATCTGAAGAAATTTAGTAGAGGGTGGAATGAGGAGGAAGAAGTGAAGTGACTGAACCAAAGTTTCACATTTACTAAGTTGTAGTATATACTAACAGGATTGTTGTGAGGATCAATTGAGTTACTGCATACAAATAATTTTGAAAACCTTAAAGTGTGCTAAATTTAGAGTCAGAGAACTTTGTTTTTCAGCTCTGTTAAAGTGGTACTGCTCAATTTTTCTGAATTGTAGAGAGAAAAATTAGATTAGATGACCTTGTTGAAGGTCCTTTCCATATCTAGATCTGTAGTCCTACAATCCTACTCAAAGGCTTTAGGGAGTTGGTGGGGGAACTAATTATTGAGATTGTTGTTGTTCAACTATTTTAATCATGTCTGACTCTGTGGTCCCCATTTTGGAGGTTTCTTGGCAAAGTTACTAAAGCAGTTTATTATTTTATTCTCCAGCTCATTTCACAAAAAATAAAACTGAAACAGAATTCAATGACTTGCCCAGAGTCAAGAAGCTAGTACATGTCTGAGGCCACATTTGAACACATCTTCTTGACTCCAAGCTTGATGCTTTGTTCACTGCACCTAATTACTGAACTTATTGAAATGGATTTTTCACATTAAATATAATATAGTAAATTTCTTAAAATTATATTCTTATATTAATATTTGTATTTTGCCATATCAAATACCATTAATTGCTTCACATGGACATTTAAGGTTTGCAAATAAAGCACTTTATAAGTCATGTGATATAATACTATAAGGATTGTTATCTCCATGCTAATAATATTCAGGAAAGTTAAGTGACTTGCCCACGCACATGTCTTATACAACAGAAAGCTGGTTTCTGTCAAAAACTGACTTTGAGGCAGCACTTGTTTCCTTTCACCACATTGTCTACTGACTGCAATGGATCTTAAAACCACTCAGTTAAAAAGTTATTCTGTAGTAGGCAGTATTCTGCCTACTATATGCCAGTTATTGTGCTAGATAATGGGAGTCCAAAGACAAAAGTGAATCATTCCCGGCTCATTAGCAGCTTTCACTTTGTGTTATTTATTTCATATTTGTGAAGCATTAAAAAAATCATCTACTCAGATGTGAACTAGAAAAAACAAAACAAAACAACTCTGATATTCCCCTGCATTTTCCACTATAATTAGTTGGGTTCATGCATAGTTTAACAGGACAATGAACAGTTAATTGTTGTGCTTATACTTGCATACTACAAATGTATGTGGTTGATGATGTATCTCTGTATATATTTCTTGTATCTCTAGACAATATTTAATGCATCAACAGAAGGAGTAGAAATAAATGGTTATCCTGAACTAACTTCTGCAGCCATATCTGTCTACCATTAACTATTATTCCCTTTCCCCTTCCTATCCCAACGTATAATGATTTTTTTTCATGTTTTGTGGTTAGTTTCATGCTTGTTATGAGAATTATTTGCTTTTTTTACAAAAAAAACCTTAATTGTGAGTATGACATTCTGCATTAATCAGTGTTGGGGGGATGATAAATTACAAAATGAAAATTTAAAATTAAATGATTTGTAATTTTAGATAATCTCAAGAAATAACAGCTTAAAATATAGCCCAGTGATTATCCATGCTAATGGACAAAAACAATCATGCAGATAATCTGAAATTCTTTAGAAGAAATTGTACTTCACAATCAAAAGATATGTGATTTCATAGTTCCTTTCCCAATGGAGCATACAATTCCTTTACTTCTTAGAAGACCATCTTAGTCGTGTCTCCTCCCTCTTCCCTGCAAAAAAATGTTATCTTACATTTTTCTGAGGATGAGCCTCATTTAAAATCTGTCATTAGGCTCATATAGGAAGCCTTTCCATCATGGTGAATAAATGTACATTTCCTGGGCATTGATTCACAAGTGTAAGGGCAAGGTAGAAAGTAATGTCACATTCAAAATCCTAAGATTATCATACTAAAAAAAATTGTCTCAGTTTCCTCAATAGTAAAATAGGCATGATGATGATACTGTCTATCTCCCAGAATTGTTGTAAGGATTATTGAAATATGTGTAAAGCTCTTTTAACACCTTAAAGCACTATATCAGTGCAAGATATTATTAGTACTAGTAGTTATGATTAATCACATTTCATGCTCTGTTTTCTCAACTAACTGCACTAGTTGTAAATAATCCTCAAAGAAATATGATTTTAAACGGCCACTACTATTTAAGAAATAAAGCCATTTGTTGCTAGGATTGCAAATATTCTTATTTATAAATAACTCCAGTGTTATTCCTTTTATATGTATGTATACCTAAAACCATGTAGAACAATTTACATAAAGAAGATTGAAGAATGACTAAAGTTTACATATATCTTAATATAATTTCTAATCAATAACATAAAAAGGCCAGATGAATTAGAAGAGGCAATATTAATGCAATAGTCAGTTATGCTTTTTATGAATTCTTATTCATGATGATGTTTTGATTTTACTATCAGTAAATATTTGATTTGTATACCTATATATCTGGGGTTGTGTTAAAAAGAAAAGAAATGGCAAATGGAAAAAGTTTAAGAATTCCTATTTTAGACCAATGTTAATTACTGTAAACTGTCAAGTGGATACCTTTTTCATTACATTCCCATTCCCGACCCACTTTTTACTACAGCTTGATTTCTAAGGGGTGCTGCTATTGTCATTGGACAAAAGTGTCAATGAAATATTTTGTATTATTTCTTTATGAAGTCAATTTATCTATTTTCTATAAAATGGTATTTAGTCTAATGAAAGGATTTTGTATAGCTGTGTCTGAGGAAGTTACTGAACAACCAAAATAACAGTAAGATAATACATTTTTCAGCTGTACAATGGTTTTAGGACAAGAGTCCTGAAGACCTTATTTTAGGGAGATTCCAGTGTCTTTTGTTAGAAATAATATATGCCTTCTGTTCATTAAAAGTTGTGAGTTTTAGAGACTAAAATTTTCACTAAATTATTGAAGAAGATATATTTTATTCATTTTTTGCTTTTGGGGAACTTTAGAACAGATATGGGAGCACATTCTCTCCCTCCTCCCTTTTTTTTTGAAGAGGGAAAGAACCATGGGTGTAGAACATTATATGTAATGTCAGATTTGTTTGATGTGTTGTTTAGGTTTGATAAAATATTTTTTCTTCCTCTTTTCAAAAACAATGTCTTTATTAGAAAGAATAATTCATTGAAAGGGCTTGGGGTGAGGATAGAAGGAGAAATGTAGGTAATGTAAATGAATGTTATCAGTGGAAAATTATTTTTTAAAGGGAATGTGCACATCTTTGAATATATCATGGAGGTTTTGACAACAATGGCACAATGAACTAGAGAGGCGAGGAACAAGTCAGAGAAATTCTTGACAGCAACAGCAAACATTGTCAGGGTTGGTATGCAGACACTGGACAGCCCTATTTAGATATGTCATTCACACTTTTTGCTGAGGCACCATTAAAAAGACTTGTGTTTACTTGTGCTTAACCATGAAACAAAAAAATTTTCTTTTTATTGAAATTTACAGTCTTAATATACCATTTCACCTAAAATGTATAGGATAAAATAAATATACTTTATGTCTAGACATTAATCATTAACATCATTAATTACAAATATGCCATAGATTGATAACTTTATAAAACAGAATATACACACACAAATGTATATTATGAGTTGAAGAAAGTGTAATAGATGGTCAATTCTATCTCATTTATCTTTAATAAGTCTAGAACTAAGATTTCACTAATAGGAAAAAAAACAGCAACAATCACAGGTCAAACATTTATCATGTAATTCATATTTGTTTATTATATTGTGCTTATTTTTTCAGCCACTGGATGTAAAAATCCCCAAAAGTTACTATTACTTTTCTCTAGTAACTCCAAAGGACTTCTACCAATGTTCAACTTCATAAAGGCACCAGACAGCTGTACAGACATGTTTGATGAAAATACTACATGCTGTTACAAATGGTCTACCTTTTGTTTCCCCGACCCTCCTATTTTTAAATTAATTCACCAAAATATAATTATTATACCTATATATCATTCTGGTGCTTGGCAATAATTAAGCATAATGATTTTGTGCTTGAATAAAATGACAGAAATGCCTGCACTTACACACATTTAACATATTCATATATGGATGCTTATAATGTATATTTCCATATATATGATCCTAATGTGCTAAAAGAGTTTTTCTTCTGTTTTAAAATTTTCTCTTAATAATATTCAGCACCTGTGACCACAACCTTTATATTTTACATGCTTATTTTTCCAAAATGTCACAAGTTTTTAGTAGGTTAATATATGAGGTCCCTGACAAATCTTAATATAATCATTACACCATGTTGTTTTCATCTTCCCTGCCTGCTGTTCACTTTCAATGTGAAAAATCATAGTTTATCAGTGACAGGAGGTCTGGATTTGAGGCTGACTTTAGTAATTATTCCCACTGAGGTACTGTCAATAGGATTAAAATAAAGAATCTAGACCTGTCCATCCTAGATGAGGTCAGCAGTATAAGCAGTGGGAGTACAGTTTCTGCAAGCTGTGCTTTCCGTCTTACATTATAGAATCATAGACATTAATATGACACAAATATTTGAAAGCTTCTATGGAGACAGCCTGGCTTTCCTGCATTAGGTGAAATGCCCATCTGCAATAAATAATATAATAGCTTTCATTAGAACCCCTGACTATGGATGTATGTAAATTCTAAAATGTATGGAAATCCAGAGAGTTTCAATTATAGAACAACCCATTTATACTTTATAATTAATAAACTCTTTGCAGCTGCATAACTTCAGCCAGGAAACATCTGCTAAGCTTCATACTTCACACACACACACACACACACACACACACACACTTTCTATAGAAAAGGTAGAGCTGAATCGTGCTTAAAATTACAGGTCTGGAAATGAAAAAAGAGTTAAGAAAGTTAGTTTAGTGGTGTTGTAGTGGTCAGAAAGCTCAAGGAGCAACTGTATGTGTGGGGAAAGGAAAAAAAGGAAAGCAATCATTGCTTCCAAAAAAGTTTTAGATATAAAAAGCCAGGGGTGGGAGGTGAGGGATGGATACCAAACTTGTCCATTAATTAATCAGGGGATCACAGATACCCAAGAAGCGCAATTGATCCCTTAAATGTAGCAAGCCATTGGGAGAGTTAATTTTAAAATTTCTGCTGCAGAATTAGTCTTCATATTCCTTAACATCTACTTGGTTTGGGACGTCATATTATTTAATTCCAGAAAACAGGACACTAAAATTCATTTGTTTATGATGGCACTACATCATTCACAAGAAGTATTGTTTGATGAAGTAATAATTTTTAAAAGCCACTAAAATACAAAAATGAGCAATAGAAAAGCTTTGGATTTCAGTTCTTTCAACTAGGAAACAAACTTTAACTCAGAAATTAAAAGTATAATCTCACATTTAAAAAAATCTGTATATTATACAGAAGCAGCATGGCTGGGTATAGGCAAAGTGTTGGCATTGAGGTCAGGAAGACAAGTTCAGTTCCTAGTACTAACACTACTTTTATAATCCTGGGTAAGTTATTTATGGTTTAAATGCCTCATACAACTTCCTTGGACTTCTCTGCAATGTTGTGATTAACTTCTTTCAGAGAGTTCCTTACTCTAATAAATTCACAGATTGTTTTTATATTATACAATAATAAAATTACATCCAATTAAAATCTTATCTAGTATAGTAACACTTTGGAGGTGTGTGTGTGTGCGTGTGTGTGTGTGTGTGTGTGTGTGTGTATCTTGTATGTATTTCTGTATGGACATAGTCACATATCAAAAGGAGTTAATACTTTCGCTAATATGACCTTGGAAATTTTTTAGTGATCAAAACTGAAATTATGCTAGTAGAGGAATCTTCAAACAATTCTTGTCTAAAAATACCTTACCACAGAATTAACTAACTTAAATCCCTGGAAGTTCTTTTAAGTTAGTTCCTTTACTTACCTACTATTATATATTCATTATTGCCTATCTCTTGGAATCCTCGTAAGTCTTGAAAAATGGAGCTGGAACATCTAGGATGTGGTCTCAATGACACCATGGAGGAGACTGAGTACTTTGTTGTGACTCTAGGATTCTTGCTGAGATCAAAATGGGACACAGCTGAGCCACAGCTCTACCGGACACACAGTGGACACTTAATAAGTACTTGGTGACTTGTTTGCCCGCAGTACAAGGCAAGCCTAGGATACTTACTCCCTGTTGAGTGTGTTGATCCAGGAAAATAAAGATAAGGTGTAACCCAGGTGAGGATAGAGAAAAAAGATTTGGTTTCTCTGCAGTTCTTATTGGAAAAGGACTACTTATTAAAATCCTTTTATTGTGGTAGAACTGACTACACCTATAGTTCTAGAGCAGAAGTTTTCAATTCTCTAAATTGCCTTTCTCTCAAACCATTAAAGAATAGTGTCTATTTGAAATAAACCATTGGAGAATCATCTTTGGGTTTAGTGATTTAATTACATGCAAGTCATATATCTTTGAATATCTTAGTTTTCAGTATCATGAATGTAATGAAACAGCCCTATAACACTGATTTGAAAATGGAAAAAAATATTAAAAGCATTACCTGTAATTTTTATTTCTGGCCATCTAGTGTTTAAATCCCATATATAATTCAAATTCATATAGCTATTTACAAGTATTATGTTTCCACATAAAACATTTAAAAAGATGAAATATTAATTTTTAAATGATGGAAAATGTGAAAAATAATAGTAAACTTAGAGATACCATAGTAGATAAACATCCCTTCTCTGTTCTGCAAAAGGTACATGTGTTTCACAGATTCCCTTTTTCCTTAGAGGTTTCCCATTTAAGTACTGACCAGACCCAAGCTTGCTTAGTTTATGAAATCTGACAAGATTATAGCTCCTGACTGTAGGCTAATGATTTTATGTTGTTTTATTCATTAAGGCCCCAGGGATCGAAAGAATAGAAGAAAGAATGAAACCCAGGCTTCTCTCTTCTTAATATTATAAAACTGCCATTCATATAATAGGCAAGATATTATATACATAAAATCTTTCAAAGTTTTACACAGCTTACAAATATGTATATATATATATATGTATATGTATATATTCCACAGAATCTTCAATTATAACATTGCTACATTATTATATTTATTAATATAAAGTTTTTTTAAACTAAAATCTTCAAAAGGCAGGAAATTAAAATAGTATGTTTCTTATTGTAACATTAACTTTCCAGCATTACACATGCTCTTCTTATTAAAGTTTGGTTCTAGGCAGCTAACAACTATTGAAGAAGTCTGGGAAAAAAAGGATAAACAGGTTATCATGGAATTTTACTATTCCACACTTACTTGAAATTTTGTTTTGGATGAATTGCACATGTTCCATATATATATGTGTGTGTGTATTACACTTACATATATAATATGTATATATATATTACAATAACACTTAAATATTTCTCTCAGTATTTCCTGGAAAATTAACTGAGTTCAAAGAGAAAATAAATTAGCCTTATTATTATTATTATTTTTTTAATCTGTAGGAAGGCAACTGGGAAGCCTATCCGCAGGCATAGATTGAATTATGGATCTACCTCTTTGTCCCCAGTTATTCTCTTTAATGTAACCCTGAATCTTTCATTGCCTACAGGAACTTTCCAATGATCTTTATATCATTTATATCTTTATATCTTTATAATTAAACAAAAATCATTAATTCAACAAAAGTTATGTACTTTGTAACACTACAGTATCTGGATACACAGGACCAGGAGTCAGGATTACTGGGTTTGAATTTTGACTAATTATTTACAAGTGATCTTCAGCAAGCAGCCTTCTTGATTCTCAGTTTATTCATCAGTAGAATGAAAGAGGGTTTGACTAGATGATCTCTACAATCCCTTTTAACTCTAAAATAAAAGACTTTTTGAGCAGCCTTAATTTATGTCCATATGTCCTCAGTAAGAATCGATAATCATTGTGTGTGTGAGTGTGTGTGTGTGTGTGTGTATACACACATATCCCCTTTACAAGCTTCATAAAAATTATTTCTTAGACATTACTATTTTCAGTGTTATCTAAAAGAAGTGAATGTTAAGTAAATGGAAAACAGAATCAATTGCAATTGCTTGGCCTTTAAAACAATATTATAGAAAGAGTAACAACTGGGTTTCTTTTTCTTGTTTCATGATAGTAATATATATATATTTCAACACTAAGTGGAAAGCCCAGGGTTGTCAATCAAATTGGCTTTGTTTCCTGATAGATTCAATGAGGGTACATGCCAGAAGTTATCAGGGAGAATAAATACAATCAATGGATTGTAGGTCTGCAGTGTTAGCTGTGTGGGTTGCTGCCCTCTATGCTGAATTTTTAAAACCTTGTATTATAAAACTGTAAATCCCTAGGTTTTTCCTTCCTGGATGTTAAGTAATGTTATACTTATTACTTTATGGACCCTACAGACCATATATCAAGATAGTATGCATTTAATATACATTTATTATCATATAATCTGTAAAACTCTTTTAATATTTGGAATCCCTATTAATTTCTTTCTGGCCTGCCACCCTGAAATAATCAGAAGCACTACTTAATGTCATTAAATAATGTGCTAGAACTGTACTGTTGCTTTTTATATTAGGAAATCTTCAAGATTAATGCATAGTTATTAAATGTCAAAGCAAAGGTCCCTCATTAGAATTAAAGATACTAGAGATAGATACAAGTATTCTAACTGGCTGTCTATAAGAATTCACAAAAAGAAAAGATTCCAGGTCATACCAACAGGCAGTTGGAACACCTGAACTGTAATAGGAAATTTGTGCTTTAAAAAAAAAAAAAGAAGCACTTGAACTTTCTTTTAAGTGTTCAGGTTATACGTTAAGAAATTTTTATCTTTGTTTTGTTACTTTTTTAATAAATCTTTACTGTCTCTCTATACCATTGATTTGTAATAATGCCTGCTGAGTAAGACAAAATAAACCTTTCAGTGGACTTGTGCTCCTCTCTGCCCTTCATAATGCTCTAAGCTAAAGAAGTTATTGTATTTTACCAGTGCTTTTTTTATCATTGTTGAAACAAAGACAACTAATCAAAGATTAAGCATTTTGTGGCCATCAGGTTGTTTTCTCATGGTGAATACAGTAATTTAATATAATGCTAAGTATTCTAATATATTTACTTCCTGTTTTACTGCACTTTCATTTCTAACAGTTTAGCATTTATCATTGCTAGAACTCAACCCTCCCCCAATTTTTTTTCCATGTAATAAATGCTTGGAAAGTATAATTTGAAATATATATATATGCATATATATATACACACATATATATATGTACATAGATATATAAATGTATATATATATACATATACATGTGTGTAGATATATAAATATAAAAAATATATGTATAAAGGATATATGTTTTCATCCTTTATAATCCTCATAATTAGAGGCATTATATCACAGTGGTTAGAGAGCTGACCTCACTAAGAAAGGACCTGATTTTAAGACATGATTCAGTCACTTGGTGACTATATAATTCTCAGGCAAAAATTTTCCCTCTCAGTTTCCTAGGCAATTTTCTGAGACACTAAGTTACAGCTCCTTCCACCCACATTGCCAAAGAAAGATTACTTAAAGTTCCCTATACCAATGAAATAACAGATCTTGTTTAAAATAATTACTATTATTACTTGATACATGTTAAGTATCCAGGATGTCCTAGATTGTATACAAGATTACACAACTTTCTCCTGAAAGATATCACATCTAAATAGGAGGGCAAAAGGGTGTATCTTACCTTGATGTATATAGTATGATTCATTTCAATTTATATGTACTTGATACATTTTTGCTGATAAAATCAATACAATATTTTTCTCCCAAGATGCCAAATTTTTGAACTTTTGGTATCTCTGTATAACATCAAGTTTGATATATGTTAAATTTTTTTCCAGAGCAAATATTTTTCAGAAAATTGAAATCACATTAGCTTCAGTCCTTTTTTTTTAAGGGACGTTTTATTTTATTACATTTTAAGTTCTAAGGATAATGGAGTTGTTCCATACAGCTAGGTGGAGGCAGCTAGGTGGCACAGTGGATAGAAAGCTTGGCCTAGATTTATGAAGAACTGAGTTCAAACCCAGATTCAGACATTTCCTAGTTATGTAATCCTGGCTGAGTCAATTAAATGCTGATTGCCTCAGTTTCTTTTAATGTAAAATGGTACTAATAATATAACACCTACTATATCCGACTAGTATGAGGATTGTATAAGATAATATGTATAAAGCAATAGCTTAGTGTATTTCACATAGTAGACACTTACTGAAAGCTTTTTTTCCTTCCTTTGCTTCTATACCTCCTACCATAGCATATAATATAATGAAAGTTTTAAATGCAATGATGCAATGAAGTTTTAAATGCTTTATGATCACTTCATAAAGTAAGAATCTATTTGGATCAAGAAGGAAACAAATGATTGACTAACAACTAACCTATGTTTTTTTAGATAGTTACATACATTTGAGTATAATAGCATCAAGGCAATCATACAGAAAACTCTAAGAATTAGAAGGGGCACCTTGAGATTCCCATTGTCTTTGTCTTTGGAGAGACTGGACACAATACATTGAACCAGGAGTAGAAAGACTGAAAAACAATTATAGTGAACATTGACCCAGACATAAAGATAACCACCTAGAAAGAAAACAGCTTGCACACCAGAGAGGAATGCTGATTATGGTCTCAAGAAAGGAATACCCTTCGGCCACATGCATTCTCTTATGATCAGAAAGGCCCTTCTCCTCTAATGGACATATGCATAATTGGGAGAAAATGTGCCCTAGACTTTTGGATGGATTTTTTTCCCCAAATCATTTCCTTTTACTATATACCACTTTTGTAAATGTACTTTATTAATGCACTAATTGTCTGCTGACTGGTTGAAATGGGAATCATACCAATGGGGACTTGTGAGTGATAGTACTAAAAGTCTGACTGCTTCTCCAGAGACCCTGAGTATAATAGACAGCTAACCTGCCCACTAGGATAAGTGTGGAGGGGGGTGTATGAAAGCATCCCCACAAAGGGCACTAACTAAAAAAGTTTAAATGCACTAAACTGCTAAATGGACATTATGTTTATTCTGGTTATCTGATTTAATGGCAAATAGATTTGAATGAGGTAGAACAGTTAAAAAGGTCGAAACTTCATTAGGAATTTTCCAAGGAATCCTGTGCTCTTGAGTCTTTTTAAGTGACAGTGGTTGCTGTGTTAGCATGGGTGTCCCCTTAACTTTTTTCTCCAAAGGTGAAACAGAATTATAATCTGTTTATAATTGATGACATACTTTTGTTTCTAATGATGAAGCCATCCTCTATTCATGGCTTTCCTTCAGGCTTGGTAGGGATGAAGGCAACTTAATAGAAAATAGTTGAAATTGTATAGTTTTAATTGATTAAAGTTATAACTTACAGGTTACTAAATAAAAAGAAAATTTTATTGGATGCTGATGACATTTTCATAATGATTTTAAAATATTATTTTATTAACCATCCTGAAAAGATTCTATCAAAATTTTAATTGTGAGTGAAATTAATATAGAAAAATAATATAACAAGTTGTAAATATATGTGTGTGTATATGCATGAGATATACACAAATCCAGAGAGTACATAATATACACATATTCAAAAAACACTTATGGAGACCTGTAAAAGGAGCCTTGTTTGCTGGCATTGAAATCCAAAGTAGGTCTTCATAAGCTGCTTATCTTCCATATTCATTCTTTAGGACCAAGACTTGGTGGTTTCCTAATGCCAGCTGGTGATACAATGGTACTGCTTACCAGCTGCCTATGCAGTGGTATTATTTGTATGTTTGTATTTTGCAGCTATTGCCATGAAATCAGGTTCCTGGCAAGTGTGGAAAAGAATAATTCAGCATAAAGAGCTTGCTTTTCCATGAATGTTTGCTTTCATCCTGTTACACTTGTATTAAATGTTACTGAAATAAACATTTTTTTTCTTGCCCCATTGTTTACCTTTTAATTATGTTTTTCTTTTTTTTAGCCTGTGGCCGTGGGTTCTACAAATCTTCTTCCCAAGACCTTCAGTGTTCTCGCTGTCCAAGTCACAGTTTTTCTGACAAAGAAGGATCCTCACGATGTGATTGTGAAGATGGGTATTACAGAGCTATTTCTGATCCACCATATGTCGCTTGCACAAGTGAGTGGACACAATCATGAAAAGAAAAATAAGGCTATTGTTTAACCAGCCTCATTAATATTGTTTTCAGTAAGATATGGAAAAGTAGCTGTAAAATAAAAAAAAATTTAAGTAGTTTTAAGTGAAAAGTTGAAATTAGTCTAACAAAGAGTATATAGGATCTGAAGAAATCTAGGACAGTGTTCATACTGGCATGATATTAACTTATCCAGATCACTATTTCAGAGCAAAATTTTAAAAAACCTCTGTTTTCATTACTCTAGATAATATCTCTACCAATTTGGATTGCTATCCCTCCCAGTCTTAAGGGAGAGTGTTTTTGAATTGCTGTGGATTGAAGAGATTGTTACCTGGTCTCCAGGTTTTTGGTGATAAGCCTCAACAAATTTAGATAAGTTCCTCAATTTCTGAGCCCATATTGGGAAGTCTTTGCCTTTTAGCAGCACAGTGGCAGTAGCAAAGGGGTGCTGTAGATGTGGTGCAGTCTTGGAGTCAGGACTTCATGAACTTGAATTCAGTCTCATATGTTAATTTAGCTTTGTGGCTCTGGACAAGTCACTTAATCTCTTTCAGTCTCAATTTCCTCATTTGCAAAATGTAGACAGTGACAGCAATACTTCACAAGGTTTTGGATGAAGATCAAGTAAGTGCTATAGAAATGCTAGCTTCTATTACTGTGGTGTTGGTGGTGATGGTACTTACGTTATTGCTATAATTATTGTGACTTTCCAGAGCTTATCAAATTACATACATTTTTTAGAACCCAGGGTCAGTCAGGGTCTTAGGACTTCAGTTGAGGGTTAAACTAGTATGTTGGATAAATACTTAATTGTATCTAGGGAAACCTATGCAGGCTTTTTCAAAAGGTTTTGCACATGTTTCTAACAACATTTCTTATTTAAATGAATAAAATGAGAAACTGATGAGAAACTTGTATGGATTTGAAGTCTGATTAAAAAGTAATGGGGCCTGGATTAAAATTCCATCACCAAAAAGAGCAACCAAGAAAGAATGGTCCTTCAATTAATGAAATTTTGAGAGTCCAGAATCCAAAGCTGATCCTTAATACTACTACAAATCACATCAGAGCACACCTAGAATGAACAAATGCATTCTATGCTGTCTGGCTGAAAAGTGCAAAAAATTAAAAATAGCTTCACAACGCAATTTTTGAGGTACTTTAACTGATCTTTTTTGATTGCATAAAAGAAAAATAACTGAAGTCAGTGGCAATAAATACAAAGACAGTTGTTATCTTCTTTCAGTCTTTGTATATTAAGTGGAAAATAAAACTTCATGCCAAGTGAATTTAAGGTTTTTATTATTTATTTTTTAATGAAACCTCTGTAGTAAATATAATGAAATGTTTATGTGAAGGAAAGCATTTCATTCAGTTTGTTCTTCAGTAATTAAACCGCTAGCTCAATGCCCTATATTGTTTATATATGTAAAATATATATGTACATGTATATACATACACACACACATAATTTTTTTTCCTTTCTTTTTCTAAGGACCTCCATCTGCACCACAGAACCTCATTTTCAACATCAACCAAACCACAGTGAGCTTGGAGTGGAGTCCTCCTGCTGACAATGGGGGAAGAAATGATGTCACCTACCGAGTTTTGTGTAAACGGTGCAGTTGGGAACAAGGTGAATGTGTACCCTGTGGGAGTAACATTGGGTACATGCCCCAGCAAACTGGATTAGCAGATAACTATGTCACTGTCATGGACTTGTTAGCCCATGCCAATTATACTTTTGAAGTTGAAGCTGTCAATGGAGTTTCAGACTTAAGCCGTTCCCAGAGGCTTTTTGCTGCTGTCAGTATCACCACTGG
Source organism: Myrmecobius fasciatus (assembly GCA_023553655.1). NCBI lineage: Eukaryota > Metazoa > Chordata > Mammalia > Dasyuromorphia > Myrmecobiidae > Myrmecobius > Myrmecobius fasciatus. The sequence goes on from JAJPUD010002653.1 coordinate 249,699, forward strand.
TCAAGCAGGTAGGTTTTGTGATTTATCATATGAGATACCTGCATAATTGAGATGTTTCCTTTGAACAGGGTTAATACAGTTATACATGGACTTGTTATTTTGTTTTGGCAATTAATTCTCTTTACCTTTTTTTTTCTCTTCTACTGCTTTTCTGGTCATTTCCTCTTCTATGATCATGTCCAGCAAAGGATTTGAAGGGGAAATAAAATAAAATTAAATTCAAACCAATTATTTCCTGATTTCAAGAAGTTCTCGTGAGCAGTTGAATTGGGAAGGAAAATGGAGTTATTGAATATAATTAAGCCTGAAAAATTTTTAATGTATTTCAGTTATCTGCATTTTAAAAAATCTATATTATTTTACATAATCAAGAGTTGATTGCATTATCTCATTTAAGGTCATTGTTAGCTATGATTATACCCCACAACAATTATTATGGTTCTCGTTTGCTAGGTCTACACTGGCAAATTGAGACAGATGTTTAAATTCACCATTTGATTAGCTACCCACAGTGACAGGATTGGAACTTGGCTAAACCCCAGATCAGTTGAGAAAGAAGTTCCACAGACAGGTGAATGTCATATTTATGTGTTATTTCTTAGGGTACAAACTTGCCTTTTACTTTCTAATACATCATGGCTTTGCTTTCAGCTGCCCTTGTCAGTCATATCTTGTTGGGAGGGGGGGAAATACTTTGAAAAAAGGTCAAAACAGAAAACAGGTGTTAGAAACTGTCCATTTTTTATCCATTTAGTAGGCTTATCACTTTTCAGGTTAGGAAACTGATTTGGCCAAAGACTGACTTAGGATTGTCACAGCATTATGAGCTTTCCTGGGTGTCTGTAAATGATCTACAATCACCTTAAAGGTGGAACTGCTACATTAAGAAAATACCTAAAATAACAAATGTCAGAGTGAGGTCCTGGCACCTTGACAGGTATACTCTCCATTTTAATACTAGTTTAAGAAACAGAGTTTTTATTCAGTGTTAATTCAATTAAAATTTTAGAATAAAAACTCTTTGGGGATCTTATTCTTACTTTTTAAACTAATATTAGATTTCTTGTTTTAAATGTTGCTTTACTCTACTTCAAAAAAGGATATAATAATTCAGATATTAAATCTGGTCATCTGGAATTTAAACATATGCCTAAAATGATGACAATGAAATTATCTTAATGTTTTAATAAGAAATGAGTGATTTAACTCATATGCAGAGATCCATGTACTCCATTAATATTATATGTAAAGATATAAATATATATAGTTAAATATGTATATGTCCATAGTAAGCATGCATATTTTAGTTAGTGGTATTTAAAATGAAATTTTTACTCCTTAGATAGAATGAGGAATATACTTTATTTAAGAATTTCTTAAACTTTCATGGAGTAATCTAATTTTTTTTCACCTGTAGCTTTGAAAGATATATCTCTACTTGAAACAGAATTATTTCCTTAATATTAAAACCTTAAATTATATAATCAGCTGAATTTAAGTAAACTAATTAAAATCTCTGATTTTTTTCAACCCTGGTAACATTGGGTGTAACTGGCAACTTTTTAAGTTTTTTATTTGTTTGTTTTTTGTTTTTTTTTTTTAATATCCTACAGATCATGAGATAAATGTAGCTTAAAAGAGGAACCACTGAGGATCTCTTTCCTGTTGTTTTTAATTATTCTTTTCTAGTTTATCCTGTTGTTATCACTCCAGTAAAATAGTGGGTAGTTTTACCATAATTTTCTTAATCTGGTCTTTCATTTTATTTTTTTACTATAACATCTAATGGTATTAAATGTAAATTTAAGAGTCCTTTAATATGCAGGCAAGATTACAAAAGGTCACAATAGTATATTAATACAAAATTACACAGGTACATTTACTTCTCAAATATAAAGTATATTTAAAAGGGAATGAAGAAACATTTGATATATTTTACTCTTCTAAAAAGAATTACATTGTTCAAGGTGGGAGGAAACTTACATTATTTTGCATTTAAATAGGCAACAAAATGTAGTTTTAATGCAGTTTCCTTTCTGGTTTTTTTTCCTAAGGAAAATGTGGAACGTTTAAGTCATTATTATACTAGTTTTTGGAAGCAGAATGATATAGTAAGAAGTACGTTGGCCCTGAAGTGAGAGAAGCTGATTTATAATCCTAACTCTGCTACTGGCTCCCTACCTGAGCTTGGATTAGTCACTGAACATTTCCCTCTGTTGTAAAAGGGGAATAATGATAAACATATTATTTATATCACATGATCCTTTGAGAAAAGTATTTTACAAATTTATAGTGCTATTTAGATTCTACCTCTGTCAGTATTTGCTTTTCTTTTCTGACTCACTTTTTACCCTAATATTTTCCCTTTAAAATGTGGGAATTATTCCAGTATCTTAGAATGGAAAATGTTATCCACATCTAGTGAGAGAACTCTGGAGACTGAATGTAGATCTAAGCATAGGATTTTCACCTTTTTTGTTTGTTTATTCATTGTTTTTTTTTTCCATTTTGTTCTGATTTTTCTTGCACAACATGACAAATATGGAAATATGTTTAAAAGGATTGCACATATTTAACCTATATCAGTTTATGTGCTATCTTGGGAAGGATAGGAGGTAAGGGAAAGAAGGAGAAAAATATAGAATGCAAAGATTTACAAAAATAAATATTGAAAACTATTTTTACATGTTTTTCAAAATAAAATACTATTGTAAAAACAAAATAAACCCAAAACAAAAATTGGGTAATGTAAATATCTATATCTAAGTACAGGGTCTCTGGTAAATTTAATTAATCTTTGAAATTCTCCACAACATTTATTAAAATGTAAAATGACCCCCACAATGTCATATGTTAGTCAGTGGCAATGTTAACTGGAACCTTAACAATTTGTTATTCCTTCAGTAATTCCTTTATTCTTAATGAAAATGTTACTTTTTTTTGGAATCACTGTTATTTTATTTTATTTCTTAGGAAGGCTGCTTTAAGTAAAATGTTTATGATTTTATGAGAGAAAGAAAATATTGTGCAAATAATTGAAAGGTTTATATTTAGAATTTCTTTTCCTTTAAAATTTCAGGTTTGGGCCTTAAACAAATGAGGTAGATGATTCAGTCTCAGTTTATTACTCATACCTTTTCCTGGGCCTTACATTCTTCAAGACAACAAAAGCTTTTGACTAGGGCATCTAGGTGGTGCAGCTGGTAGAGCATCAGCCCTGAAATCAGAAGGACCTGAATTCAGATCTGGCCTCAGACACTTAACACTTCCTAGTTGTGTGACCCTGGGCAAGTCACTTAACCCCGATTGCCTCAGGGGGAAAAAAGCCTTTGATTAGAATGCAAGAGAAATACAGAAATAAAGAGAGAAATTGTTGTGTTTTGGGAAACTAGTATTATCTGGTTCTTCCCTTTTTTCTGGGAAGTGGAAGGTATAGAAAGAAGACAGGAGCTGAAAAATATCAGTGTGTTCGTTTGTTATTAATTTCCTTCCTCCCCTTTTTCCTCCTCAGTGTCCCTAAATTGAACCTAAAGCATTCTGGCAAAAACATGATAGGTGGAAGAAAATGCTTATGTATAGCTTTAATTCATTCATGCAAAAATGTGTTGAGATTTATATCAGTAATGCTCCAAAGATACATAGAAAAAAATTTCAAAACCTTACATTAATCTAGCACAAACAAAAATCTTGTACTTAAGAGTGATTATCTCATAGGTGGGGCTATGTTATGTCTGAGCAAAGAAACAGTTGAAGGGATGGGAAAAGGAAACAAATATTCCTATTTTAGGGATATTTTACATTTCTTTAGTAATTGCTGAATTGTAAAGGAACCTAGAAAAATGTATATTTGACTTCTCTTCAAGAATCGAAGCAATTTTTTTTTTAATTGAAGCTTGGTGATGACAATGACATCTTTAGGAATGTTAAAAGTATTTTTCTTATTCCTTCTCCTAGAGCTGCCTCCACAAATAGACAGTCCTCTAATAAACTTTCTTTTATTCCTAAGAGAGAGGTTCTCAATTTTTTTTTTGGTATCATGGGCCTTTTTTGGCAATCTGACAAAACCTATGAACCACTTGCTTTTAAAACATTCATAAAAACTAGCATTAATGTGGTGTTTTAAGGTTTACAAAGTACTTTGTATGTTATATCATTTAATCCTCACAATAACCCAATGAGATAAGTGTTGTTATTATTCCCATTTTACAGTGACTACGCTGAGAGAGGTTACCACTGTCTATCATAGTTTCAAATGTATAAAAGCAAAACATATAGAATTACTAAGGAAATCAGTTATAGTGAAATAGTTAATCAAAATATTTTTAAAATGATTCATGGATTCTCTGAAATTTATGAATTTAATTGATATCTCAATATCAAAATAGTTATATTCTCCTATTGATAAATAAATCTGTGTGTGTATCATCTAGAGCATAAGGGTAGATAAAATAGATTGTTATACATATACAGATGTATCCTACTATCCATACAGTATGTATGTGTATAAATATATTTGGAGACAAAACACTTGTAAAAACAGAATATTCATTCATTCAAGCCAAATAGGTACATGATACATCCATTATCTCAAATAGCTAATAATATAAACATTTATTAATCACTTTTTTGTGTTCCAGTCACAGTGGTAAGTGCTAGTTATATACTCAAAACAGAAAAACAATCTCAGTTTAGAAGAGGAGAGAGATGTAGTGCCCAACAAAATACTATACTCATGTTATTGATACTTACATTAAAATTAATTAATTTGTTTACCAACTATTTACAAAGTACATTATTGTAGGTGCTATGTGAAGTATAGTCAAAATACTTTAGAACTTAGCTTCAAAATCTAAATGTACATTTATTATATATGTAATTAAATTGTGAAACTAGCATTAAGTATATTTACAATGAAAATTTTATGGAAAGATATTGAAAAGAATCCTGTAGGAGAATGACACATTGTGGGGGTTGCAATATACAAAAATGATGTTTCAAACCACCTCCAATTGTTCACTGAAGAAAGCCATATACACCCAGAGAGAGGGATGCGAAATGTGGACCACAACATAACATTCTCATACTCCTTGATTGATGTTTGCTTACATTGTGTTTCCTTTATCTGATATATCGTTTGTGTAGATAAGATTTTTCTTGCACACCAATGATAAGTTTGGAAATATGTATACATATATTCGATTTGCCAATATTTTAACATAATTAACATGTAGTGGATATCCTGCCATCTAGGGGAGGGGTGGGGAGTTGGGGGGAAAAATTTGTAACGGAAAGCTATGTAAGGGTTATTGTTGAAGAATTACCCACACATATGTTATGCAAATAAAATAAAAATTTATAAAAAAAAATATACAAAAATGAGCCACAAATTGCAGTGGTCCTATACACCCAAAATAGTAACATTTATTTTTGTTTAGTCATTGTTGTGTCTGACTTTTCATGATCCCATATTTTTAATTTTGTTTTTGTTTGGTGGGTTTTCTTTTTTGTTTTGTTTTTGGCAGATATGGAGTGGTTTGTATTTTCTTTATCCAGCTCATTTTATAAATGAGGTAATTGAGCATTTTATATATTATCTTATAATAACTCGTGCTTTAGGTGTAACTATTACATCCATTTTATAAACTATTGAAATAAAGTTTAAGTGATATTGTGACATAGGTGGTAAAGATTTGAGGAAAGATTGAATTTAGGTCTCCCTGACTCTTAAAATGTAAATTACATTGTTCAGTATAGGATTCTAGTGATCTAGAGATGGACAGTTCTTTAAATACAATCTGTTCCAACACCTTTATTTTATAAATGAAGTAATGGAATCCCAGGATAGTTAAATAATTTTTTCCTGCTCATAGAAGAAGTAAGGACAGAGGAGGATTTGTATCTAGATCTTCTGACTTGAGAGATAACACTCTAATAATACTAAGAATGTTCTAGTATGTGGTTAGGTTGGGAAGAATGCAGGTTGCTGGATCCAGAAGGAAAGGAGCAAATAGTTGGAGAGAAGGAATGAGAAGGAGGTGGTAGTGATGGAATTAAGGCAAAAAGAGGGCAAAACCAGAGTGTCTTCAGGGAATATTGAATAGATTAGCTTGCTTGTGGAAAATTTTTCATTTAGGATATTATTGGAAAATAATACAGGGCTGAAGTTTGAACATCATCTCTTAGGCAAAGGGAAATCATGGGATATTTTTATTCAGGATATTACAGGGCAGAGAATATTTTATTTGTGTATATATTGACCATAATGCCTGGCAATATGACTTATATATGTTAAATAAATTGCTACTGAATTAATAATAAAATGTTTTGGGAAGTTAATTTTAACAATATGCAGAAAAAGACAATTTTGTCAATGTGAGAATCTCTTAGAAGTGCTATCATCTTACAGTGTAAATATAGACAATTCTTCTCTATTGTCTTATGCAGTGACTCTCAAAAAAAAAACTACTTTATATGTTAAGTATATATATTAGATAGATTTGAAGTATTATGTTCCTTAGCCAAGATATAAAAATTACTATGTGGGGATTTGTAGATCAACAAATTAGATTGAACATACAATATATGTTTTTCCATCCTATGGGGACCTTGGAATAAATGTTGGAAATTGGATAGAATACTTCCTATAATTCTTATTCCTCAGGAGAATTACTAAAAATGAATCTAATTACTGGAGAATGATATATATAAATATTGCTAGATTGAGCTATCATTTATATTTCAGCTATCATTTTACCATCTTTCTCAAAGTTTTAAAATGGCAGCTGTGTATATTTTTTGACTAATGTCCCAATCCCAAATGTTTCTCAATGCATTAAACAGATTTTCCTGTCAAAATTAGCATTTGCTTTAGCTTTTCTTTTATTCTGATTTGTTTATAGAATGTTCTCAATGAATTAAAATCATAAGTCATATACATGGTATGCAAATATCTAATATATAATATTCAGAGATATATACACATATGTTGCATATGTGTATGTAACATGTATTTCTTCTAATAAGTAGTTTCTTTTAAGAGCTATATCTATATATCCTCTTTCATTTGAATGAATTACAAAAATAAATGGTTGAGCTACACGTCACTTTTTTCTGAGTATTAGTTTTGGTCAAAATTCTTGTTTAAATAAGGCAGAAACATTAAAAGCAACCATATATATTAAAATAAAATTAGTAATTTATTTTAAATAATTAAGTAGATTTATTGTATATTTTGGAAGCCTGCTCTATTTGGTATGAAGCTGAGGAATGTATTTCAGCATGAGAAACCAGCTCACTGATTTCTTCCAGTAATATTAAATGCTAAAATTTATAAAGTGCAACAAGGCATAAATATAAAAAAGAAATTTGTTGAAGAATTAGTGTTGAATTTTGAAATAAACTTTTTAGTGTCATCTACAGCACTTTATTTAACTTGATGGATTTCTATTATAAACTATTCAAAACAAAAATTTTCTTTTTGATCCTACTTATTTTATAAATTTTTAAAAAGTCTGAAAGATACAACAACATTAAATCTTTGTAGTTTATGCTGCAGAACAAGTCATTTGTAGAAATTAATCTGTTCATATTTTCAAATTGGTATTTTAGATTCTTAGTTTCACTTAACCCTTTTGATGTTCAATTTCTTAAGCATATTGTTTAACTATGTTTTTATACATATATGCTTTAGAGACAGACAGAAATTTAAAAAAGATGATAGCTTCTTATTCTTGGCCTTAGATATATATATATATATATATTGTTCTTTTCCTCAAAGAAATGTACCAGCTTGCTAATACTTTTTATAATGTAATGTCTTGTTCAGTGCTAGTAGACAGCACAGGTCTCAAATCCAAAAACATTTTTAAATCCTTACTATGTGCCAGGCACTTTGAGGACTAGAAATACAAAGAAAGGTCATGACAGTCTCTGTTCTTAGGAACTCAGATTCTAATGGAAAAGAAAACATACAAAAAAGAAACTAGGAAGGAAAGAAGGAAAGAGGGAGGGAGGGAAAGAAGGAAGGAAGGAAAGAAGGAAAGAAGGAAGGAAATAAGGAAGGAAGGAAGGAAAGAAGGAAAGAAGGAAGGGAGGAAGGAAGGAAGGAAGGAAGGAAGGAAGGAAGGAAGGAAGGAAGGAAGGAAGGAAGGAAGGAAGGAAGG
>JAJPUD010002653.1:257870-303990 GCA_023553655.1 Myrmecobius fasciatus
AGGAAGGAAGGAAGGAAGGAAGGAAGGAAGGAAGGAAGGAAGGAAGGGAGAAAGAAAGAAAGAAAAAAGGGAAAGGGGAGGAGAGGGAGAAAGGAAGGGAAGGAAGGGAGAGAGGGAGAGAGGAAGGAAGGGAAGGAGGGAAAGAGAAGAAGGAAGGAAGGAAAGGAGGGAGGAATAAAGGGAGGGAGGGAATGAGGGAAGAAAGGAAAAAAGGAGGGAGGAAGGAAGGAAATGAGAGAGGGAAAGAGGGAGGAAGGAAGGAAAGAAGGAAGAAAGGGAGGCAAGAAGAGTGATTGCCATAAAAATGGTCAAAATTAAAAATGTGAAGTTAGGAAATGAAGTGTTATATGAAGAGCAGCATGGAAATCAAAGTCACTGGATTTTAGAATATGTGGGAAGGGGAGTAAATTATAAACATGAAGTAGGAAGAGGCCAAGCTTAGAAATCATAAAGGCAGTAGAATGATACTAGATTTTATTGAATAGGGAGTGGGATCTGTTTTAGAAAAATAATTTTGGTAGATGACTGGAAGGTAGTGGAAAGGGATTTGAGGCCAAGAGACCTATCTGGAGGCTACAGTAATAATTAACTTAGTGATATATTGAATATTGATAGTGAGGAGTAAAGTTGAAAGTTTAGATGACTGGGAGAATGGTGATATCCTCATCACTAACAGGGAAGGTTGGAAGAGGGGAATTGTGAGGTCTGGGAAAGGGAGAGGAGGAAAGAAGATATTGAGTTCAGTTTTATATAGGTTGAATTTAAAATGTTTATAGGACATCTAATTTGAAATGTACAGTAGGACTTTGGAGATGAGATAATGGAGGTCAAGAGAGAGTTTGGGATATATTTAGAATGGTGCTTTAGGAAAAATTGTTTTTGAAAGGGAATATGCAAGATTTAGGATGGGAGAGAGATTTGAGGCAAGGAGACAAATTAGAAGGCAATTTCAGTAGTTCAAGGAAGAGGTGATCTGATCTAAATTTACATTGAGAAATGAAATGAATGGTGGTCCCTTTTGATTCACAGTGTTTCCATTTGTTCTGACTCTTAAATCAAGAGTCCTTAATGTAGAAATCAGGGAAGTAAGAAGGATAATTTTTTTTTAGAAAAGTGGTATAATTAGAGAGACAGACTTTGAATCAGAAAGACGGATTCAGGAGCTGCCTCTGACACACACTGGGTATGTGATCTTTGACAAATCATTTACCAACTTGGTGCCCTAGTCAATTCTCCAAGATTCTGAGTTATAGACCAAATACCAATCAGGATTGTTGAAAGGATTTTCTATGCATTAAGCTCTCCTGTCTAATTGGAATAAGACCAAAATGGTATACTTGAAAAGAGCATTAGTATTCAAGTAAAGATATTGTAACTTTGAAACATTTTTAAGTATTTATTCAGAAGATTGTAGTATACATTATTTTCACTTAATTGAGGAAATTTTTTAAATACTTAAACTTCATTTCATTATTTCCCCCAAAGATTCAAAGAAATGAACCTTTTTTTTCTCTTTGAGAGATATTTTTATTATTTAAATACTTGAATTTTGTTTTATTATTTTTCTGAATGATTTAAATTATGAGCTGTTTTGATAAGGTCACAAAATAATTCATTGATGAATTTTGGTCATGATGTAGTTTGTATTTTTTCTTTGTAGAGGCATCTAGGTGGTATAGTGGCCAGAGCTCTGGGCCAGCAGTCAGGAAAGACTGATTTCATATGTTGCTTTAGACATTCGCTAACCATCTAAGATTCATTTTGCTGAGTTCAAATACAGTCTCAGACACTTACTGTGTGACCTTGGGCAAGGCACTTAATCCCTCAGTTTCTTCAGTTGTAAAAATGGAGACAATAAGGATCAAAGGGCTAATATTTGTGAAGCACAATATCTGGTACCTAGTGGCCACTACATAAATATTAGCTATAATTATTTTGAGGACAAATTTCCCTTTCTTGCTCAAGCTAGAAGTACTGAATCTTCACTACTGATCTACACAACCATTTTATTTACTTCATTTATGACCTGGTCTTTTTCACCCCTTCTTAGGAAATCTATCTCACTCCACCCCCCATCCCCAAATCGCTTGGGGCAGCTAGATGGTTCAATGAATAGAGTGTCAGACCTGGAATCAGGAAAACCCATGTTCCTGAGTTCAGATTTAGCCTCTGATACTTAATATCTCTGTGACTCTGGGCAAGTCACTTAACTTTGTTTGCCTAAATTTCCTCTTTTGTAAAATGAGCTGGAGATGGAAATGGCAAACCACTTCAGTACCTTTGCCAAGAAACCCCCAAAAGAGGTTGTTAGTTTTCTCACAAATAATTAGGTAAAACTGAAAAAAAAAAGGCTGAACAACAATCAATCCCAGGGGCTTATTAGATGGATTTACTGAAGACACTTAATCTGCTTAGCCCATTATAGTTTAAAATTCCCAAAACTCAGTAGACCCACTAACCTGCAGCTTCCTAGATAGTAGGGACTATGGCATGGATGACCACACTCAGCCCCATGATGTCATTTTAAAGTGTTTTTTTAAAACTAAAATCTCATGTAATGAGATTGTAAAAGAACAAAGACATACACAATAGGAGTTCTCATTTTTAGTGCTCTCCATCCCTCCAGTTTCTATGTAAAACAAAACCAAAAACTTAATTGGTATAATGATACCCAGTTTCAATATTTGAAGGACATTGAAATCAAATGAGAGAGTGACCTGGGTGCAAAGAATTTTTAAAACTATTCAGCAAGCACTTTCTATAGAATATTTCTTTTAGTAAGTATTCATTCTGCAGTAACTCTAAATACACAAAGAGTATTTCTTAATTTTTGTTGCTTTTCCCTTATACATGAAATATGTGTAAATGAAAAAGTTGTGAATTGACTTATACCCCATGAAAGGAGTAAAAACTCTTTGTGTAGGTTCAAGTAAAGAACAATATAAGAGGAATTATTTTGGTATCTGATTCTTTATTTGCAACATCTAACTCCTATTGTGATACTTTTTGATGGAAGGTAATTATTATATTGTGGTGTATTAAGGGAAAAGGTCAGAATCTCATTCAGTTTTTAATTTGGTTCTCTAGAAATAATACACAATGGGATTACCTGGTTATACTGTCTTAGTCTGAGGTAAATTAGTTATATTGTTTACGTTTCAAATCTGTTTCCACTGGAAGTTAACTCAGCAAGTGTTAATAAATATCTATGATGTGTTAGATGACTGTGTTAAATACTGGGGACACAAAGAAAGGCCTAAATAAATAAATAAATAAATAAATAAATAAATGAATGAATGAATAGATAAATAAATAAATAAATAAATAAAAGTGCCTGCTTTTAAGGAGCTCATGGTCTAATGAAGGTGACATGTAAACAACTACTTACAAAACATACCTATCTATATCTTATGTATATATACATAGGAGAAATCTGAGGCAATCTGAGGGTAGGAGTTAAATTAAGAAAGAATAGGAATAATTAGAGTGTTGATCTTGCAAACAGGAAGACTCTTTGTTTCACATCTTGCCCCAGACACTTACTAGCTTTGTGATCCCTTATTCTCTCTGCCTCAATTCACCATCTGTAAAATGGGGATAACAATAGCATCTGTCTACCCACTAGTTGTGGAGATCTCAATATGTAAGATACCAAGCAGAAACTTTGCAAATCTTAGAACTCCATATAAATACTGCTTCTTATTATTAAAGGTTAATATCTTTGAAAAATATTTGAAAGGTTGCAAAAATGGAAAAAGGATCTTAATTTAGCTTCAGTTAGTTATTGTACTCTTTAAAATAGAGCATTGATTCCCACTTCCCAGTTAACTGAAATTTTCAGAATTTGGAAAGAACTTAATAGTCAGTTAATTCAACTGGTAGTTCAACCAGAATTCTTTGTATAATATACTGAAAAGTAGTTACTTTACCTTTGTTTCAAAACTTCTTCTGAGGGTAAGCTTTCATAGATGTACATTCCAAGTAATGGATAGTGTTAGATGTTAAGAGGATTTTTCTTTTTTCTTTAAGTCTCATAGTTTCACAGTATGCCTATAAAATTGTGACCAGGTTGTGTAATACTTACTTGTTCAATATATTTTTAAAGCATTATTGTTGTAGGAACAGACCACTTTAGAGCTTTGTCTAGAGGGGATGAGAGTTTATACTGTATCTCACAGTAAGCTAAACTAGTGGTAGTTATTTCTTAAGATGTTTGTGTATACTCTAGGCTATGTGTAATGGAACTTTAATAAAAACAACTTTCACTCAGAAAGTTGAAGCACATAATTAGATTTTTCCCCCTCATGGTGAAAGTGAGGGATACTGTGCTGAAAAAGCTAGAAGACAACCTTTCAGTCAACAAGCCCTTAATTGTTATCCAGTGTTCAGGATTAGTGTTAAGATAGTAAATGTTGATTATTTTATTCTTTGCTTCATTGGTGATGAATTGAAGCAGATTTGATTCAGACAAGCAATCTGGTGGAATGATGCAGAACCATCTACAAAAACATCTGTACTAATCCAGCAATGCAGTAAATTATAGCTACAAGCAAAAGACATTGATCCAAGAGGATCATTAACAGCTTTAACCAACTGATCCGAGTAATGGGGTAAATGAGAGAACACTATCAGGATCTTGTTTTTCAAATCTGTCAATTACAGCCATAAAGGCAAGATTGCTATTTTTGTTTCAATTTCAATTATTTTATGACTTATTTCACAGTGTGCTCTTGTGGGAAATGCAAAAAGGATCAATTATGTTGTGTTTTTTTTTGTTTTAAAAAGGGGGAAAAAAAGAAAGGAAAAACAAAAACAAAAACAAAAAATCTAGCCATCTTGCACTCCATTTACCAAGAGGTCAGTCGCAAAAGGAGAGATAATTGCTCTGAGCCAGCAAAATTAATCGGGGATGAGCCAGAAAGAATGATGTATGTTCTGTGAAAAAGTATGTGGCAGAGATGTACGCACAAACCTGTAGCTGCTTGCCTTGTTTAAGACACAAGGACAAGAGAAGGAGACCTGTGAAAAACAATTAGCATAGCTTCAGAATGAGCTCTTCTTAATTATCCCTTGCATGTCGACATCTGATAATTAGTGTCCCAATTTTTAATAATATTTGGCCATTAGCTTCAGTGTATAAGAAAGACGCCAAATTGTGCACCTCGTCTGTACATGACAGCACTGTCAGCACAGGAGAGCACAAGACTTGATCTAGTAAAATTCCCCCTTATCTTGATGGAGGCAGTGACAAAGCAATCTGGTTATTGCCTATTTCATCTAAATGTTATAATTTTATTAAATTAGATACCTGGAGTGTTAGGGATTAAAAGATATAATTGATCCAATTGATAAACATCTATTAAGTGCCTACTATATGCCAGGCACTGGATATGTACAATATGGCATATGCTTATGAGGTTTCTTTTAAAGGTATAGTATATTTTTATCTGAATATCTTTCTGTTACATGTCAAAAGATCTCAGTCCAGCCAATGATTTCACAGATGTCACTTTTGAAGGGAAAAAAAAGCAAACATCTCAAATTTCTTGTAGCTGTTTCATCTTTGTATATAAAACACGGTTCATTGAATAGTAATAATTACTCAGCTAATTTATACTCTCTACCTTAAAAAAAAGAATAAATGTCTTTCACTTGTACCTTGATCATAAAAACCCAATATGTGAACATTCTTTATTAACTCAAAATACAAATATGGAAAGTAGTAGGAGGGATTATTTAATTTAAAAATGATTTATCATGAAATTACTTTAAATATTAATCTCTATGCACATTAAAATTTTAATTATTTACAAAAATTCAATTTATACATGTTTCAGAAAAAATCACATATAGCTCTTAAGTATAAATCCTTAAAATTTTTATTCTCTTTTAAATTCATCTTTCTATTTTTTGAAAGCTCTCTATCACTCTGTCTCTGTCCATCTGTGTCTCTCTCTGTCTTTGTCTCTTCTTCTGATTTAATCCTAATTTAATATTTGTGCCAATGTCTTTTTGTTTCCTTTGTTTTTGAAGAGGACTAATGATATCAAGATTTGGGAGTATGATGTGAATGATGGGTGATATCTAGGCTTTCATGTGAATTCATAGAAATGTTAGAAACTGACAATCATACATTACTTGGTGAGTTAAATGAATTAGGGCAGAGTTTTCTCCCTTATATAATAATATAAAATATCCTGAAAAAAAGAAAAAAAGGCAAGCAAAATAATAAAATATAAATAAAGTGCCTGAGGGATATGTTTGTTCATAAGTATGTGATCTTTAGTGTTCATAAGTATAAGGATCTTTTGCTCTGTCTGCCTTCACACCATTAACTATATATATGTTCACCTATTCACTAATCATCTCTTGAAGTCTGTAGATTTTCACACTATTTATAATACATACATTTATCTAATCTGCCTACTCAGCATCTTTAGGATTTTGTGGATAGTCCTTCTTAAAATTTTAGTTCTACAATTTATCTGTGAAGCAAGTTTGATTTTTCCTCTATTATACTTGTGGCAGAGCCTGCACTGGTACTCAGGTCATTGGATTTAGTTCAAAATTCCTTAACAGAATTATTCTTCTAACTGGCATATAGAGAAAACAATGGAATAGAGTAAAATTAGCCTAGGAGGAGTAAAATACACTGTATACATAGAGAAGGCAAGTAGTGACATCTATTTCCTTTTTTTCTTTCTGAACTGCTTTCAGTTACTCTGAGAAAATTTAGCCACAACTGAACTGGGAAAAAGGAACCTAATTTCTTTTTTTCTAGATGATTTAATAAACATGAAAGATATGAATGAGCTGCAAGGGTTTGATCTCTTGAAAATCACTAAAGATGACAGCTATTTAGGATCTCAATGGCAGACAAACCAGAGAATGGATAAAAAGTGAAATGAGACAATTTGCAAGGAATCTGGGCCATATTTCAGTTCATTTTACTTCATGTATTATATGGTCATATATTGGTGACAAAGATTTTATCTAATAAACACTTTATGTTACAAAAAAAAATGAGTCTCATTCTAGACATCTGAAGATAGAAAGCAACAAATGGCAGCAAAATTTAAATCTGAATCCTGCCACAAAATAGGAATTGTCCATTTATAAAGAGATTGTTTAAGTGTTTGGCTAAAAATTCTATGTTCAATTTCTGCTACATTTTAAAAGAGATGAGATAATTTTTAAAAAAAAATTGGTATTATAATGCCCTACCAATTTCTAGTAGAGCCTCTAATCTAAAGTTTTTTTGGTTTCCTTTTATAAAATTTAAGATATTTCACAAATTTTTTCAGAAAAATTAAAAATGGAAAAATGAATTATTTCTCTTTGATATTTTAAAACTCTCCAATGCAGCTATGTTTATATTCCTGTTACTTTTTTCTGTATATTTTGACAAATATTAATCTCTCTAAACTCAAAGGGAATTTTTCTCCACTGAGAAAATGCATATTCAAAGGAACATTTTATCCTTAACACTGAAAAGTGTATATTATCATTCTTTGGACATGCAGAATTATGTTCCTTAATTGACATGATGCCACCATGGGGTGTGTTAATTCTGTTTATTTGTACTACTATTTCCCCCTTTATTATTTTAGCACTTAGGATTTTAAGCTGCTCCCATTATACAGTTACAATCCCACCTAGTTTTCTTAGCCTCTCTATCATTCAAATAATAGTTCTAAATTACATAGTGGAAAATGGAATAATGTTAAAAATTTGGAGTGACTTGTCAAAATTCCTTCTTTTTAGGAAGTAGCATATTAGGTGACTCTGAGTAACTGTAAAATAATATGTATGAAAAAGATTGATAGACATCTAGATATGTATAAATATATTTGTAACAACATCAATAAATAAAAATATGAAAAATAGTAAGACAAAATTCAGTGTTTCATTGTATAGATGACTTGCTTCTTTAACTTTTACATTACTGTAATTTTGGGATTTCACAAATTCGCTGAAGTAATTTTGGAAGTCATAGTGGTTTATCAAAAGGACATTAAATCCTTGACTATTCTATTTTTAGAGAATCACAGGAAACTAAAAATAGTGGAATTTTACTAAATCTTACTCTGAAAATTTATCCAGTTTTCCATGGCCTCTGTTATAATAATTATTATTTGAATTTAAATTTATGGATCTTTTTAATACAAATTTTGGATCATTTGAGACCGTTGTAGCCAATTAAAAGTGAATATTCTGTCTTCTTTTAAAATGAGAATCATATTTAAGTTCTTAGAATGAATGGGTCCATAAATGTAGTACTTGCCATCCAGTACAATTTATCATCTTCTCTGATAAATTTAAATTATTAAGAAAGTTGACCTTATATTTGTTTTGAATTACAATTCATAATTTTAATTAAAATGAATCACATCCTGATCAAAATGAAATATTATTTTCTCAAATTCGTGGTATGTATCTGACACTATCCCAAAATTACAAAGGGAAGTTTTAATCAATATGATCTTTGAAAATACGAGATATAGATTTTAAATTCTCTAAAAATGATCAAAGGCTACCACTTTGTCTATTATCTTTCTCTTTTTTGTCTTGATAGAATGAAAACAAAATAACTAGCATTGTACTGATAAAAGTACAAGTCATTACATCTTTTTAATGCTGTTTCTCATATGTAAAACGAGATAGAAAAGGAAATGGCAAATCACTACAGTATCTTTGCTAAATGGGATCACAAAGAGTTGGAGAAGATTGAAAAAGGACCAAAAAAAGTCTTGTGCTATAAATTATATTGATAAACTTTTCAAATAATAGAATTGGGTCCATAGGTACTTGTGATGGGAGTTTTATACTTTATCACTCTTTCAGGAATTCTACTTAAAATATTTCATTCACTCAATTACATTTTATGCAGACAATGTATTAACTGTCTATCTCTTCTCACTCTACTCTAAATTATGTTTCTGTGGCATTTTTCCCGGAGTTTTTAAAATACTTTAGCCTTTATTATCTTGTTTTAAAGGAAATAAGAAGTGAGATTGTGAATATTTCAAAGTTTTCATGATATTATATTTGATGTTAATTTCAAATACCCAATACTTGCTATTTAGGTAGATCTTGTAACTTCTAAGAGTAGCATAGACTATATCTTGAACATACAGACCAGAGAAAACACTTGCACTTTAGTCAAAAAAAAAAAAAGGTTTTACTACCAGGATAAAATTGAATACTGAACATCAAGAAATCTTTTGAAAGGAGCAAAAATTCACTTCTTATTATTTTAAAAACCAACATTTCAGTGAAATAGATTAATTTACATACCAGTTAATGTAACTTATTTTCAAAGAAGTAGATGAAAAATTTTGAAAGCAATGTTTAGGATCTTCAGTCTAAATGGGGAAAGGACCTTAGATGTCATCTAATCCAGTCTCTTTATTTGAGTTTAGGAAACTGAGGCCTAGGAAAGTTATTTGCCTGAGGTCAACAACTTTAAGTGGTAGAGACAATTTTGAACTGCGATTCCATGAGTGCAAAATCTGTCCTTTCCATTCATTCACACTTTCTAATGCTTTAGTGTTATTTTGCTTGCTACTATGATGATACCTTCTCCTTTGTTCAAGTTTTTGCTGAGATAAAAAAAGGAAATTTTAGAAGTAGCAGAAGTCAAGAAAAAGGCAGTATGACTTCTATAAGCACAGAGAAGTGTTTTTTAATAACAATCTTTTTTCTAATCATTTCTCCATCTCACTTTTATAAGTATTGTAAGAAAGTGATGAGATTGCAATGGGAAAATTACACATTCAAGTTAATTCATAACTTTCTGATTAATGGCATGTGTGTGTGTGTTATACACATAATCTTTTCTTTCTCTTTCTGCTTTTCTTAAACTTCTATCTCTCTCTTTTGAGTCTCTCATCCAATATAGTATCTTGTAAATAATAAGAGTTTAATGAATATTTTTAAATTCAGCTAAATGGATTTCCCAGTTCTATGTACTTGCAACCTCATCCACTTTCCTCTGACCCCTAAAGAATGAAGAAATAAGCAGTATTAAAAATACTGAAAATCAATAGTTGTGATAAAACACTGAGTACAAATTTAGAATTTTAAAAATATATTTTGCAAAGTATGTTCCATTATGTGTTGACTTTTGAATGATCACGTTTAAAATCCAATCTATTTCATTTAACTTTCCTTGTGGAATATACCATTTCCATGGGAACATTGTAAGACCATTTCTGAAATTTAATCATTTGGCATCTATATGTATTCCTCCCGTTATTTTTTCAATTTTGTTATTTTTAATTTCACTAAAAAAGTGGTTTCTAAATACATACAAAAAGCAGCAATGTTATTTAAACAAATTAGAGATTAACTCCCTTTATATTTAACTTCAAGAACATTTGCTCTAGAGGAAGCAAAACATTAAATACAGGTGTTACATTTGAAAAGATGGTAACTGCTCTTCTTTAAGCTGCTCTCTGGTTTCTTTGATGTTTCATTATTTTCTCATAGCCAAGGATGAAATGGATGAATGCATCTTAATTATAGTGTCCTAGTGACTAAATTTCGGACCATTTTTCTGGACAAGCCCTTGGTAATCTGACAAATCAAAATCGTTTTGCTTTGTAGTTTGGCTGGGATTAAGTTACCAGCTGGAACATGCAGGGAACAGTAAAAAGTAATGTTTCTTGTTAAACTGTGTCAGGTGTTTACAATGCTTGTGTTTTTGATTTTAATCAGTAACTTTTAAGAAAGGAGATCTACACATGGGTAATCCTCTAACAGATGTGTTTTTATACATTAACTTATAGCACTGTCTTACAAACACATACATGTACGCGCATGCATGCACACACATACACAATTTTAAACGATAAAGGCAAATTTAACACTTAGAAAAGACTATCAGTAGGGTTTTTTTTTTGGTAGCATACTTTTTTGTAAACTGGAATTGAAAATATTTTGAATGTGATTTGTTCCCTAACAAATAGAAATATATGTTTATCTATTGATTTAAATCCCATAATTTAACTTGACAAATTGACAAAAAAAATTTCATCTATTTGAATTAGAAAATGCAGCATTAATGATGAGTCTAAATAGTTTGTGATTGCATAATTTCACACATTTCTATCCTAAATTAGATCCTTAGTTATTTTTAAAGTTAAATTTGCAAAGCTTCTCAACTGAGATTTGAAAAATTGAACATTGGTGGTGATTTGGAGTCAATAACTTGAGGGGTTTCCTTTTCCAAAGCACTAGAAATAATGGAAACTTTAACTTTTAAAGGCAATAAAATAGAGAATTCCTTTTGGATTTTTAGTAGTTAACTATATCTTAGTTACTAATAAGGATTTTTCCGCATTCTTTTCAAGAGAACAACCAAAACAAACTATTTTATTTTCTCCAAAAGCATTACTTTATTATTTTGGCTATTGATGACATAGTTATTCTTTCTTCAAGTTGTTTATATTAGTGACCTGAATGACACAGAGTATGCTAGTGTTCTGTACTGTTTGGAACTTTAAAGATAAGAAAGGTATTTTAAATGTACATATAAGGTTCTGAAGAGAAAGGTGTATTACTTTGTTAATCCTGGAAAATGTGTGACTTGTGAGGCTCATTTGTTCAAATAACTCCCCCTTAATCAGATAGCAAATCTAACCGGGATCTATTTTTGCTTGGGTAGCTTTTGTCTGCTGAAAGGTGTGTAATAAAGAGAACTCAACATAATGATTAGGATTAGTGTCCCTCTGGGTACCTGGAATTACCCCGCTGTTGTTATAAAACTCTCTGTCTTTTACTTTTATTGTTTTTAGATTGTAAATAAATGTATTGACAGTAAAGAATTAATGACAACCACAGGAAGATTTTATTTAATAATAATGCTGTGAGATAACTTCTTGTGCCATTCGATTTACCTAATTTATAACCCTGTTTGATTACACCGGCATGCCTTTCATCTGCAAGAATTACACCCTGGAGACTAGTCAACTTATTAATTCATCACTTGCCTTCTTTTATGGTTGCAATCCCCATTAAAGGCATAAAAGTAGAGTGATATCCTAATCTGAAAGCTGCCAGCCAACTGGTTCCACTCTAGCTGACCTTTTGTTTGCAGCTTCAATCCTGATAGCTTCTCTATTGGTTTCTGTTTCTAGCAGGTTGCATTACAAGCTCTCCTATTGTTTTATGGTACTGGGATGCGGATAAGACAGAACTGAATTCAACAGCTGCAGTGACTGAGTTCTCTAAAGAGGAAGGACCTGCCTCAAGTTAACCTGTAGCATTTTTTAAAATGCCTTTTGATTTATCTGTCACCTGATCCATCAGCAATGAATAATTTTCATGGAAGGTGCACTTTAATTACATTCCCATTTGACTTGCATTATCATGCCCTATCTAGGTAATTAATCTCACCAAGTATCCAATTTCGGCCTTTATTGCTGGCAGGCAGGCCTCCTGAATTATGTGTGCTTGAATGGGTATTGGGGCTGTGTTACCAGACAGACACTGAAACAAATCTGAGGCTTTCCAAATCCTTAAAATGTGACCCAGAAATCTCTTACTTAGGCATTGAGTATATTAGTCATTTTGATCTAGTCTTGGATAGTCTCTTAAGGTTTAGAAAGTATTATAATCAAGGGGGAAATGATAAATAAAATTAAAATGGTATGAATTTTGATTCACTTCATTGGATTTAGTCAGCCTATACCATACCTAAGGATTATAAAAATATTTGTGTATGTATGTTTGGAGACAGGAACGAGAAGGAATATGTGTATGTGTGCAGGCATATTCACACACCCACTCAGAAGCTTATTAGAATAGAGTTAGTAACTAGACCCATAATTTCTTTAATTTATTTGGTATAAGAAACTGTGAGATGAAGAAACTCATTTTATCAAAGTAGGTCAACACCTTCCCTGCAATTTATGGTCTTAGATAGAGAGATTAAGTGACTTTCTCATGATCCCACAGATAGATTCAAGCCCTGCCTCTGAAACATATTAAGTCTTCTTGACTTTGAGGCCAGCTCCCTTTCCCCATTTAACAATGACTCTTATATACATATTATTTATGATGAGAAGACATGGCAAAGGGATTTGGATCAGGAGGTCTCACCCTAATGCAATCGCAGATCCAGTAAAGAAAAGCTAAAATTTAAATTTCTTTTTCTTACAATTATATTTTGTAATATATGGATCCAATGCAAATATACTCAGGTTTAGAGTAAAAAGAGAGGTTATGATGTTGAGTTTTAGTTGTTCTCTGAAGATAATTTGAAAAGTACTTGAAAAAAAATAAAAAGATATGTAGATTCATGCCTCTGTATCTGTGTGTGTGTGTGTGTATGTGTGTGTGTGTGTGTGAGAAACAATAATTGAATAGGAACAAGATCTGAGATTTCGTTGTATGTTAAGAGTAGTCCCCAGTGAGGAAACCCCTCTACCATTAGAGGTCATTACCTTTTCTGAAAAGTTAGATTTAGAAAGTACCCAGAACAGAGGTGTTAAACTAGGGGAGGACTGCAAGTAACCAGCAAAATTCAGGAGAATTTTGAAATTGAAATATAATTGAGAAATATTTAACAAAACAAATGTAAAGTATAATGCCACATAGACAATGTTAATTTTTGCTTTTCTAAGTCAGTATGCAGTACCTTCAGGAATCCCTTTCTACTAGAGTTTGAAAACTGTGGCCTACAGTTGAGCAAATCACTCTGCATCTCACAAGCTTTTCGATGTCAGAGGTGATATTTTATCCCAGGTTTTTCTGGCCTTGCAATGAGCTCTCTAAATACTTCACAAGGCTACTTCTTAATATGAAGAATGTTTTGCCACAATTCATAAAAAACAGCGAGAAATAAAAAATATATATTTAAAGGTCTTTTTACATGCATGCATACTTATAATATGTCCCAAAAGCTTAAAGCTGGAGCAAAACTTTTGGGATACATTAATTGTAAGGAGAAAGAGATAGACAGAGAGAGAAAAACAGAAGGGGAAAAGAAGAGACAGAGACAGAGAGGGAAAGAGAGAGACGGAGACAGAAAGACAGAGACAGACAGAGAGGGAAAGAGAGAGACAGACAGAGAGACAGAGACAGAGAGGGAAAGAGAGATACAGAGAGACAGAGACAGAGAGAGAGAGAATGCACTTGCCCCTGACAAACAGTACCATTAGGTTTCCCCAAAACTTTGCTTTTTTTCAAATATACTTTTGAAGGAATCATTATTTTCTTAGTTACCCACAATTTTATCAGTGTGTTCCACAACTCCTCACACTTGTTCAACCCATTTATCCAATCAGCTATTAATTCTTGGGGTTTTTTTCCCCTTATATCTCTCATATAAAGTTCTCTTTACTCACATAGCTTTGTTGCTCGTTCAAGTCTTCATCACATCCCTGAATTATTAAAAAACCTCATAATTTATTTCTCTGCCTTAGATTTCTTTCCCACTCCACTCCATCCTGCATATATCTACCAAAGTGCATTTCCTAAAGTGGAGATATGACCATAATGGTACTGCTCCTCAATAAAGTTCCATGGCTTATTACTTCCAAGATCAAATAGAAAGTCCTTTGTCATTTCATGTTCTTCAAAGGTAGCCCCCTTCCTTTCCAGTCTTACTACATTTTATTCTCTTCCACAAATTGGATAATGAAGCCATATTAAGCATTTTGTTGTTCTTGACACAGCATTCTCTCTCCCTTGTCTGGGCCTTTGTTTTGGCTTTCTTCCATGACTTAAATGATCTTGCCCCCTTACTTTTACCTCTTAGAAGCCCTGGCTTCCTCTTAGATTCAGCTAAAATGTCACTTCAGATGTCATATATCTAGATCTCTAGGCCTGCTGGACAGTTTAATGTGAGTATCCTGCTTCCATTTCACAATCATGGCAATTATCTATTTTCCTCTTTTTTGCTAAATTTTGTGAATATTATTGTATGATCTTTCATTGGGATGAAATTTAGAGATCATAGAGATTGGTTGCTTTATAGTTTAAAAAACTGTCTCCAAGAAGATGAAATGATAACAGATTCAGGTTAAAATTAACTTCCAAAGTATGAGTTGGGGGAGGGGAGGAGAAGCAGGGATGGGAACATAGATGATAACTTTATTGAACCAGACCTTGGTGTTTATGATTATAAATTTTGAGAAGTCAGTAGTATATATGGCAGCTGAGAAATCCAGTGTGATCTGGTGTTGTATTAAAAGAATCTTGACATGTAGGAATAAGGACATAATAGTCCCACTCTCAATTTCTTCAGCTAGGCTATATCTTGGAGATGAGACAAATGCCATATTTTAGAATTGGTTGCAGTGTAAGTACAGCATTTTAGGTTTGGCATTGATAAATTGGAGAATGCTCAGAGGAGGACAAAGAAAATTTTCTTGTTCATACTATATGCAAATCATTTGAAAGAACTGGGAAAGATATTGGTGAGAGGGTTGATAAACTCATCAAATATTTTAATGTGGACAGAGAGTAAAACTAAGGGTAATGTTTGAGAGCTGCAGAGACAAAAATTCCTTTTTCTGTAAGGAAAAATTCGTAAAAATTAGAAAATATTCATATACAGAAAAAGTTGTCTAGGGATAGAGAGTGGAAAAGCCTTCATGAAAAAAGTTGAATATCTTGTTAGTTATACTGCAAAGTGATTCTTTTTCAGCTGTGGGTAAGATTAGATGGCTACTAAGTTCCCTTTTAAGAAATCTTGTGATTCCTTGATACTCAAGGCCATAAATGTGTTAAATATCAGTGTGAGTTAAAAGATATTAATCAATTATCCTTATCTCTAGCTACCCCTTGACCAGCACTACCATTTTTCCACTGCTTGTCTCAGTTGTAATATTATTAGTAAACAGCATGCAGCTGGTCCTGTTAAATTTTCTTATCCAAAAACCAAACGAATTAATGGATGTTTCAAATGCATGTACTAATTGCAAATTGTTATAGCAAGACTTTTTTTTAAATCTTGCCTACTTGCATCTGAACTGAGTCACTCAAATTCATTTAGGAATTTTCATTAAATCAGTGAGAGAGAGCAGATGTAAAATGAGGGAAGAGTTTTCAACAAGGGAAGGAAGTTAGTAAAAATATAGCATCCTAATGATGAAAAGAATTGGTATGGATTATTAGTGCCTATAGTAAGATGACGGAAAGATATTTATTGATCTTGTGAAATTATGCAAATTTTCTTTCAGTTAAAAAAAGTGAGTTTTGGGTGTGTGTTTCATTTGAAGAGGGTATGAGTATTTAATGACAGGGGAAATATTTTCTAGATTGGAATTAGGGAATTTATAGACTGGCTCAACCCTTCATTTTTACAGAAAGGAAATTAAGACTCAAAGAAGTGTGAATTTTCTTGTACAAGGTCATGAAGATACTAAGTTCAGGATTAATTTTAATTTAAGATAATTTTAATTAGGTTTTTTAAATGGACTTTTAAGAATACTTTTAAAAACAATTTTGGATCATTAAAAATTATATTTTAAAAATCCTAGAAATTTTAGTGTTAATACTTGCTTTTAAAATCACTTATCGGAATTTTATTTGCTTGTTTGTGTGTACACATATTGCCTATACATATTTAATTTCCCCTTGTTGATGAATCAGGTGACACTTGTAATTCTTTATTTTTATTTGCTTTTGAAACTAGTATCTTTAAAAATGTTTTATAGAGAATTAAAAAACAAAACAAAACAACTTGTCCTTTTCCATACTATACCAATGTAAAGCAAATCAAGACATTATAATAAATATATCTAACAACTTATATTCCATCTAATACCTGTAGACTTCTAATTCCCTTTTAAGAAAAGGACAATGAATTTAATGTAGAACAAGGAATTATCATTACATTTGTATATGGTGACCAATGAGTAAGAGAACTGGACTTTGAGTTAGAAAGATATGAGTTAAAAATCCTGCCTCAGAAAATTGCTTACTTTCTGACACTGGGGAAATTTTTTTACCTCTCTCAAGTTCAGTTTCCTCATTTGTACAATAAGGATAATAATAGCAGCTATCTTACAGTGTTGTGAGGATCAAATGAGATAATACAAATATAGTACTTTGCAAACCTTAAAGTGCTATTTGAATGCTATCTGTTGTAATTCTCTGGATGCAGTTTACTTTTTTATGCATCAATTCACCAACAAATTTACCTTTCTCAGAAATCTTTACATTCATAATTTATTAGAATAGCCTAAACTCCATTATATTCATGTACTTTAGCTTATTAGGTCCTTCTTCAATCTATTGGATCTCCAGTCTCCCCTTTGTTTACAGTTTTTACTACCACAAAAAAGTGTTGACTTAAAAATTATAGAGTATATGGGATCTTTTTGCCCTTTGACACATATATGTGCGTATATGTGTGTATATATATATATGTACATATATATATACACACACACATATACTGTAGTGATATGATTGGGCAAAAGGGTATAAATAGCTTTATACCTTTCTCACATAGCATTTTTTTTTCAGAATGATACATGTAATTCATATCTCCACCAATAGTGAGTTAGTATGCCTGCCTTCCCCAAAACCTTTTAACACTGATTATGCCACTATATTTTATGATCTTTTTCAATTTGACTTAAAACCTGTAAATGCTTAAATTTCTATTTCTGTTACAAATAAGTACTTAAATATTTTGAAAAGGAAATCCGTTAATATTGATTACCCTAATTTATTTTTAGTTCAATTATAGGATTAAAGTCATTTCTTCAGAAATCTAGTCTTAACAATTACACTAGACTAAGATAGATAGTCTCTTAAATCTAGGTTATCTATAGATTTAATAGATAGAATGATAAGACTTCATTCAGTAATGAATAATTTAGAGTTAGACACATATCTTTGTAGGAATAAAATAATCATAATACTTTTTTTCATTTTTAAAGGCTAAGCTTCCCTTTCTGGCAGCTGGAGAAAGGTGGGGTTGACCACAGGTTTAAGTTTCTCTTTCAACCCTTAGTTGATAATCTCCCTTTTTTCTTGAGCTAGTATCTAAGTAATGTAATCTTGGTAGCTGTAAGATGGGGGGAGGGTGGAAAGGGCAATTACTAAGCACAAGGCACAAGTTCACCTTTAAAGTAAACTTTCTGGTAACAAAAAAGCATCACCTGTAGGGCAGGGACTTCTGGGGTAATCTCATTTTGATATTTAAATATTACCAACATTACAAATTTGGATGAAGAAAGCCTGGAAGAAGCTAAGTCAGATGACGTGTATAATTGAATTATGTTTGGGGAAAAAAATTCCTTTCTTTTGTTATAAAAATCAGTTCTCTGTAAATCTCTCCTTGTTTTTGACATCTGAGGAGTCAGATGACTAGGTTTGATATGCAAATACTAGCTTTGTAAATTAAACCATACTCAGTAACTTTATATCTTAGTTTCTTTTCATTTCAGATAATTTTTACCGTTTTCACATATTGATAACTTCTGTCTACTTTTAACCTTTTTTCTTGGACTGTATCTTTTAAATTCATTTTAGAGTTAGAGATTTGTTTCATTTCTCTATGGAGCTCAAATATCAGATTTATAAGCATTTGATGCAAATTATTTTCTGACAAAACTTGTTATTCTAGCCACATTGATTCTACTTATGTAAAAGTTTTTCTATTGTTTATAATGATATTACATATTTTATATTTTGTTATTCTTTCTGTTTTCTGTTTGGTTAACTATATTTCCCCTAGCCATAGCTTTGAAAGAATAAAACCTTCTATCTCTGCTTTTTATTTTTTTATTTTTATTTTTTTTAAGCTCCATCATTCTTTATGTTTGGGCAATATATCTATTTGAAGTTTATTGTAGTATATGTTATAAAAGGTGATCCAAATTCAATTTCTGACCCCCTTCTTATAGCATATTCCCAATTTCCTACCCCCCTTTTCCATAATGAGTTTTTTTTTAATTCTTTGTCTATGTATTACTTTGTCTTTCATCATTATCAGAATCAGCATTATCATCACAGATTGCATTTATATGGTGTTTTAACATTTGTAAAACACTTCATAAATATGCCATTTTGTTTTCATAATGTTCCTTGTAGATTAGTGTTCTTATTATCCCCATTTTATAGTTGAGGGAGCTAAGTTTGACAAAGATTAAATAGCTTTTTCAGGGACACACAGTGATTGGAGCTGAATTTGAAATTAGGTATACTTGAGTCTAGGTCCAATATCTATTCATTTGTTTTTCCACTTAGCTGCCAATATATTTCCTATGGAGTTTTCACTATATGAGTGTCTAAAGTAAAATATTAATTTATAATTGAAATTTTTAAATGTTTTCATAAAACAGATATGTATGTAATCCAGTTTATTTGTACAAAGTAGATATACCACACTTTATGTAATTATGTGTTCATAAAACCTAGGTGTAAATCAATTTTATTAGAATAAATATATTTTAAGTGCAGTAAAACCTTCTCACTTTCAATTATAAAATACAATAATTTTTTTTAAAAATTTCTTTGCTATAAAAAATGACTTCCTCAGAGGAATTTGAAATGTTATGAATTGGAAAATGAAAATGATGTAAACACAAAGTATACTAATTTTATAAAATAATGATAAATTATTTTATGATATGAATCACTTTTACCAATTATATTGTTTTCAAAATTTTCATATATAATGTTTTGATGTCCGATCTTTAACTGAAATAATGTTTTTGTATGAGAGAAAGCAAGTTGTACTGATTCCTTCTTTTTTCTTAATCTATTGAGAATTTTTGAGAAGTGTTAGAAACAATATTGTTCTTTTTTTTTCATACAGGGCAATGTTACAATGGTTTTCTGAGATCAAAACTAGCAGTTAAACTGCTTTAATCTCCAGTGAATGTTTCTATCTTACAACTATGTTCTGTTGAGTGAATCTATAACGATCTTTCCAAATCAGTGGTGATTATTTTCAGCATTTTTCTCTGTAATGTTTTGGATTGAGTTACAGGATTCTTAATGCACCTTCCAGCTGTAGCTTTCTTTTTGTATGTGTTTGTGATTTTGTTTATTTTGGAATGCTTTTAAAGCATGAAATATTAGCAGCATACTTTCCATTCATTGTTATTTTCCCTACAGCTTCATTGTGCATTGTGTAGATGACTAGTATTATCCATCACATTTAGATAGAAGGTTAATTGTAAGATAAAGCAAACCATTTTTCTGAAATTACATAACAAACTCTCAAAACTAGGATCCTTAAATCCAGAAAGCTCTAGTGCAGGACTTGGCCATATTTATACCTAAGCATAATCATGTGATCTAATTCATTTTCTATGCATAACTAATACCATTAATTGTTTGTAAGTACAATGTTGTTTATAAAATACAAAATATTTTAAGAAGTCTAGATTCTTTTATTCACTGATACAGATTGTAATCTTCAAAACTTAGCAACTAGTTTTTTTGAACTACTGTGGCCAACCTTCTGGTGATAAATTACTATCATTTTAACTTTAGTGAAAGACATACATAATATCTTTCTTAAAACATACTTTTGAATTATTTTGGATTTGGCAGAACATGCCAAAGGTTTTAGTTACCGATATGATCTTTGAGAATGTAAGATCATCTGCATGCAATGATGGAGCATCAAGTAGGACTTTAGTGAATTATTTGCAAATAATAAAGGATATCATGATCATTCAAAAGGTTTTTGGTTAGACAATCTCCATAAGTTAAATAAAATGGATGAAAAATGCTTATTGTCCATACTATCATACACTGTTCCTATCCAGACAATGAATTGAATAGTCAGTCCATCAAAAGAATGTGTATACTATACATATTTGGAATAGGCTTTGCAGATGGAAATTAAATTGTTGCCAAGACTGAAAAGAAAGAGTGGTCTAGATTGCATTTGTGGAATTTCTCACATTTTTCATGATCTTAAGATATACCCAATGCAAAGATGTATTTTTAAATTAAAAATGTAAATAGTCTTCTAAACGGTGAATAAAATAGTTTTAAATGTTGGAAAATCGCAATTTCTGTTATAAGTTGATGTTTGATTTGATGGGTAAGATTCACAATGGACTCAAGTAAGGAAAGGGATAAGTATAGGAACTGAACTTCTAATTTCATTAGTGTAATGAATTCAGAGGGGAGGAAATTCCCATGACAAATATAGGTTGGCATCATATCTGAAACTTACTGTCTTATCTAGAGCATTGAGAAGTTAAAAGGCTTGTTCTAGGATTACATAGCTAATATGTGTGTGAGCTAATTGGCTCTGTGGATAGAATTTTGAGTCTGGAAGATCAGGAAAACTTGTCTTTCTGATTTCATATCTGACCTCAGACAATTAGTAGCTGTGTGATCCTGGACATATCATTTAACCCTGTTTGCCTCGGTTTCCTCAGCTATACTATGAACTGGAGGAGGAAATGGCAAACCATTCCAGTATCTTTGCCATGAAAACCCCAATTGGGGTCATTACAATTTTGACATGACTGAAAAACAATTAAACAACAAAAAAAAATGACACCACATCTTAACTTGAGTCTTCAGTCCCCATCAAAACTCCCTATCTTTATGCCATTCTGTCTC
Source organism: Myrmecobius fasciatus (assembly GCA_023553655.1). NCBI lineage: Eukaryota > Metazoa > Chordata > Mammalia > Dasyuromorphia > Myrmecobiidae > Myrmecobius > Myrmecobius fasciatus. Next base: position 279,426 of record JAJPUD010002653.1, read on the forward strand.
TTGGGCACAATTGTACAGCACCATATTTCCTTGATGACCTGTAAGATTAAAAAGAAAAGTGACATTGAGAAAATTTGTGATTGGAAAAAGAGAGTCAATGTTTTGACCCCCCCCCCAAAAAAGAATGGCATATTCAAGGGATACATTTTCTTCCTCAAAATATATTTTTAAACACATTCAGGAAATTTTCCAATATGTTACATAGATTCTCTGTGGTAAAGGAAAAAAAAAAAGAAAAATTTTACAGAACGAAAAGATATGTGCACGTTGCATTCTTCACCAGATCAGGGAATACTCACATTGATTAAATAGGGTGTATTTAGGAATTAAAGTAAAGAAGGATATTGCTTTACCTGAAAGAAGAAAAAATTCCATGTTTAAACATTTTATGATCAGCAAGTTACCAATTCCAAAAAGGAACTTTTCCTTAGTTTCTTCCTTAATTTGGAGAAGTATTTATTTAACATGAATTTCTTCAATATGACGATTTGTACTTGTAAGTTAGACTGAAGTAAAGCAAATTAGCAAATTCAATGAAGGTTATTCTTCACATATTTTCATAATTTTACTTCTGAACAGCTTATGATTGGTAGATGTTCAATAAATTGTTGGTATTGTTCTTTCTTTGTTCTTGACAATGACCAATGACTTGAATGTGGATTAGATTTAAGTGAAAAAGAGCTGCATGAAATAGTCAGCTTCATTCTCTCCTTCACAGTTATCAAAATTCAGGTACCAAACAAAAGTCAAGATGACTGGCAAGGAAAATAAGAGAAGATACTGTGTGAAGAAAAATGAGTGGGGACCATTATTCTCAAATATGAGATAGTAGAGGTCGTAGAATGTAGATGTGGTGGACATTGGTAAGAGCTTTCTAGCTTGAAAAGCATTTAACCTCTTACATTTAAATCGAATATTTTCTTGAAGCATGGGCTAGGAAAAAATGTATCTTTAAGAATATAACATAAACATCTGAATAGATGAATAAAGGGTAATAGAAATCCTGAGAAAAAATGATCTTGAAACAGAAAAATTTTTCAAATTCAATATAATTTTGCAGACAAATCATTTTAGTCACAGCAATAAATTTTCACCATTTTATCAGACTCATTTTTATTCTTTCAAAAAAAACTAGTAGTAAATGTCCTTGCAGAAAATGACCAGATGGTAAAAGATCTTTCTTTTTTTTTCCTTTGACGCTGGTCTCATTTAAACTGCCCTATTGCCCCCATTTTTTGTTTCTGGTGAACAACTGGGTGAGATGAAGTTATATTCTCATTTGAAACCACTCTTCAAGTTTCATAGGATTCAGGCACCTGGTGAAGCAGGAGCAGGTTGCTCACTTTAAAAATGACTTCATTGCTTCCAGGGTAAGCCATGGAATTCTCCATTGCCCCATGATATTTACTTCCCTTCAGGAGCCTCGTGAGCCACATTGTATCAAATAACACCAGTTTTGTCAAATAACCCAAGATTTAATATGGAAAATTTTCACGGCCTTTTATTTATTCTGCCAACTTCAGAAATATGAAAACTGTACTGAAGGTTGAGATAGATTAGAATATTTATGGAGGATGTTTTTAAGAACTTAGAATTCAGCCCCCCTGAAACTACTTAGGTACTTTTTTTCTTCCATAGCTTTGCCAATACTATAAGCACATGTATTTCTAAAATCAACTTTCCACAGGTAAAATTGGATGAAGAAGTACCTTTGGGAATTAAAACATTTCTAAACTGTAATCTAAAGACTAAAAATAGAGTCCTTTGTTACTCCCTTGTTCAATGGATTTGTAAATATGTTCACTTACTAAAGGAGCTTAAGATTCTGACCTTTTGGAAATGGTGTGCGTTCACTGGAACTTTGCTTTTGATCACTAATCATCTTTGACATTCATTTAGCAACCTTATCCTGGGCAATCTTTCTGTAGTGTTCTAGGTCACTCTCCCATGGAAGAGAAGTGGGCCTTTGAATTGTGGACTTTAAAAGGTAGCAACGATAACCTCTTCTGTTACTTAAAGTGCTTTATGTGAGGATGCTAACATTGCTGGGCATGGACCTTCAGCAAAATAAACTCAAAGGACATCATCCGTCATGTTAAGTATTCTTCTGTTTTATTTCTGTCTCCCCTCCCTTCAGATGGCAAACAAAAGAACAGTTTGGCTGACACAAGAGTAATTGTTTTTGTGATTTTTTTGTGTGTGGCTTTTTCTAAACAGACTCCAAAAAGTATCAGATTCATATCATCCTCAGTGTGTTTTAGTCATCAAAGTTGAAGGTGCCATTCACCCATGGAGATGGTTTTAGGCTGCTGGTCGGTTGGCAGCTTCTGTGTGAGTCGGTGTCAGGGGTGGTATGTTTCACATCTACTGTTCTCATAATGTGTGACAGGTTGTAAAATAGCTAGAGTGAGTGCAGGCTCCCTGGGCATTGGACTGGCCTTCATGCTTTCAAAATCTTTGCAGTCGCCGAAAAGTACATCAAACCAATGATTAACACCTGGCATGTGAATCAGTTTTCCAAAGCTAGATGGTATGCCTTGCATTATTTACTGATGATAAACTCATGGAGAAGAAAAGGGGGAAAAAAGGAATTTTCCTTTAGGCAACCTTAAAAGAAACATGTGTAGTGTTGCCTTTGGGTGTATTCTTATGAAACTGCTATTTTTTTAACTGAAAGACTAAAAGATCTATCAGTTCAATTCAATATTTATTAAATGTCTATGATATACAGAGCAGTAAACATAATAATGGATATATTTTATGATATAGTTATAGTTTTTGAAAAATCAAATCAACTTTTTGCCATTTCTGTCTTAGATTCATGTGACTTGAAACAATTTTAATTATACCAAAAATTCACAGAAGCAGTGCTATGTAATGAATAGATTACTGGACTCTAGAAAACTGGGGTTTGAATTCTACTTCACATATACATTAGATGAGTGATTCTGAGCAAATTATATATTTTCTCTGAGCCTCAGTTTCCATATGTATAAAATAGGGACAACAATGAGTCATAGATATATTGTGTAAATAAAGTGGGATAATGTTTATAAAAGAGAAGTTAGGTGTCCTAGTGGATAGAATGCCTGTCCAGAACCAGGAAGACTGTGTTCAAATGTAGCCTCAGACATTTACTATATGTGTGACCCTCGATAACAGAGTTAAGTCATTTATTTATGTTTGCCTCAGTTTTTTCATCTGTAAAAAGAGCTAGTGAAGGAAACAGCAAATTATTCCAGTATCTTTGCCAAGAGAACCCCAAATGGGGGTCATAATAATTTAGATGTGACTTGAAAAATGACTAAACTTCAACAACATATATAAAACATTTTGCAAAACTTAAGAGCTATGCAATTGAGCTTTTACATTTATAATAAGGATACAAAATTTATATTAGTCTTATAACATAGTTCATAGAGGGTCTATCTTAGAGTTAGCACAAATTGCATTAATATCTGTTCTCTGACAATTATTATCAAGGTGAAACTGGGCAAGTAACTTAACCTTTCACTGCTTCAAGGCTCTAAATTTCGGAGGAAGTGAATGGAGGCTATTTATACACAAGGAATTGCCTACCTTGAAGAAGTCACAGGAAGAGACTCAAATAACAACAAATTCTTTATGTTATTTTTGCTGGTAAAATACAATATCCACATTAGAGAAATTCTGTATTTTTCTGCCTATTATGTCTAATACACTGTAATGAAGATTAGAGGTCTGGCCCTTGGTATGAGTAATAGAATTTGGCTGTAGTTATACTGAATCCTGTTACTCCCCTGTTCATGACTTCAACACTACCAAACTCCTACTTCTCTCTGCTTAGATTTTTTACAAATGAAATAAGATCATCAAAGGAAAAGTACTTAATACACAACTGTTCCTGTTTCCAAATGACATCATGACTTTAAAATTTCTCTTGTGTAGATTAAAGAACTGTCAATTCTTGGTTTTCACTGTTGCAGGTATGTAACCTACAATTAAAAAAAACAAAAAAAAAAACAAAAAAAAAACCTGTCTATTCAGTCGATGGCTTCCCACCTCACTGATCATCTTTAGTATTTGATAGCATTTCCACCCACTTTCTCTTTTACTATTCACCATTATTCTACTTACATTTCTGATAGTCTTCTACACAGAGCACAGGTGTTTTTCCCATGTTATTTCACTGCTCTCTTTCAAGTAATTCCTGCTGTCCCTAATGACATCCAAACTTTGACAAATCCATTGGATTTACAACATAAATACCAATGAAATTGTAAAAAGTCTAAATACCATTCATACTCCAGTTGTGGTCAGGATACAAAGCTTATATTACAGTCTTAGCCAGCTAATATATCACATATGTAGACTATTATGTTCTAAATTAGATGAAAAGTCACATTTTTACCTAATACTAAAAACAGAAGTAGGGAGAATTTTTTTTTATAGTCTGGTAACTGTATCTTTTTTTTTAATAGCCGCACAAGCTTTTAGGATATTTAAAAAAAAAAGTTATGTTCAGGAGACATTGAAGAATCCAGTCCAGCCTGTAAACACTTTCTCACCTTTCCAAGTGATCATCATCTCACTGTTGAAATTCTAGCTGCATTTTTTTTTTTACTTCTGGAGAAAAAAAGTATTCTACACGTAAAACTGTCTTTTGTATTTGGATTTCTGAATAACTACTATATATTACTATAATGAAAAATAACCTACCTTACACTGTAATTCTGTTAAATATTAAAGTAAAAAAAATGCGAATCTGTCTGGGACTGTCTATAAGCCCATCATATATATATATATATATGTATATATATATATATATATCTTAGATTAGTGATTCTCATTTTATAATCAAAGGAAATGCCATTAAGATTATATAATTTGTTTGTAAATTTCACAAAAGGGAGCTCTTATCTCATTTCTTTGGACTCTGTTAACAACATTCCTCATTAGGATTGATCTCTGGTAATTTACAATTGATTTGGAAATGTAAATTATAGATAATGAAATTATAGGTTAGAGAATATTTATCTTAATTTAGAAAGAAAATTATTGCTGTTTTGTAAAATATACATCTAGATTGCTTTGATGAATAAGAATATGTCTTATTTGATATTTGATATATTCCCTCTCCTGTTTACCAAACCTCTATCCCTTTTACTTGTTCAACCTTTTAGCAGATGGTGTTATTGGTCACTAGCACCATATGTACCTTTAACATTGAAATCTTCAAATCCCTTCAGAAATGTGCTATAGTGGAAAATGCCTCCAATTTAATTGTAGAAAGGTATGAAGGATATTGAGACAAATCTCATGCATTCAGTTTGAGAAATTTCTAGCAACAGACTTTAGGAACAAAGAACATGTGCTAAACTAGTTTAATTTCAAGACCTTTAATACACATAATATTTTATTTTTTAATGTTCAGACATATTATAGTATATATCAGAAATAAATAATTACCTTATAATTATTTATAATTTATTACCTGTTTAGAATTTGAATAGAATAGAAATGTAACTTAAGATATTTAGATTGTAAGTAGAAACCTGGCAGTTTTAATGTGAATTCATTCCAGACTTCAAGCTCCATATCTTTTAATCCCAGTTCATTAGATATAGTAATCATGGACTCTCTTTTTTTTTTGGATTAAATGACCCTTTATAGCCTTTGGTTTCTAATTTTTGAAGCATGAATTGTCTAATAATAAAAATTAGAGCTTTTTTTTGTTTTCCTAAATCGTTGGTACATTTTTTCCCATGCTAGGCCCATAGGGAACACCATCTAAAGTTACATAGTTAAGTACTTTTTTCCATTGACTGTTATATAGAGGGAAACAAAATTAATAAATCCTTACATAAATATGGGAAGAAGAGTACACAGTTCTCTGTGCTTCTTCAGTCTCCAGCACTAGCAGTCTAATATCTTTGCCACAAAAACCCCAAATGAGGTCACAAAGATTTGGATGTGACTGAAATGAGGGTACAGCAACAAACTTTATTGTAAGTGGCATGGCCTCCTGTTTATTTTTCTGATATTGAAGACTGAAAACTCTGGTTTTAAATCCAAACTCTAAAACATAATAACTTCAGAATAAACAACTCTGTTAGAATTATTTGTGATATGATTGATGGATTATTAGCTGGCTTTTTTAAAAAGAATTTCCCTGCTGAATAAATAAGAGATGTGTTACTTATAATATATATTCATTGTATTTTATTTTTAGTAACATAAAATAATATTTTCAGTAAAATTTGCTTTTTGGTGGCATTTAAGAATTTCAAAGAACTTTAAATCTATAACCTAAGTTTTCTTAGCTGCCTATTGAACATTATAGTAACCATATCATTTGTTACTAACAATCCTGGGAGAAGTCAATAGAAAAGTGAAGAATAAACACCAGTTAGCAATTCTAACTTTAGAGTTTTCCATTCAGACAGCAAAGTACAGTAATTCTTCATTTTAAGACAGGACTATATAATGAAAGAATGTTAATTTAATATTGGCTTATAGAACATATTCCATATTATACATTATATTATATGCACATGTACATGTGTTACATACAATGTATGAATATATATACAAAGATATGCATATATAACAGACACTTTATACTTTATATTTTTCTAAAATCCATATCTTGTCTCTCCCAAACCCATTCAGTTTCTGCCATTAATAATATAAAGTCACTGCCACTTTTTTGCTTCCTCCCAAGTTTTTATTGCTTTGTCAGAAATTCTCGATCTAGTACCCCTGGTATTTGTTGAGGCACTCATGCACAATACCATTTCAAGCCTCCTCTGCTGCTCTGAATGCTAAACATTGTTAGTTATCCATATAAACCTTCAGAGAGACTATAAAATGCAACCACTCTTTAAGGAGTCACCTGCTGGGCCAATGCTGACTGAAGAGGCAGTGGTAGCAGGCTGATTATTTGACAAAGCTTTGCTAGTTGCCTGAATTGAAGACAATGTTATTTGGTCTATTACACTTTTTAAGATTTGATCATAATTATTCTGAATATCACATAATATGTAATGCTCATTTCTTCAGTTTATTCTTTTCCTCAATTTAGGGATTCTCCCCCTCCCCCAATTCTCTTAAAAAAAGTTTAAAGGAGGATATTTGTTGTTTGTTTTGCTTGATTTTTCATTTTAACTATTTTAGAATGATAGTTCTGATTGTCATTAAACTATATATGTGATTAAAAAAAAACTATATATGTGATGGCCTAATTTTTGGGGGGGAAATTTTTGGATGTTATTGACTCACTTTCTGTGGGTAAAGACTCTCCCCACACTCCCACTTCCCACCCTCCTTTTGCTCTTCTCAGTCTTCTGACTTTTGATAGATCTCAGTCTAACCCTAGAAGAAGACAAGATATACAGACTTCCAAGCTCCTAGTCTGTCCTCTTGACATCTAGAAAATAATAGAAATTTATTTGGCTTTTCAGCTCCTCCATGGCATATCATAAACCTGCAGAAGGGTGGGGCAAGTGATATGCTATTAGTTTGTCAATAGCTAGGACGGGCCAAACTTAATTTCAGGAAAAAAATATATTTATTTTTAAAGTATCTTTTTCATAGGCTGTATAAAAAGCAAACCTGGGGAATTCATGTGTATAATTGTTATAAAATACTTTTTAAATATATGATCATTATGTACCACCTCCTCCCTCCAGGAATGTGCTGGTATTAATATAATCTCCAGAATCATTTGTTAAATTTTAATATGTTCATTCATGTCCAAGAAATCAAAAGGGACTACAAATTAGGACTTAATTTGTTGTTTTGTTGACTGTCTGGATTTAAGAATGTAAAGAATAAAATATTAATAATGCACATTAAAATTTTTAAATATGCCAGGTATACATTTTTCCCTGTTACAACCAGTTGTTGAACATTTACCAGTATACCTCTGTATCCCTTTCAGACATAGTGATATAGAAAGGAAAAAGATCCCTTATGTCACATTTATACAGAGCTTAAAGAACTAGTACTTTGTGAAAAGTATTAGAAAAATCAATGTGTCAGGATTCATATTTCATAGCTTAGCACTCTCATTTTTTCATTAAGTATGTTGTAAAATTCTTGGAAGAGCTTTTGGACCATATGCTGCTGCCATGTTACCACATCTAAAAATTCCTCAATTTTGTTTCCATAATTATGATAATAACTGCTTGTGGGTTGGCTTAGACAATAACTGACAAAAGCCTAAAAACTTCTGTTTGAGATTGAAAGCTGCTGCTGTTTGGTAGATAAGGCTTTGATACCTCTCTCTGAGCAGTGCGCCACATTAAATGATCAATGTCTCAACATAGTCAGAATCTGTTATGAAGTAGGGGCAACATAAGCCTGAGCTCATAAATAGTTTCTTTTCTTTATTAATTTATTTGTTTTACTGAAGCTATAAGTAACCTTTCTAAATCAAAGAAACAAATTCAAAAATTACGTGAAAAACTGATTTACTTCATTGTATCAATCTCACAAGGAACAAGTTTTCTCTTTTTTAGGCATCTCTGTCTGTTTTGGCATGTACTAGACTTTCTTGATAATAAAATCATCACTAGACGTATCATTCATGAAAATTGAAAATGGTTCTTTTGTAAATTGATTGTATTCAATTTACTTTAGTAAAACGTGACCTTTAAGAACTCTGTTGCTTCTGAATTTGGTCATTTGATAATTAAGAATCACACAATCCTGCTTAATGGATATTGAATTGTCTAATTAAATATGACTTTAATAAAATTGTACATATTGTACTTAAGAAGTCCATATTCTCTTTGGGCTCTCTCTTCTACAGTAAGTTATTCTCAAAAGCAGTTAGATGTCTAAGAATGTCTATTAACTCCTTTTGGCTAATAGGAAACCATTTGATATTTGATGTTCTTCCAACTACCTCAGAATAAAAAGTGTCCATAGTATTTTACAGCAGATGAGTCAAACATGCTGACTACTGGCCACATTGCCCTGGCAAGACTCCAGAAGATAGCCCAAATCAAATTAAAATGTAATTGGAAAATATTCAACAAAATATTTTAAATGAAATTAGAGAATGTTAATATATGGTTTTCTAAGTTTGTATGTAGCCTGCAGTAATTCTTATACACAGTTAAGTGCCTAGTTTCTATTTGAGTTTGACATAGCAATAAAAACCACAAACAAGTCAAATTAGCAAGCATTTATTAAGTACTTATGATCTTCCAGACAAAGTGTTTAGCTTTGGGGAATACAAATACTTACTTCAATTTGCATCAGCTGCTCTGCCAGATTTCAATTCCATAGAACAAGACACCCCTCCAAGGATAAAAGCTCATCATTTCAAAACTCATCACCATGTTGCTAACTCAAGACTTGCTTAATACCATTTCCCTCAGCCTCCTCTTCCCTTTCATTGGAGGACTGGAAGGAGTTCCAAACTCCTTCCAATGCCTTTCTTTAAATTGGGCAGAACCTGGACTCTTAGCTCATTCTGTTTTGTATCTGTTTTTCTATTTCCAAATCCACTGACCAAAATAAACCCTGATGTCCATCCAACCCATTGCCTACTTTCTTTCTTCCTTTTGTCTGTTGACTTCCCTTTAGATTGTAAACTCTTTGTACTACTTATATCCCTGTACACTTAGAATGGTGCTAATCTCATAATAGGTACTTAATAAATGTTTATTCAATTTAATTGGATTGTTCTCTACTATACTTTTTTACTGAATTTCTTACCATTTCTTTTGTACAGTTTACATATATTCATAGTATACCCCAAAATCTAGATATCATTTCATCCCACTTATTCTACTGATGAAGAATTCAGGACTTAGAAAAGTAAAACTGTTTGCTTGAAGTGCCATCATTCATAAGGAAGAAGCAAAACAAGGATTCAAATCTAAGTCTTTGGACTTTGGTTCATTATGTCTTCTACTGTACCAATTTATTATAAGTGATATTTTTGTTTTGACAGTATGGTGCTGTCTTGTCTAAAACAGTACAAGCAAGGGTTTTTTTTCTTACAAAATGGAGTAGTATTATATTTGATATATGATCATTGTGATGATGATTTGATATGATATATGATAATTATAATAATAGCAAATTATAGTTCCTTATGCACACAACTACTCACATACATCTTAAATATTTAAATCAAGAGTGTTAATATGTCTTACTTTTAGGGATTTTTCCCCAAAAAAAAGATTTGTTCTCATTTATATCCAGATATATTTCAACCATAATCATATTTGAACCATAATCATATTGCAAACAAGTGTTCTACATAAACATGCCATATACACATCAATGCATAAGAAGATTAGGTTATGGAGATCTCAGTAGAAAAAATTATAGTAAACATGTGTATCATAATTTAGATCTTGTAAATCTCAGGAAAATGATTTTATATTGATTATTTTTATATCTTTTTTTGTAATAGGAGTACAAGAATAAGATCAATGCTTGTTCTTTTAACCTTTTTCTTTCAGGTATTTTTCTTTCCACTTCCTCATATGCATTCTAAGTATCACTTGAAGGAGGAGGAGGAGGCAGTTGACCTAGATTTTGCAGGAAGAGACTTTAAGGAGACATAGCTACAGAAAGAATCTGCAAATTTACAAAAGTGGGGATGAGTAGTCTTAGATCATATACTGGCTGATTGGCTGATAGTAAAATTTGACTAGAGTAGTAATATAAATATAAAAAAATTTAAAAAAATAAAAAATATAAAAGCATTTATTTTTAAATGCCAACATCTACTGATGTTGCTAAATATCAGCAAGATATACAGTGCAATAGTTTAAGAAAAATTAAAAATTTATATCATAAAGCAATAGAGAGGACAAGTAGGATATAAACAGGATGAAATCTATAACTAATGAGATACTTCAGAGGAGAGGAGAAAAAAAATTCCATCAAGAAATTATATGATAGGAAGAGAAGATGGGCTATTCCCCAAGGCAAGAGATGGCAAATGGATAGTACAAGTCCTCTTCATATACCCTTGTGATAACAGTTGAGAAACTCATGTGTAGACATGATCAAGAATCACACAGGATGTTTAGACATGAATGAATTGTTATTTGTATTATTAGATGAAATTTCCAAATTGTGATTAATTTTATTTTAATATAAAGTTTTGAGAATTTTGTGAAATTTTGCTGGAAAGGAAGTTTGGAGCATAATCATGAAAGGATTTCAAAAGAGGATATAGAATTCACATTTTCTTTGGTTAGCATTGGGGAGGGAAAGGGAGTACCCTTAAGAGTATTCTCTTACTCTTGATCCATTTTGTACATTAGGAAAATTATTTTGACAATGACTTAAAAATTCATTGCAGAAAAGGAAAACTGGAGGCAGTACATGTCCTTAAAGTGATTTTTAGCAGATCCAGTCAGCATAGTTTCATGACTAAATTACTTCTTCCAGTAGTCCTCACTAACTTGGGAACAGGAATTAGTTACACAGGATTGAGGATGGGAATGGTCAGAAGAATGTAAGAGTTAGAGGGTAAGGAGAGTACATTGGTTAAACTAGTCAATCATACTTCAAGCATAAAATGGGAGAAAAGTGAAATAGATTGGTCAGACTAGGCTGCCTAAATAGGGGAACAAAAAGAAAAGTAAGCTGAGCAATGAGCAGATATGATTGTGGGAGGTCATACAAGTATCCTGAGACACCCTTCCCTCATCTGCATCATGAGATAATAGTACTCATATTACCACCCATGAAAGTGAACTATAAACTATATAGGATTATATAAGCATGATTTATTATTAATCAGGTTTTTGATTATTCACAGTCTCATGTTTCTAATCCTCCTTACTTAACCCAAAGCTGTGAAATATATTTGGAACTCTCTCTTCCTATCTGAAAGATATCCTTTCTATAGGCTCCTCTTTTAGACCTTCTATTTAATTTTGTATTCTCCAAAATCTAAAAAACTTTCATTTCCTTTATCACAGCTGGAAATCAAGCTAATAAATATAGACTATAATCACTTTCTTCTCTCTCCTCATCTATTTCTCCCCTCCTAAATTTTTTTAGACTAGATCTTTCTGTGCCCAGGCTGAAAGTGCACTAACAATATTGATTGACACATGATTTAACTTGATCCAACTTTCAGATATGGTTCAGTTTGTCTCTCCTTCAACAGACCAATGGCCCTTTGTTCCTGAGTGGTCACCAGATTGGTGTTAAACTTAATGAGGAGATTCAATCAGTTTGACCCATTAAACTCAGAACTCTGGGGCTCAAGTAGTCTACCAGCCCCAAGCTTCACAACAGCAAGGATTTTATCCCGTGCAATATTTCTATTAATGTTAGCGTTGAAATAGATGGAGTTGTTTCCCATTCCCCATAGGATATCTTTCTCTTACATTTCAAATTCAGAATTTACAAAATCAATACTCTTTCTCTTTCAAGCATCTGTCCTTTATTTTAACTTCTTTATTTTCATCTTTGGTTACCTACCAATCTTTTTCTGGTAACCCAATGTCTAAAATTTTGAAATTATCTTCCTCCCCACTTTATACCAGGCCTCACACTGTACCTATTGCCAAGCCTTATTAATTATGTCTCTATAATACCTCAGATCTCTTTCCTTTATTCTACTACCAGAATAAGATTTCAGGACTTTTTCACCTTTCACCACATTTTTATTATTGTAATGATCTTCAAACTTGTCTTTCTGCCAACAATCTTATTTCTTTTTCATTCCCTACTAAGTAATTAGCATAATATTTTACCCAGATCATGACATTCTTAAGTTCAAAAACTGTGGATTATAGGATAAAGTATCAATTCTTGATCATGTCATTTAAAGCCATTTATCATATGCCTCTAACTTACTTTTTAGCCTCATTTTACACTATTCCCTATGCTATTCATAGTCTAACTATATTTATCATCTGCAGTTCTCCTCTTGTCCTCTCACATCTCCATATACTTGTTTATATTTGGACTGCTCCATCTCTACTGTTAAATATTCAGGCAGCAAAGCAGTGTTATGCATACTGTTAGATTTGGAGTAGAAAAGAGTTGAATTTGAATCCTGCCTCTGTCACTAATTGCATGATCCTGGGCATTGCTTAACCCTTTGAACCTCAGTTTCTTCTCATTCTTCTCTTTTCTCATCATTAAAATCAGGGTAATCATATTTATTTTTGTAAAAATCAAATAACATATCTTGTGCAAACCACAAAATGATATATTAATACTTATAATTATCAGTTATTATTCATCCCTAAAATTTAGGTGCCACCAATTCCTTTAAATTTTCTCTCAGATCCTAGCTAGTACTAGCCCCTTTCTCCTCACATTCTTCACTGTAGATTTGTCTGGCTCTCTCCTTATTCTGTCTTCATAAGCTATATAATTATTTGTGCATACATCCTATCCATTCCTTCTACCTTTTTGATTGTAAGATCTTTGAGGCCATGGAATCTATTTTATTGTTTAGTAATTGAGTGTTGAATTGGGATTGATTAATTGCACATAAAATCATGGTATTTTAAAGTCTGACACACTCAGGTTTAAAAAAAAAGTCAAGAACTTACGCATGATTCAAGAATATTAATTTTAAGTGGATTTTGAGTAAATGATTGTTCACTTGAAGGGGACAAGGAATGAATAAAACACCTTTCTTTTGAAGAGTTCAGTACAGAATGAGGACAAATATTAATATTATACTCTTTTTCTAAACATATTCAAAGACAGTATAAACACTTCTGTAATAGAAAAGATAACAACTCCCAAAGGCTTCTTTGGTTCGTGAGCTCTAAGGGCTCCTGCATGGACAGTTTAAATAATTTTTGATAACTTAGAGTTGACCACTGATGTTACTTGAAGGTAAGGGTGGACTCTTCCTTACATACATTAGAGAAAGGAGAATGAAAGGCCACCTGGAGTTAAGATTTTAATATTTCAGTTGTAGAAAACTATCTTTGAAAACATTGCTTTTCATACAGATTTGGTGTGAAAATGTTTAGTTGAACAGACGGAGATCCAGCTGGTAGAGTATATGTTTGTCAGGGTATTTGGCATTTAGCTACATCCAAAAATGATATCAAACTGAAAGATGCTAAAGAGCAGCATTGTACAAAAGCCAACATGACACACTGAGTATGATCAAACCGAGTAAGAGTTCTTTCATTTGGGGGTTTTCTAACCTTGTAGGGATATCTTTTAATACAGATGGAATTTTTAAATTAATAATAAAAAACATAGAAAATTTTAAATCAAAGTGTCAAACAACTGTCTGATATCTTGATCACAGCAGGCTGGGGAATTCCATGTTTCTTCTTATGTTGGTATTTAGGATCCAATTAATGAATGATGGTTATCTTTAGAAATTCAGTGATCCACATATGTTTCTCTGAATTTTATACTGTGTATATTTTGCCTTTTAATTCTTATGGCCTTTTCATAAGAGCCACAACTGGGTGTAATTGTTTAAAACAAAAGTGAGAAAATGAAAGGAAACTTGATGGGGGGTGGGGTGGAGATAGGATGGGAGCAACTGGGGAGTTAATAAGCAAGTTAAATTTTAAAATATTCTCATGTACAGTTTCAAGTTAATTTTTTTAAGTTGAAATGTAGTAGGATCAAATTTAATGGACCAAACTTCTTTAAAGAATAATTAAGGTTAGGCATGGGTGATACATACCTGTAATACCCATTACTAGGCAAGCTAAGGCTGTTGGTTTGCTATTTACATCTGATTGTGTGTTCTAGGTAAGTCTGGCACTAATATGATGAACTCTTAGAAATGGGGAATCCTTGTGTTGTTTAAAGAGGGGTCAATTGGCCATAGTCAGAAAAACGGAAGAAGTTGAAGATTCTGTGCCTATAAGCATTAGAATCAAGCCTGTGAATAGTCACTGTTCTTCGAGCCTATGGGAAATAGGGAAGGGGAGGAAGGAAGGAAAAGATGGAGAAGGAAAAAGAGAGAGAGAGAGAGGCAAAGGGAGAGACACAGACAGACAGACATAGAGAGACAGAGACAAAGAAGCAGAGACAGACAATATGAAAATCATGTATTTGATGATGTATGCTTGTAAGTGTTTAACAGATACTGTACCAATATAAGACATTATCACTTATAATCACAAATAATAGCAATAATACTAAAATACATGAACTTGTGTAAACTAAGAGGGTTAGAATTTCTTTGTCCCATGCAATTATTTATCTTTATTCCATGAAACCCTACAGTGCTAAATTATGTCTGCTACAACAGAATAAAGGTCAGTGGGTTCTTAAAATTTATACTAACAATTGCATGGAAACTCGAATGACAATATTGATAAGTATCCAAACTTAGTTCTAGTGATCTACCGCTTAGACATCAGTTTTGAATTAAATTTTAGATAAATTATATGCCTGTTAAAATATTCCTGCTTTTTAGAAGAATTAATAATTTATGAAACTCTGGCTTGAACTAATGAGTCCTCATGGCATAATTAGTTTGAGATTTGGGCTTGGAGCCATGAACACCTAGGTTCAAGTCTTGCCTCTTAAATATACTGGTTTTGTGACCCTGGGAAACTTACATATTCTCTCAGAGCTCCATGTAACTTATAACTCTCATAGGATTATAAATGAGGAAAAATGGTGTCATACTATACTCTACTACAGGTAGTTTCCTTAGTTTGGAGTTTTCTATCATGAATTCATTCCTTATCCCTATCCTATTTGTTATAGGATATATATCCTTGTTATATTTTGGTTTTTCAATAATGAAACACCTATTCAGATAGTTTGAGAGTAAAGTAGTAATTTCAAAATTCTTGGCCAATTCCATGTTAAATGTCTCTTCAAGAGATACTACTTTTGGGTTTCCCAGATAGAGGAGAAAGATCCCAGATCTGATTTTAACATCTTGCAAAAATACATTTCCAAGATTGGAGAAGTGGCTTTTTGCCATATTGAAAATTATCTATCTATCTATCTATCTATCTATCTATCTATCTATCTATCTATCTATATGAATATATCTATCTATGTAGATAGATATCTTCATCAATTTTACAAATACTAGTCTAAATGACAGAATTATAAGCTAAATCCATTGCTTCCTATTATGATTAAAATTCCATGATGAAAGAATTTCATAGGTTCTGAAAGTAATTTTAAGGTCTTTCTGTAAAGGTAGGTGGGTTATAATGTGTCTTTGGCTATTGCCTCACTGTCTCTCTACCCTCTCCCATATTAACAATATTCACTAGGTATTAATCTTTTAAACTTCCCTCATTTACTTATCTTCAGTATTTGGAAAGGAAATTAATTTCATTGGCATGACAGCATATGGTGCTAAAGGCTGATTGAAAGGAAACATACTTTGAACAGCTATACACACACATATGTGTATGTATATATATATATATATATACACTCTAATTTAAAGTTTAAACCTGTACAGTAATTACTAGATAACGCACACATCACTCTGATAATCAGAATTCTTCACAATTTGCCCCAACAATATTTTCCAAAATGTTGTCTATCATTCCTCTACAATGAACCTATGACTTAAAGACCTCCTAGTCTAGTCCCTCAAAATCGTTTATATTTTGTGACTGGTGGCATTACTTTATGCCATTTCCACATCAGCAATACCATTTTCCAAATTCTCTAAGTAAATAAATCCATCCTACCCTTCAAATAGCTTAAAGCTTAAATTCATTCTTCTTTATGAACCCTTCCTTGATCTTTTCTTCTCCTGGATTCATAACACATTTGGCCTATATTTCTTACCTCATTCTTTCATTCCTCTCTTACTCATATATGCTATGTACGTCTACTTTGTTGCCTCCGATTTAATTCTTAAGTAGTTAATTTTTATGTCTTTATTTTTCAACGGGATTAATTCCTCAGGATAGGTATTGTGTGTTCTACATTAAACATTTTTCCCTAACCATTTGTTCACTGAGTAGGTACATGAAACCATAGCTTATATGTGCTTAGAAAAGCATGAAACTTGATGACATTGAGATCATATTCTAATAGAAATCAAAATTGGCTTCGAAAACTTCTGACTTGGGAAGCTTGTACTTATCTTGCCTTTTAGCTTTTTAATGCTGTGTCAGGGGTTCACTAATTGTGTTGGGCCATACTGGCTCTAAAGAATTAAATACCAGCAAAGCTGTGCAAGCTTTAAATATAATTTTCCAAATTATATTTTCAGACTAATGCCTATGCAATTTCACATATTATGAATAAATTCAATAAATCCCTTTATTACAAAATACAGCTTTTTCCCTCAGTTTTAATTGCAAGTGTGAATTATATTTAAATTACAGAATGTATTTTTAAAATAGAAAAATACAAAATAAGGAGCCACTATAGGATTTGATTATAAAAACTGCATTCTTAAGTGCATTTACCAGGTAGGGAAGGGGATTGTATTTCTCCCATGTCTAATGAAATTGTATTACATTACATTTTGTGATAATTGTTGTATTCTTTTCAAATAATCCAGCATCTTTAGTCTCAATCAACTCTCCTATCGCTGTAATATGTACTTTTATATAGCCATTTTTGGAAGGAAATAATTGATGTGCTAGATCTCTATTTTAATCTTAACCAATAAATCAATATACTCAGCCTTGCTTAAAAAAGTAAGCAGTATATACAGATTATTTTGATCTTCTTAATAGTGAAATTTGACATTTACTAAAATGCTACTGAGTGAAAATAAAAGAAAGAGTGAAGAAATAAATTTTCAACTTCAAGACAGCATCTCGTACTTTCTTATCTCATTTTAAGCAAAATTCATGTCAGATATTAACTAGATCTTTAAGTTATGGCTTGTGGCCTGGGGCCCATGGGCTAAATTGAAGGAAGCATTTTATTAAAAGCCAGTAGTGGCTAATTAAAAAGATAGATAAATGGTGAAAATTGTAACATCTGTTAGGAAGCTACTATAGTTATTATGCTCATTTAAGAAGGCAGTGAACCCACTCATCTATTTCATTGCTAGAAAATATGTTCGTGAAACTTAGGAAATAGGCCAAGGTTCAGAATAATTCTGATCAAGATATTTATCGTGAACTTTTCTAAACAACAGATGCTTTCTTGATTTTGCAAGATATAGCTTGAATTATGTTTCTTATGGTCCTTTATTGTTATTTATTGATTAATAAAAATAACCAATAATTTTGGCAGAAAGAATCTAAATTATTTATTTAACTCACTGGTAATTAGTAAGAATTTAAAGGCTAAGTCTGCAATAGAGAAAAAAAGGTTGAAAATGAAATATGTATATGTGTATATCAGATTTATTGGGATAATTACATTTTTTGTTGGACTAAATGTTTATTTAAAATACTAAATAGATTTAGGATTGGAGGGGACATCAGAGACCATCTTGTTCAGCCCTTTAGTTTTACAAATGTTGAAAATGAAGCCTTGAAAAGTTAAGTAACTTCTTCAGTCATAGAGATTTGTAAGCATCAGCTGTGGAACTCAGATCTTCTCTATCTTCAATTTCAATTGTGTTTTTTTCTATTCTTTTAGTTAAGGGAATTATAGGATCCATTAAAAGTGTGATGAGTGCTTATGACAGCCATGTTCATCCATATTTCATCAAGAGGAGGAAGAAGAGTATTGAAATTTAATTTTTTTAATTTCTTACCCTTTTACAGCTAGAACCTTTGAATTGAATACCACATATGATAAAGTAAAATAAAGATTCAGCACATCATTAAAAGATAATGAAGTAGTACTAGAAAAGAAATGTAACAGCCCTCTTAACCTTTTTTTTTTCCTTTTATCTTTTTCTGTCTCTTTCTTTTGCCTTCCTTCCTTCTCTTCCTTTTTTTCTGTCCTTCCTTCTTTCTTCCTTTCCAAATTTCTTTTCTTTCATTGACATGTTAGGCACTAAAAACTTGGTTATGTGGAAATTGATGAATTTGAGTAACTCTAAGTCCCTTACTCTAAAGGATTTTACATAAAAGGGAAAGGTAGGAGACATGGAGACAGAAAACTATCATACCAATTGGGATGTGAAAATGTAATGAGAGTTTTCAAGTGCTGTGGGAGTTAAAAGGAGGGCAAAGTTGCTGTTATAGATGTGGGGATAATATAATGCTGATTTAGCTTTCTTTCAAAAGCAAGTAGTATAATCCAGTCATGGCATAAGCAATCTTGTGCTCTGGGCAGTTTCCAAACCTTTGATTTTTTAAAAACTTCTATCTAGATACCTTATTATCTTCAAAGGGCCCATCAGCAAAAGACTATACACTGGAGCAGAAGTACAATACATAACAAAGGGTTCATATGACCTGCAACACTCTCTGGTGCTGTTCAGACAGGATTAAAATGTAACTGGGAAATATTTAACAAAACAAATAAAATAGAATAAAGCACAAAAAATATTATGTGTTTTTCTAAATCATTAATCTGGCTTCAGGGATCTATGTACTTGGATTCAGCTCTCATCCCCAGTTAAACTATGTGATCTGGATCAGGGATTCATAGCTTCCATTTTAAATTTAATGTAAAGATTCTTTTTGATGTCAAAAATTTCCAAGTTCAGTTAAGAAAATGCATGACGATATTGGTCTGAACATTCCTTTATTTCCTGCCTCCTTTCAACAATCTAGACTTTAGTCATTGAATGGGTGTTGCACAGGCAAAGTTAAGACCTGGGAAAGACATTAATTTATAATGTCAAGGAAACTCACTGCAGCCTGAGCCTTTGCCAGTCATCTTGACTCTTGTTGAAGAGTGATATAGATAGTACGATGGGAGAATGAGCATGATGTGTTTGAAAGGATAAGGTAGTAAAGGCAATTGCCTTGATGTTACTCTGAATATTAGCTAATGAGTTTGGATATAGTCATACAGATTGCTTTATCATTTTGCTCAAAGAGAATCCTGATGCAGTTGCTCTTTAAAGCCAGGGCCAACTGGTCATACTTAGGATGTTGGACAGCTAGAATTAGATTCTTCTATCACTTCTAGGCTATTTGGGGGCACAGAAAGCAAAAACAGTAGAGGCTGAATCTATTGACTGTGGCTTATTTGCAGTACTATTAGTAACATAACATAGCTAAATGTAACATAAACCGGGGATTAAGTTTAATTTCATGGACAAATTTGAACCCTATTTTAGATTTTAAAATGGTCTTAAAAAATATCACCCCTGCTTTAGAAATTGTTTCATAACTTTACTACATTATAAATTATGTTTTAGGATTTACTACAAAGATAATTTAAGATTTATTTTAAAAGTAAATCAAAGATAGAAAATATTGTTAGACATGGAGCACAGAGACATGCAAATGTCCTAAGTAACATATATAATCTTTCTAATCCATTAAGATCTTAATTATGCATATGTACAGGTTAGACTTTG
This sequence comes from Myrmecobius fasciatus, assembly GCA_023553655.1. NCBI lineage: Eukaryota > Metazoa > Chordata > Mammalia > Dasyuromorphia > Myrmecobiidae > Myrmecobius > Myrmecobius fasciatus. The sequence goes on from JAJPUD010002653.1 coordinate 299,761, forward strand.
CATCCAAATTATAAAGTTGAAAATTTTAATCTTATCCTAGCTTACTTTTGCTATCTCATGTACCTTACACTTGGAAGTGGATTAAAGAGCACACCCTTTTCCTCATTCCCCCTCCCAAAGAAAATTCCCTAAAATTTTAACCTAGAAAATTCCTATGATAACTATATGTTTGAAAGAAGGCTAACTAGTGAGAAATATGCTAAAACTATCCAGAAGGTAGTTTGACAAAATGTGATATGAGAATGTCAGGTACTAATATTGGGTTGTAATTTAATTTCCTCAGGGAGTTGAATATTATTTTCAAATCATAGTCCTTTAACTTTTATAAATTCTTCATTTATATAACTTAATTAATATTGCCTTTGGAATTTAGATGAGTAGGGTAGTATATGAGTAGATGAGTAGAGAGTATAATATGGAAATGTACAACATAACCATGCATTTTAGATAAGGTTAAATATGATGAAATTAATAGAAAGTTTTAAATGTATATTATATTATTTCAAGGAGGTGTTGCATAGTGGACAAAGAGCCTGCTTTGTAATTAGGAAGATCTGAGCCCCAGTCCTGCCTTTGATCATACTGGCTAAGATGTCCTGGGCCACTTAACCTCTAAACGCCCTCAAGCCATTCTTTAAGACCATAAGCTGCAAATATGATGTGGATCTCTAATGGTAGAAGTTTCCTCCTTAAGAATTTTTTTGTCAACAAAGTTACATGCTTAATTATCTCATTATACTACTACAAAATTATTAAGAATAATCACCTTGGGATTACTTATGGCAATTTTATCCATCAATGTAGATCATAACTAATCTAAGTTGTAGGAAATTGCTTTAGACATATCAAAATTAAATGATTTGACTAGGGTTACTTAGCTAGTGCCAGATAAGGGACATGAAACAAGGCCCTTCTTGATTCTAAACCTACAACTCATATTGTAATGGCTACATTAATCATCTTTTGTAAATAGTCAGATTACATCATATTAAGTTAATTATTGCTTCAGACGAACATTGTGCATAATTAAAACTTCAGGCAAATGAAAATATGTATCCATAAATTGAATAGTTTTCATTACTAATATTTGTTGCCTTGAGATGCTAAGTAATTATTTTTTGTCCTTGGTCCCATAGATAGTATACATCAGATACAGGATTTGAACCCAGTTCTTCCTAACTAGGCTAGATTTATGCTCAATATACCACAAGCACCCCTCACAATTAGACGTAAAAAAGAGTAAATTCTATCTTACAAGTATAACTACTTTCTTTCAAATCTTACATATATATGTATATTAGAAATTCAAAGGATTTGATATAAAATAAAGATTAATGTCATACTACTAATATATTCTTTTAATAACACAAAAGACTTTTTAGTTACATAAGTAATCCTTACAGCTATTCTTATTTGGCTTTTCTCTAATGGTATTTCTTAAAATTATCAATAGTGTGCTATTTCACCTTAGCATAATCAATATAGGGGCTAACAACAACTTAGCAGGCCCCAGCTATATGAATAAAGTAGACAGCTAGCATTTTGCAGTTCTTCCTAAACATAGTAAATCTATGAAGTGTGTGTTATTAAATTGAAAAGATTTTCAGAAATAAACTCCCATTTATCTCACTAGTTATGATTTGAGTAAAATCTGCAAGCTCACCTTGATTACCTGATAGTGCCTTATGATTATTAATCTAACCATGGAAGTATGGAAACTTCTTGTAACAGCAAAGTTAATTCATGTAGCTTTTTGTGGTTTTTATAGTTCGCTTTCACAAGCTCTGTAGACAAATACCAATCATTTTTCTGCCTTTTTACTTTGTAACATCTAAAGTGTATAATGTCTTCCATTTATTTAGTAATTTTAAAACAGGTTACTCTATTGGAACATAGATTGATAAGGACTTCTGTGGACATTAGTCCTACAGTGGAATTGTCACAACTGATGCATATTTTTCCTCCTCCAGAGAGATCACCAACAGAAAATAAATCAAGAGCACATTTCTTTTATATACAGTGGAGAGGCAGAAAGACAAGGAGAAAGAGAATATATTAATATGAGATATCATATAGGAATAACAAGGGAATCCTTTCCTTATGTTTTAATACATTGCACATTTAGTATGTTATATTTTACAACAGAAAAAGAATATCAGTATGCTGACTTTTGCAGAGAATGATAAGTTATTTAAACATTCACAAATATGACTTATTTGAGAGGAATCAAAAGTCAGAATTATTTAAATTTTTAAAAAACATTTGTGTAGATTTTCAAGTTTTCAAAGTGTATAAAAATGAGTGAATGTCTTGGAAACAAGAATTAGCTGAATCTGCAGTAGAAACTCTCTTAAAGAGGATTGCCTGGTAATAAGTATTGAATACCAGAATGTGTTACAAGGGGCATCAGTTATGGTTTCTCTTTATCTTGAGATATGACCAAACATTATCATGTGTAATTCATTCATTTCTTCTTGTGATTTAAGTGCTCTGCATGCAGAAGGAATAGACTAATTGATTTCTCAAGGCCTGTTCCACCACTGTGGTTTTTATGATTCTGTAATTTAGAGTGACTTTCTTTGACATATAGCCTGGGTAAAGTATTCAACTTTCCTAATTAATGTCATGTATATGTTGTTGAATACCAGCCTTCTAAACAAAATCTATTTTTATAAGGGACTGGTATCCAATGAAATATTGGTCTTTTTTTAGTTTAGTTCAGAGGCTATTTGGATATATTTGTTCAGTAGTTTTGTTGGTCACAACTTGGTTCACTGAATGATTTTTATCTAAGAAAGCTTATATCTGGTTACCAATATGCATTTATTAAAATGTATAATGTTGAAAATCATCATGAATTTTACATACCTCTTAAGTTAAAAAATAATCAAAATGGGAATGTTAAACTTCATTCCATTACTAGAACAATTAATAATGTATGTACTGTGTACTTTAATCTTATATTTATTTGCATTATAATAAGTTAAAGGAAAATATGCCAGTAGAGAGACTTATCTTGAGAGAAGAATACTTTTTTCTTTAATCTCTTTATTTTTTGGATTCTTCAAGATGATGCATGTTGAAATACCCATGGAAATTTGAGTTACAAATCTAAGTCAGAGGTGTTTTTTTTACATTATTGCCATTTGTTGAATTATATATGAAGCACCCATTTATAGATATAAGATCTTTTTTTCTGTTCTTGTTACTATCCTTAAAAAAAGAAAATAACATAAAAACCCATATATACTGAAAAAACAATGTACCAATTTTTTTTTCAAAATTTGTTCTTTGGAATATTCTATTTCTATTTATTCTTATAAAAAAAAGCATTCCTGGGTAATCCTTTGGTATTAACTGCTGTTCTTCTGACATCAGCTCAAAAAAAAAAAACCCAAAACATTCTCATCTCAATTCAGAGAGACATATTAAACGTGCTTAATATTGATTTTGTTTTGTATGTTATTTATTTACCACACATGACAACTGTGTTTACCAAACTTGACAGAAAAAGCATCTTTTTAAAAAGTACTAAGCAGTTATGCTGTATACCAAGAAACTAGGGAATAGGGGGGCGGAGCCAAGATGGCGGAGTGAAAAGGTGACTTTCTGCCTCTCCTCTGATCTTCTCTCAAATCAACAATAAAATAAGCCTCCGAACTGATCTTCAAGTCAATGAACTCAGAAATATTTGGGTACAGCTCTCTGGATAACTTCATATCAGGTTAGTCGGACTCGGACAGAGAGATAAATAGATGACAACTGCACAGGCCGGCTGTGAGGGTGGGACTCAGCTCAGCTCATCGTGGAAGAAATTCCAAACTCCAAACTCCAAATTCCAAAGACCTGGAGTTTATCTGAGGCACTCGGGACACTCTTCCCTGATTGGGGGCAGGTGTTCTGGCAGACTTGCCTTGTTTAAGGAGTAATTCGGACTTAGTCCTAGCCCCCACCGGCCCAGCACCTTAAGTCAACTCGCCTAAGTGCCCCAGGGCAAAGCTTTTTGCAGCCACCGCTTTTTTTTCCCCCTACCTTAAAGAGATATCCACACTGTCTAAAAAAACAAAAAATATGATGAAGAAGCAAAAGAGAGCTCTCACCATAGACAGCTTTTATCAAGGCAAAGAAACGACCCCAGAGCCAGAGGTTCCTTTAGACAAAAATCCAGAGAACATTAGCCAGAACCATCACTGGTCCCCTTTTCAAAAGGCCTTTCTGGAAGACTGCATA
>JAJPUD010002654.1:0-15861 GCA_023553655.1 Myrmecobius fasciatus
AGGGAGGAAGGAAGGAAGGGAGGGAGGGAGGGAGGGAGGGAGGGAGGGAGGAAGGAAGGAAGGAAGAAATACAAAAAAAGAAAAAAGAAAGAAACTGTTGGAGGGATAGTAAAAGAGAGACGAATGCACTGCCTTGTATTTTTTATTATTAATTATTTGATTTACTTACTAATTTATTTATTATATTGTGTTAATTTAATTATTATTAATTATTTTATTTTTCCAAATCGACATAAAGATAATTCTCTATTTAGTTCATTTTTACCTGGGTCTCTCTATCTCTGCTAGACTGGAAGTTTGGAGGATAATCACAAATCTGATCTCAATATGGATCTGGACCAAAACTTTGATTTATTCCTTTTCTCACTGGAGCCATTTTTGCCCTTCCTTAGGTACCTTAGAAAGCTCTACCCTCAAGGCTCACCATATTGGTGCTAGAGATATCCAATGGGTGCTGGCCTTGCTGTAACTCAGTATTTACAAACTTTAGTGATCCACCAGCCTCAGCCTCCCTGATCGTATTTACAACTGTGCATTTCCAGACAAATGCATTGCTGTTGAGCTGGGACTTAATTGGCAATTTAAAATTCTGTAAAAAGGACACTAAAGTGTCCATATCCTTTGACCCATAGATTTCATCACTAGGCATATGATCAAGAAGGTCACTGGCATAAAGAAAGGCAACATTTTTGTGGTAATAAAGAATAAAAAAAAAAAGCAAAATAGATGACTATCAACTGGGAATGGCTAAATACATTGAAAATACATCCATGAATGTAATCAATCGACATATATGGAGAGGAAGGATGAACTGATGAAAAGGTAAATAAGCAGAATCAGGAAACAATGTTTACAATGACTATAATACTGTACAAGAAATGGGCAACCAGAAAATAATCAAAACTGAATGTTTTCATCCAATCTAACCCATACCTGAAAATAATCTACAAGAGGTCACCCAGACTTTGTTTGAAGACCTCCACAGAGGAAGAATCGGCCTCCTCCTAATCTTCCTAATCAGTCTCTTATTGAGTATCTACTGGAACAGGTAGAAAGAATACACTAAGAAATTCAGATACATAAAAATAAAAGTTATGAATTACCTCAAATTTTTACAAAAGCACCTACTAAGAGCTGGGCATTAGGACAACAAAGGGGTGAGGGAAAGGATGAGACCTGGGATTTCATTCCTATTGATCCTAGGTAAACACTGAAGTGCTCCATCAGAAAGGGGTGCCTGGAGCATCCAGAGATTAATGGCTTTATCCAGAAACACACCGCCACATGTGGCAGAGGCAGGACTTGTCTCTGTCTCTGTCCCTCCCTCTGTATCTCTCTTTCTCTCTCTGTCTCTCTGTCTTTCTCTCTGTCTCTCTCTGTCTCTCTTTCTCTCTTTGTCTCTCTGTCACTCTCTGTCTCTGTCTCTCTCCATCTCTGTCTCTCTGTATCTCTCTCTCTGTCTCTCTGTCTTTCTGTCTCTCTGTGTGTCTCTGTCTCTGTCTCTCTCCATCTCTGTCTCTCTGTATCTCTCTTTCTCTCTGTCTCTCTGTCTTTCTGTCTCTCTCTGTGTCTCTGTCTCTGTTTCTTTCTCTCTGTCTTTGTGGTTCCAAGATCAGCTCTGTGTCCACTATGCCCCAGCTACTCTGTACATACAAAGACGAGAATAAAGGCTTCCCTGTCCTCAAAGAGCTTACACTCCACTGATGATGTACTTCTCTGCCCTTATTATAGCTGTTAGTCCACAGATGATCAATGCACTCTCCACTTCTCGTCCTCTTCTCAATAATTTCAAGCTTGAGTCTCACTTTTTCAGAGTCTGAGGCTTCCAGAGCATCCAAGAATAATTATTTAATATTTGGGGCCACAGGAATTGAGGGAGTACTAGAGATTTGGAGAACTATCCTAGCAGTACAAATTAATATATCTATTTATGCTTTGAGATCTTGACTTGCTTCAGCCCAGACATTTAAGTCATTTAAGCATTTAGGTATGATTAATTCATTCTCTCTATCTCTGTCTCTGTCTCTCTTCTTTATCTCTTTTCTCTCTCTTTCTCTCTCCCTCTCTGTCTCTCTGTTTCTCTTTGTGTCTCTGTCTCTGTCTGTCTCTGTATTTCTTTCTCTTTGTCTCTCTCTGTCTCTCTGTCCTTCTCTGTCTCTGTCTCTGTCTTTCTGTCTCTGTCTCTGTCTCTCACACTCACTCATTCACTGTCCTCTCTCTTTCTTCTTCTCTTCTGTCTCTCATCCAAACCTGTTCTTTCACTGATGCAGTGGACTCCCAGGGAGTCGTCTCCCCACCAATGCAGATAAGCTCACTTTTTACACTATAGAGTCTTCGAGAGTTGTCTTGGGCACTTGTGTGTCCCACAGACATTATTGGGCCAGGACAGAGCATGACTAAAAGCCTCCCTGACTTGAGGTTAGCCCTCTAACCATTACTCCACACTGTCATTTTCATTGTTTAGAGCAAACTGAACCTCAGGAAGGAGAAGCAATAATCCCGTGGCTGATAAGCAGAAGACCTGGAACTTGAGGGAAGGTCTCTGACTCCCAGGCCAGTAGACTTCCCACAAAACTGTTGCTTTTCCATGGGGTTCTACCAAGAAAAACCCTGGAAGGATCCTTGGAATATCAGCCAATAATGTCCTGCACTACTATCCCTCATGGAGGGGACAAGAAAGCCTGGGTTCTGGAAGGCTCTGCTGGAAGGCAGTTGGGACCAAGCTGGAGGGGCTCCTGGAAGAGGCTCAGGGATGTCTGTCAGCTGAGACCAAGTACAGTGAGCATCCTCCCCTGGGGAGCAGCTATCCAGCAGGGAAGGGTTTGGCCACAGCAGCTCTGGTACGGAGGGGACATGGTCTGTATCAGCAAGTGGCAGATGGGTTAGCTGTAGTCACCCAGGACTTGCCACTCGTGGTCAGCTCTCTCTGAGCCTCAGTTTCCCTGTCTGTAAAAGGAAGGAGCCAGACTAAATTATCTCAAAGCGCCTTTCCAGCTTTTGCTCTGATTTTGCCTTGTACCCACACCACTGAAATCATGGATCTCCTGAAGGATAGAAGGAGAAAATAGGGAAATGATTTACAATCACTTTCAGGAGTGCTTGTTGTCCTTTGGGGCTCACAGCAGGTAAAAACCATAATCCTTTTCACCAGCTCCTCTGGCTACTACTTTTGAATCAGCCAAACCTGTCAGTCAAGTATGTGGCTGGGACCTGGATTTGCACTCTCCGAGGGGGCTGGCTTGCTCTTTTAGGGTCCATGGAAAATTGTGTTTTCCTTACACATGCTAGGCTCATAAAATATTAGAGATGGCAGATATCTTGGAGGTCACCTGATACAACTCCCTCTTCTTACAGAGAAGGAAACTGAGGAACAGCTATGTTAAATCAGGCAAAAAAAAAACCCAAAACTCAACCCATGTATGTGGGATCTTGAAAGTGCCAAGTGCCTTCCTCCTAAAGAGTAGGAAATCTCATGCGATTTAGTCTTACAAAGAGATGCTTCTTCCCCTGGCCCAGACATGAGGCTGGAGGACAACAGTATATCCCTTTTTAATGCTACTGTCTTTAACTTACAGTTTCACAGAGATTTGCATCCACCAAGTCATTTGTTTCTCAGAATAACCTCATGCATGGTAAAGCTCATACAAGAGCCATTCTCCCCATTTATATGTGGGAAAATCAAGGCTCTGATGGGACAAGCCAGTTGTTCAAGGTCACATAGCCGGTAAATGGAAAAGTAAAGACCAGAATCTGTACTTTCTTTCTTGGAAATCACTGCTGGGTCTGCTGAAGACAATCAGCCTCCTCAAGCCAAGACCTCATTGCTTTCCCCTTTTGACATCCAACCAACTGTTCTGGGCGGGTTTTACAACAGAAATATCTTTTTTTTTTCTGTGTTGTCAGAAATGTCAAGGTCACTGACTTTGATTAGCCCTGATGGCAGCTGAAGCCGCTCTTGATGGAAGCCTCAAATGTCCAGAGGGGTCATCGCCTCCAAGTGGGTGGTCCCAGGATTTGTTTTTTCGAGTGCTTGGTCACTTCCTTAGAGATCATTTTCACTCCAAGACTCCACGCTCCATAAAATCCCTTCCCAAACAAAGGTGAGATGAAATTCATCTCGGGGGGAGAGCATTTGGAGCCCTTTTCAAGGGGTTGACCCCTAATCTCCCCACAAACTATAATTTAATCCTGTCTTTGGTAGGCAGGGGATACTAGCAGTAACATCCCACTGACCCAACAAATATTTCTTAAATATTTCTGCTATATGTACAGAGAAGAATATGATACAAAGAAAAAGTTTCTATTCTCCTGAGAAAGGTGGGATGGGTATAACAGGACACATGTAAGTATTTACATGGCTACTTGAGGGAAAAGGGGACATTAGCTAAGAGAATCTGGGAAAGTGTCCTGTGGGAGGGGACATCTAACCCAATCCTTGGCAGGGATGGGGGAGAAATCTCTGGGATCCCTTCCAATGATCTCTGAGATTCTTTCCAACTCTGAGGATCCATGAAGCTCTTACCCTGCCTCTGTCAAGAAACTTCCAATGATGGAGAAGCCATCAACTTGTTCCATTTTGGCAACGGTTCTGTGTTTTTTTCTTCTTCTATTGAGTAGAACTCTTGTTTTCCTATGGGTACCACTGCCTCATATAGTGCTTTGTACAAAGTAAGAGCTTCATAAATGATTTTTGAATGAAATGTACTTCCCTATAACTTCCATCCAAATGAATATTACTGACTCTCTTTAACCACACAGGAAATAAAAATGTAATTCCTCATCTATTTGCTGAGAGAAAGCTTTCAGTGAGTGGGGTATCTAAAAAAAAGGTATTTAAGCAAATCCTGAAGAGCAGAGTGGGCTCAGAGAGCAACCAAGATCCTGCCCCTCACAAGATGAAACTGATTCAGTCTCTTTTATGGCCTTAATTTCTTCATCTGTCAAAAGAATCAACAGATCAGTCGATCTCCAAGGTCCATATCACCTGTCATATCTCAAAATTTCAGTGAACCCGAGTGATCTGAATCTTTACACAATAAAGCAAAAAAGAAGTAATAATGGCCAGAATCCCTGAAACTGGCTCAGTGGATTTGATCGCTCCACAAGGGGATTTCTCAGAATCACAGAACCTCAGGTTTGGGAGGGACTTCAGGGACAATCTAGTCCCCCTTTTAACACTATCTCTCTCCCATAAAAAAAAAAGTCGTTCTATGGGATGATGATACCAAAGAACACAGAGAGGTTAGAGTTGCTCAAATCTTACTTTTCTTCTGCTTTCTCTGCATAGGGGAATGACCAGTGTGTTTCAAAGGAAGGAGATTCATTTAAAATCCTGATTAAATTCTGGAATAGCTCATGAATCTGTGCTATGATGGTTTATTAAAATGTAAAAAGAGGGGGCAGCTAGGTGGTACAGTGGATAGAGCATCAGCCCTGGAGTCAGGAGGATCTGAGTTCAAATCTGACCTCAGACACTTAATACTTACTAGCTGTGTGACCCTGGGCAAGTCACTTAACCCCAATTGTCTCAGGGGGAAAAAAAGTGAAAAAGAGAAGTAGTGATTTCAGAGAGCCAGACTATTCTCTCCTTTTTTAAAAAACAGAATTATTTAACTAAACATATAATACCATGGCTATAGTATATTAAAAAGCTTTTGATAAAGTAGCTTACATACACAAGCAAATCTAATGAAGTCAAAATAAGAAGGGAAATAGATAACTTGGAAAAAAATCTTTGTTAGGCATTTCTCAGGTACAAGTTTCATTTGCAAGCTATATAAGAGATTCAGATTTATAAATCATTTCCCAATAAATGGTCAAAGGATATGAACCAACATTGTCCAAGGGAAGAACTCCATATTATCAATATTTTATGTTCTAAATTACTTATAATAAGAGAAATGAAAATTAAAGGATCTATATGATTCTACCTCAGACTTAACTGAGTGAATAAAAGATAATAGAAGGGGAAAATGAAAACTGCTAGATTTGCTGTGGGAAAATGGGTGCATTAATACTCTCTTGGTGGAAATGTAAATTGGTCCAGCCCTCCCAGAAAACAATTTGAAATTGTGGTCAAAAAGTGTTTAACTGTTCATACTCTCTGGCCCAATTGTACCAATACCCCCAAGAGATCAAAGGAAGAGGAGCAAAGAACCTAGTATATAAAAATACTTATGGCAGCTTTTTTCATGGTAATCGCAAAATTGGAAACTAAGATTTTCTTCTGTTGGGGAGTGGCTAAACAAATTGAGGGATATCTACAAGTAATGGCAAAGACTTTTGGGAATTGATGCAGAGTGAAGTGAGCAGAACTAACAGAACAATGAAAACAACTTTATAGGGAAAAATCGCTTGGAAAGACTAGGATTTTGATCAACACAGACTCTGAGTCCACAAAAAATGAAGGTGAAACATGATACAAGGCTCTTGCAGAGAAGTGGTAGATTTAAAATGAAACCGTGACTAATGCAGGAATTTGTTCTGCCTAATTAGGTAGATATATATTGAGGGATTTGGTTTTGATTTTTTTTAAAATTTACTTGCTGTCATAGAAAGAGAAAAAGTATTAGTGGGAGGAATGGATTTTTTTTAGCTTTTTATTTGAGAAATAAGAAAAAATAATAAAATATCTCATTCTTATAGAGAAGATAGAGAGATAATAGATTAAGATAATTTATTTAGCACAGAAAAATGCTAAGTAAATGTTTACTGACTGACTGACAATACAATTAGAATGCTTTTGAACTGTTTGAGTGACTGGATTAAAAAAAACAAGTCTGAGTTCAAATACAACCTCAGACACTTGACACTTGCTAACTGTGTGACTTTAAGTGAGTCACTTAACCACAATTGCCTCACCCCCCCAAAAAAAAAGTAGTTGTTCATGTTTCAGTGTCAGGGTGGCAAGAAATTCTGATGGAGTATCCCAGAGTTCAGTATTTGGCCCATGTTTAATATTTTTATCAGTGACTTGGATCAAAACATAGATGACATTTATAGATGATGCAATCAATAAGACAATCAAGAAACATTTATCAAGTATCTATTATGTGCCAGGGACTGTACAGTACATGAGAGTGTTGAGATCCATAGGAGCCTAAATATAATAAGATGCAATTCAATAAGGATAAATGTCAAGTACTGCTTATAGGTACAAATAATCAACTTCCCAAGTAGAAGATGAGGGAGAAAGCTTTTCTCAAGAGGATCTTGGAGACTTGGTGAAGCTCAAACTTCTCAGCCACACTATGATGCATCAGGTAGAGAATTAATGCTCTCTTGAGGTGCATTAAAAATGGCAGAACTAGGGGCAGATAGGTAGCGTAGTGGATAGAGCACCAGCCCTGAAGTCAGGAGGATCTGAGTTCAAATCTGGCCTCAGACACTTCCTAGCTGTGTGACCCTGGGCAAGTCACTTAACCCCAATTGCCTCAACAAAAAGCAAAAAAAAAAAAAAATGGCAGCGCTTCTAGAAAGGGGGAGGGAGGTCAGAGTCCCTCTGTACTCTGCCTTAATCAGGACGCCTCAGCAGTGGTCCTTTAATTCAGAGTGCCATGATTTAATAAGCACAGTGATAAATTGGAGAGATTCCAGCAGAGAACAGCAAGGGGAGTGAAAGGCTTTGAGTCCATTTAACTGGAGAATAGGTTTAGGAACCTGAGAATGTTTAGCCTAAAGAAAGGAAGACTAGGGAAATGACAACTGTCTTTAAATACTGGAAGACTTGCCATTTGAAAAAGGATTTAGACTTGCTGGGTAGGAGCAAGAACAATGGGTGGAAGGCAAAAAAGGGGCAAATTTATCATCCAGACAAAATTCCTTAGAATGAGAGTTGTCTTCTGAGATACCACTACACACCTGTCAGATTGGCTAAAATGACAGGAAATGATAATGATAACTGTTGGAGGGGATGTGGGAAAACTGGGACACTGATACATTGTTGGTGGAACTGTGAACGGATCCAACCATTCTGGAGAGCAATTTGGAGCTATGCTCAAAGAGTTATCAAACAGTGCATACCCTTTGACCCAGCAGTGTTTCTACTGGGCCTATATCCCAAAGAGATTTTAAAGGCGGGAAAGGGACCCACATGTGCAAAAATGTTTGTGGCAGCCCTTTTTGTAGTGGCAAGAAACTGGAAATTGAAAAGATGCCCATCAATTGGAGAATGGCTGAATAAATTATGGTATATGAATGTTACGGAATATTATTGTTCTGTAAGAAATGACCAGCAGGACGATTTCAGAGAGGATTGGAGAGACTTGCATGAACTGATGCTGAGTGAAATCAGCAGAACCAGGAGAACATTATACACAGCAACAAGACTATACGATGATCAATTTTGATGGACATGGTTCTCCTCAACAATGATGTGATTCAAACCAGTTGTTCTGCGATGAAGATAGTCATATACATCCAGAGAGAGGCCTGTGGGAACTGAGAGTGAACCACAACACAGCATTTTAACGCTTTCTGTGAATATTTCCATGCATTTTGTTTTCCTTCTTAGGTTGTTTTTTTCTTCTTATCTTTCTAGATCTGATGTTTCTTGTGCAGTAAGATAACTGTATAGATATGTATACATGTACTGTATTTGTCATATAATTTATCCTATCTAGCATGTATTAGATTACCTGTCATCTAGGGGTGGGGGGTGGGGGGAAGGAAAGGAAAAGCTTGGGAAAAAAAGTTTTTTTGCAAAGGTCAATGTTGAAAGATCACTCATATGTTTTGTAAATAAAAAGCTTTATTTAAAAAAAAAAAACAAAAAGAATGAGAGTTGTCCCAGAATGGAATGAGCCATCCGTGGAGGTGGTGAGTTTCCCTTCTTTGGACATGTTCAAACAGGGACTGGGTGGTTACTTATTGCATAATAGTAATGATAACATCTAGCATTTGTTATCAATTTGTTATCAAAAAAAAGTAAAAATTTGCAAAATGCTTTGGATTTTAAAAAGTTTCCAAAGCATTTTGCAAATTTTTCCTTTTTTTTTTTTTACCAGAACCTTGTCCAGAATCACGAGGCCCCACTCTATGTTACAGTGGGGATTCCATTCATCTACATCTTGGACTATATGGCTGCTTGGTCAATATTGATCTCACCTCTCAAAACCCATGATTTGGGAATACCTGAAGACAGATGCTATGCCCTACCTAATTATCTGTTTTTCGACCTAAAATTTCTCAGTTCCTTCAAATGATTCCCTTGGTCCCACTATCTTTGTCATCCTTTTCTAGAGGCTCCCCAGCTTATAAATTCAATTTAATTTATAAACATTTATTAAGTGCCTACTATGTTCCAGGCACTGAATGTGCTTCCTTTCAAACTAGAATAATCAGACCTATCTCCAAATCTGGTATCATTAGGGGCACCCCAGTTTAAGGAGGGCATTGGCAAACCAGAGAATATTCAGAAAAGAGCCTCTGTGGTGGTAAAGGGCCTTGAAAGTGAATTATACAAGCCCCCCAAAAGCCATCTAGCACAAGACAGATGAGTCAATGAGGTCGATAAAAAAAGAAGTGACCCAAGTCACATGTGTTAATAGAGTGGAGACAGGATTTGAACTCATATCCAGTGCTAATTCCATTAAGCTAGATAGCTATGATTGGCCCCATCTCTCAGGGCTCTCTGGTGACCTAGCTTTGTGTCTTACTATGTGTTCCCACTTCAGGGCCAAGCTATCCAAAATGTCCTAATCCGTGAGGAGGCTGTTTTTGTTGTTGGTTGTTTTCTGGGACTTTGTTTGAAATAGGTCCTTTTATCCACTAAAAGAACTGTGCACAGAGCATCTCCTTCAGATTTCTCATTTTTACGGCTTGTAAGAAGAGAACTTTTAGTGCTCTGAACACAGACACTCTGGCCTGACCCTCCGGTCCAGGATTCTGTCTCTGACTAAGGTATCAAGGGACTGCTAATGGGAGGATCTGTTTGTGAGCCAGGGCATCCATCCTCCAGATGACGTGGCCCCACCACGCTTACCTTCCTGAAATAATAACAGCTGCTTCTGGAATGGGATCCTAACTCATTGGGAATCCAGCTCTGTCCTCTGCTACGTAGAATCTCACAGCACAAATTTTAGAAGTGAAGGCGGACACGAGCCCTGTGTGGGACTGGCAAGCTCAAGTTCACTAAAGCATCCCACAGGGCCTCAAACCCAAAGAGCTCCTGAATTGTGTGGCCATGCCCTCGAGAAGTCTGCAGTCTAGTGTAATGTAATCATTGTGTTAATTAGGCAAACATTTAAATGACTACTGTGTGCAGAGTGCTGTATACCAAGTGTTAAGATGAAGGAAGGAAGGAGGAAGGAAGGAGAAAGAAAGGAGATAGGTAGGAAGGAGGAAGGAAGGAAGGAAGGAAGGAAGGAAGGAAGGAAGGAAGGAAGGAAGGAAGGAAGGAAGGAAGGAAGGAAGGAAGGAAGGAAGGAAAGAAGGAAGGAAGGAAGGAAGGAAGGAAGGAAGGAAGGAAGGAAGGAAGGAAGGAAGGAAGGGAAAAAGGAAGGGAGGGAAAAGGGAGGAAAAGAGGGAGGAAGGAAGGAAGGAAGGAGAGAGAGAGAGGGAAGGAGAGAAGAAGAGAGGAAGGAAGAAAGGGAAAGAGGAAGGGAGGGAGGAAGGGAAGGAGGAAAGAAAGCATTTAATGTATAGATATTGACAGTTGATGATCAATCAATCGGTCTATGTCTGTTTCCATGTCAGGGCATACCTTTATTGGGAAGGACTCATCATACCTCATGGGGCCTTGGCTTGTCCTGAAGAGATGCCCTCCCTCAACTATTCCACTGTGCCCACCTCCACTGCTTCTGCAGCTCCCTTTTCCTTTCCCTTCCCTTCCCTACCCAGCTCATTGACATTTTATTATTTGGGGCTAGAGGACAGAATCAGAGGGCACTTCTGTCCTCTGGGAACCTCTGGGAACCACAAATGAAAAGTTCCAATAGTCATGGTTAGATTTAAAAATCACCCCAGACTGGCCGTCTTCAGGTAGTTTTAGCAGATCATAACTTCTTGACCAAGTAACAGGCAATTAGGCCTTTTCAAGGGTAGCAACTGTTTTCATGATGTTTATATTTCTGATATGTGCATGTAAAAGGGAGAGACAGACGGAGAGACAGAGATAAAGAGAGAAGAAAAAGAGAGAGGAGAGTGACAGAAACAGAGAAAGAGAGAGAGAGAGAGAGAGAGAGAGAGAGAGAGAGAGAGAGAGAAGAGGAGAGGAGAGAAGAGGAGAGGAGAGGAGAGAAGAAAAAGAAAGAGAGAGGAGAGAAGAGAGAGATTAATCTAAACTCAGCCATTGTTTTATCTTTTTAAAGGGTTTTTACTACTTTAGGCCTGGGTTTCCAAAAGCTCTTTGAGAAGAAATCAGCATCATGGGAGACCTCTGACTATTCCTCCCCCTGCCTTCCACATCACATTATTAAATATCTTGGATTTTGTTTCCTCCAGTTAGTGCTTGGTGTGTCTGCCTGGGATTGTGCAAGAAAATAAAAATCACAGACAGAACTAGAAGAGACCTGTAAACACAGACCATATGGACTTAGAGGAACCAAAGAATGATAGACTTGGAAGGGAGCTGAGAACTTAGTGTTATGACACGGGCCATAGAATACCAGAGCTGGAAAAAAACACAGAGCAAGATTATTAGAACTAGATGGTCCTAGAACATAGAATGTTAGAGCAAAAATGGATTCTTTGAACATAGGATATTAGAAAAGTAAACAAAGCTACAACAGACCTAAGACAAAAGAACTTTAGAACTGGGAGCAAAATTAGAACCGAGAATGTTGGGGTTGAAAGGAACCTTAGAATATAGAATGTTAGGGGCAGCTAGGTGGCACAGCGGATAGAGCACCATCCCTGAAGTCAGGAGGACCTGAGTTCAAATCTGGTCTCAGACACAACATTCCCTAGTTGTGTGACTTTGGGCAAGTCACTTAACCTCAACTGCCTCAGCAAGAAGCAAAAAAAAAAACAAACAAACAAACAAACAAACAAACAAATAAAAAACCCCATAGAATGTTAGAGGTAAAAGGAACCTTGGAACCAAAATGGGTTAGAACGTAGAGCATCGGATGTCTGAGCTGAGAAGGATCATAGAACCAAGAATGTCAGGAATAGGGCAATCCATAAGCCATAGAGGTAGAATGATCTTAGAATAGATTGTTGGAACACGGAACATAGACTGTGCTAAGTGTTAGATTGTGCTAAATGCTAGAAGTAACTGAAGAACAAAAAATGCTAGAACAATTATTTTTTGAGATGGAAGAGAGCAAATCGACTTGGTTCTGGCTCAAATCTGTTATTTATAGCTAGATATGATGATATTTAACACAGTCAAAAAACTTTTCTCAGGCGTTATGCTAAGCTCTGGGCAGCCAGGGGGCACTGTAGGGCATAGAGCAGTAAACGTTGAGTTAGGAAGATTATCTTCCTGAGTTCAAATCCAGCTTCAGACCCTTAGTAATTGGGTGACCTTGGGGATGTCACTTAATTCTGCTTGCCTCAATTTTCTCACCTGGAAAATGAGCTAGAAAAGTAAATGGCAAACCACTTGAGTATATTTGCCATGAAAATCCCAAATAGGAGAATATGATGGGGAGGAGATGGGGCAACACAATGCTAAACATCTAGCTTAATAAAATAAGATAAAATAAATAAAAATACAGTCCCTGCCCTCAGGAAGTTTATATTTGATTGGAAAGTACTCTGTACATAGTAAATCACATTCTAATTCTAGATCCTAGTCAAAATAAGAATGAAACCAGGGGACATTTATTTTTTGGGACTTTATGTGTCTCAGAAAGGCATCCAGCATTAAGTTAAGATGTTTATTTAGGACAATTCTAATAGACTTGGGATGGAAAATGCCATCATATCCAAAGAACAAATTATGAAGACTGGATGTGGATCAAAGCATAGTATTTTCACCTTTTTTGTTTGCTTTTTCTTTCTCATAATTTGTCCCTTTTGTTCTGATTTTTCTTTCACAAAATGACTGATTTAAAATAATTGTATTTGTATTACCTATATCAGATTGCTTGCTATGTTGAGGAGGGGAAAAGTAAGAGAGGGAGGGAGAAAAAAAATTGGAATTTAAAATCTTACAAAAATGAATGTGGAAAACTATCTTTACATGTAATTGGAAAAAGAAAATACTTTTGAATTAAAAAAAGAAAAAGATATTTGTTTGGAGTTGGGAAAGAGTGTCCTAGTAGATGAGATGTTTTCTTTACAAAGTCAGCTTGACACAGCAATGGAATCTTGGATGGATGAAGGGGAGTAAGGAGCTGTCAAATGTCAGGCTGCCATTTAGTAGGGGCATGAATTGGCTCACCACATCTCCCATCTGTGAGACTGTTTCTTCTTGTCCTGGTGGTGGACTTTGTGATTTCCTTAAAAGGTCTATGAATAGATTTCAAGAGATCCATAAATTTCTAGAGGAAAAAATAAACTATATCTTTATTAACCTCTAATTAAAACTTAGCATTTCCTTCAATTATTTAAAAAGATGAATCTGAGAACTGGTTCCTGGGCTTTGCCAAACTGGCTGCCAGAACAGGTGAAGAGCTCCTGATGTAGACAATTCCTCGGATGCCCTCTACAAAAGCTGCCCACAGAAGGTGGTTCCTGAGTCAGATCTGGAAAGATTCTAACAGGTAGAGATGCAAAGGGGTGGAGAGAAGAGGTTGAATGCTGACTTAGGGCCACAGCTAACTGATCAGTTTGATAAATGAGAGTATCTAAAGGGTTTATTTTTATCTCTATTTTATTCATTTATTTTTGTCTCTAAAATGATGAATTTGGACGAAATAACCTTGCAGTTTCTTTGCAGATTTATATCAATTATGATCCTATTCCTGGAATTTCAGTCCCAGATCTGCTAACTTCCCACCTGTGTGTGACTTTGGGCCAATTTCCTAAACCTGATCCTCAATTTCTGCCTTTGTAAAATTAGTGCTTTAGATTAAATGGATTGTAAAATCCTTTCTGACTCTAAATACACGTGACTCTAGTTTATCCTAGCAGTAACAGGGAGCCCCTGAAGATTCTTGAGCATCAGTCAGGGGAGGACTTGAATGAATCAATCAATTAGCAAGCATTTATTAAGTGCCTTCTAAATGCCTAGGATGCTACTGGCCTCTGGCTATACAAACACAAATCCATGAAGTTCTTCTTTAGGTCTTCTGGGGCAGGAGTCCGGGCTTTTTGCATTTAGGATGTCTAGGAGAAAAGCTGGATGGGAAGGACAATATAAATTAGCTTCTCAGACACACTCATTTCCTCAAGTTAGTTAGCTATTAATGAATTCTCTGCTGCTTGGGAGTTCAAAGAGCACGATTTATTTATTATTGGAAAGCACCTCTGGATCCAAATAAAGGGCAAGGGGGATGGGGATGTTGGAATTACCCTGGGGGAGTCCAATAATAGACAATTAATTTTTTTAAGAAAATCTACCTCTGCCCTCCCCTGCTCTGAGTAATCTTCCGCTCCCTGACCCAACAACACACACACTCACACAAAAGTTGGTTGTAAAATAAAGAAACCTTCATTATGGATTTTATTGCTGCAACTACTGTAAACTGTACAGAAACCTGAGCCGGCCCATTAAACTGTCTGCTCTTTCCTGTTTAAACAGGGCCTCTCCAGGGCCTTGGGCCGCCGGAGGGAGCCCCTGATGGGGCGACATCCAGGAAGGGGAAGGCGTTGCTATGGTAACCAGAGAACTTCTGCTTGCAGCTTCTCCGGGAGAGGACCAGCCTGGTGCGAGTGACAGAGCCCAGCCCAGGGCAGAAGGGGACCAGGAAGGGGCGCCCCCACCCCCACGCCCCGCCCCACGTGGGGCATAATGAGGGCATTCAGGCTGAAAATCACCTTCAAAGGGGAGTTTGTTTCCCCGGTGAAGAATTCTCCCCGGGGCTCCTTTGAGGATGGGCTCGCTAGGTGCCCCCGGGGAGGATCTGAAGCAGCCCGGGAGGCAGAGGCAGTTCTGCCGCTGGTGGGTTAAAGCCTGGAACGTTGTCTTTACCCCCCCCCCGCCCCCCCCCCCCCCCCTTTTTTAAAGAACTACTTGATGGGCTACGGTCCGGTGCTGAATGGAAAGCAACCAGTGGGAGACGTTCAAAGCCCTTCGGACCGAGCCCGTCCCCTTTCCAGGCTTCTTACACTTTGCTCCTGGCTGGGCCCGCTCTAATCCCGGGACCCGGGAGTCCTGGCTGCTCTAGAACGGGACCCTCCAATTCCAGGCTTCTGGGCAGGTTCTTTGGCCGCTCCTCCCCCCGGGGGGGGCGGCTGCTTTCGAGTCCCACCTCCTAAGGAAGCCTTGCCCGACCCCTCGAGTGCCTCCCCTCTGTTAATTCTTTTCATCCTGCCTAGGACTTAGCGTGCTAATTGTTTGTCATGCTCCCTATTTGATGGGGAGCTCCTTGAGGAAAGGGGCTCTCTTTAGTCTCTTGGGATCTCCGGGGCTTAGCACAGTGCCTGGCACATACTAGGCACGTGGTAAATGCGGATTGACTGGGCTCTGTATTCGAATGTGGACTTTCCTATTTGCTAGCTGTGTGACCTTGGACCAAAAGGACAGCGTCTCTGAGCCTCTGTTTCCTCATCTGTAAAGTAGGGAGCAATTAAATAATGTCTAACGCCCCATCCAGCTCTCAATCTCTTCTCTTTTGTTCATGCATCTCATAGTAGAAGGCCCTCCTAATTCTGGTGTCCCGTGTTCTAAGGCATTATCCATATCTACTATTCTGAGCTTTAAGCTCCCTCCCAGTTCTGACCTCCCCTGTTCTAAGCCCCCTGCCAGCTCTGACATCCCCTGTTCTAAGCCCCCTCTCAGCTCTGACATCTTCTGTTCTAAGCCCCCTC
>JAJPUD010002654.1:26644-74079 GCA_023553655.1 Myrmecobius fasciatus
ACAGAGAGACAGAGTGATACAAACAGAAACACGCACAGAGACAGAGAAAGAGAGACAGAAAGAGAGAGACAGAGAGACAGAGACAGAGTGACAGACAGAAACACATATACACACACAGAGACAGAGAGAGAATGCAAGTGCAGATGTTTAGATAACTGAAGTTTCCCATCATTTCCAAGCATGTCTCTGGAATCTATTTCCCCCATTTTTCTATTTCTCCGTGCTCTAATGATGAATATGCTTCTATTTGTTCTTGTTTATTGACCTTTAGCCAAATGCTCTTTGCCATGCTTCGCCTTTCTGTTTCCTGGATTTCTTCACTTGTTTATGTCATTGTAATATGCAATGTTCCCTTCTTCCCTATTTCTTAGTTTGTTTAATTTTGGTTGAGTTACACCCAACCTAAACCATATTCCAGTCATGAATCTCATCTCTCCAAGTCTCAATGAACCTGTGAGGTCAAATTTGCCTCCTGCCATTAGGGCTTTCAGTCTGTCTTTCTTGTTCCCAATACTTGGGGCAAACTTCTAGAGAGTTCAACTGCTGCTGCTGCTGCTGCTGCTACTACTACTACTACTACTACTACTACTACTACTACTACTACTACTACCATTTCTACTTCTACTACAATTACTTCTACCACTATCCCTACTTCTTCTATTACTACTACTTCTACTACTATCCCTTCTGCTGCAACTACTATTACTAGTACTACTACCACTATTACTATTACTGACCCTTCTACTACTACTCCTTCTGCTGCTGCTACTACTACTACTATTGACCCTTCTACTACTACTTACTACTACTACTACTACTACTACTACTACTACTACTACTACTACCCCTTCTGCCTACTACTTTAGTACTACTAGTAGTACTACTACCACTTCTATTACTACTAGTAGTACTACTATTACCACTTCTATTACTACTACTATTAGTGCTATTACTTCTACTACTGACCTTTCTGCTACTACTTCTACTACTATTGTTTCTACTTACTACTACTACTACTACTACTACTATAAGTACTACTACCACTTATACTATTATTTCTACTACTGCTGCTTCTACTGCTACTACTATTGTTATTACTATTACTCGTACTATCAACTAGCTAGCATTTATTGTAGCACTTAAAGTTTGCAAAGAAAGTTACAAATAAGGAGCAGTTAGGTGGTGCAATGGATAGAGTATGAATCCTGAAGTCAGAGAGCCTGCATTCAAATATGACCTCAGATACTCAACACTTTTTAGCTGTGTGACTCAATGTTCCCATATGAAAGTTACAAATATCTTCCTTGGCTCTTGGAGATAATGGTACTGTTATTTCTGCTTTATAAAGCTAAAGAACCTGAGCCAGAGCTTAGATGCTTTGCTCAGGATGGAGTGGCTACTAACTATCTGAATCGGGATTTGAACTCAGGCAGTCCACACTCTTCACCCAGTGCTCTATTCTCCTGGCTACCATCGCAGCTCTTTTCTGTGGAAAAGCCATCCAGAAGGGAAGTGGAAGAGGTAGCCCAGTGGTCTGAGTATTTAAGCTGGGTCTCTAAAGCTTCAGGTTAATGGATTTTAGCCAGGGGAGCAGGGAAGACTGGCGATGGAGGCTGGCCCCAAACCTGGGCTCCTTTCCAGGGTGTTGGAACACTGGAATCCTTTCCCTCGGGGTGCTAATTTGCAGTCCTGCCACCTGTTTGCGCCCTTCTTGTTTGTTCCCTGACACTGTAATTTCTTCAGGCTGAACTTCCCCGTGCTGGGTGTTCTCGGTGCTGTGGGGCCTTGGCTCTGCCCACTGGCCCACTTCCAGTGGAAAAGCTGGTGGGGCTGTAGACCTGGGGGCAAAGCCCATTCTCTTAGCTGCCCCTGGCTTTGGGGAATATTAATTAACTGGAATCCCTAACTTGCTCTGCCCCTGGACCAGCCTGAGATGGGCACTGGAGGATCCAAGGGCCCATTTAGCCCCACAGCTTCTACTTCCTGTGGGACCCTCAGCTATCCAGCCTCAGTTTCCTCATCTGTAAAAGGGGGAGAATAGGGCCTGGATTAGCAGAGCTCCTTCGCATCGCCCTTCTATGACTCTCTGCTCCAAGTCCAATCTGTTTTGAAGGGCAGAGGAAGCAGAAGTCCATTCTGAAAAGAGATTGTATTCTATGATTTACCACTGTCCTCCACAACTCAGCTTCTGACTCAAGACCCCAGTGGCTGCCTCTCCCCACTCCCTTTTCACCCATTAGGCAAGGACTCTTTCCTGCAATGCTGGGCACCCAGTGAGCACGTCTTAAATTGATTTGACTTTGTATTTTCAAGATGTCTGGGCTGGGAATGAGGGTGGGGAGGAGGAGTTGCAGATGGGAGGAACAGGTTACTAATTAACCCATTTATTAGATTAGTCAGCAAACATTTACCAAGCACCATCCATGGGCCAAGTTCTGTGGTACAGTCTTCCTACAACACACCGTTCAAATGGATCCCACTTTTTGCTCTTGTCCTCGTGGAACAAAGAAATAAGGCAGTAATACGGACATTTTTAATAGCTGACATTTATATAGATTTTCATAGTCCTTTAAAGTCAGATTCTCTTTTAATCTTCAAGGCAATCTTTCCTTGTAAGTGCTATGAAGATCCCCATAGGGAAACTGAGGCAGATAGAGATGAAGTGACATTAACTGACAGGCTCTTGGACACACAAGTAGTCAGTACAGGAGGTGGGATTTTAGCCCAGAGAGTTAGGGTCCATAATGGGATGTGAGTGTATTAGAGAGACACAAAAAGGAAGGGGACCATCCCCCGTGCATAGGCTATGAAGGAAGTCTTGCAGGAGGCTGGGGGGGAAGAAGGGAGGCTAGAATGGAGGTTTAAAGGACAGACAGGGATTCCCCAGACAAAGGGAAAGGCAGGGCCACAGTGGAGACAGCAGTTGGGGTTGGGAGGGTCTTCAGGGGACTGATGGGGAGGGAGCTGGAAGATAGCCCCAGATTATAAGTTTAGGACTGGAGAAAGCTCAGAGCCCAGGGTTGCTGCTCAATGGCACAAGGGATCTAGGCTCCCAGGCCAGGTGCTCTCACTGTGGCTTCCAGCTCTCTTTCCAGTTCCCACTCCCTGGGGTCTCCCCAGGACCTTCTGGAAGGGAGAAGAGGTGTAGTGAAGAGAGAGGGGGAGGGAGAGGGAGAGACAGACAGATTGACAGAGACAGAAACAGACAGAGAAAGACAGAAGAGATGGAGAGGGAGAGACAGACAGAGATAGAGCTGAAAAGCTAGAAAGAGACAGAGAGAGACAGAAAGGAGAGTGAAGAGAGAAAAAGAGACAGAGAGAGGGATGGAGAAAGACAGACAGACAGAAGAGAGAGACAGAGATAGAGAGACAGAAAGAAATAGAGAGAGACAGGCAGAACAGACAGAAAAATAGAAGAGAGAAACAGAGAGGGAAAGAGGAAGAGACAGAAACAGGCAGACAGAGAAATAGAGACAGGGACAGAAAGACAGAGACAAAGAGTGAAATAGAGAGAGGGAGGGAAAGAGACAAACATTAGCTTCTTCCTCCACACTTGAATGTTAGTTCAAAAAGTCAGTGAGCTGTATGGAGGCCAGTTCTGGGCCCTGGGCCTCATTCCAAAGACCCCAGACCCAGAAGCCCCCTCTGGAAAAGCTCAATAGCAAAGAAATGTCTAGAGATGAGCGGGGAGACTCCTGGAGACAGGCGATTACAGGTTAATCCAGGACCCAGAGATAAGAGGCCCTTTCCCAACTGTCTCTAGGGGCAAGATGCTCTGCCCGATTTTTTCCAGATCTGAACAAGGAAAGGCTAAAGCCTCTGAAGGCATCCCCAACGTGTCCAGGGGCCTGATGGAAGGGAGCCACGTGACCTCTGGCAGAAGAGGCAAGAACTCCATCAGGGGCCTGAATTTGTGCTTCGTCTCTGAGGCTTGTGGGCTGGAGGATCAAGCAAACAAACACTTAAGCACTGCTTCAATGCTTTCTGTGTGCCGGACATTTCTATTAAAAGATCCTAGATGTGTGTGTGTGTGTGTGTGTGTGTGTGTGTGTGTGTGTGTGTGAGAGAGAGAGAGAGACAGACAGACAGACAGACAGACAGACAGACAGACAGACACAGACACAGACACAAACACAGACACAGACACAGACAAAGGAAGATAGGAAGGAAAGAAGGAAGGAAGGAAGGAAGGAAGGAAGGAAGGAAGGAAGGAAGGAAGGAAGGAAGGAAGAAGGAGGAAGGAAGGAAGGAAGGAAGGAAGGAAGGAAGGAAGGAAGGAAGGAAGGAAGGAAGGAAAAACAGACAGAGAGAGACAGCCATAGATAAGTAGATTGAAAAACATTCAAATAGAAAGGAAGACAGACAGGCAGAACCTACAAACTGGCTAATATAGACAGCTACATATATACGGGCACATACATACAGAGGTAGGTAGAAAGTCAGGCAGACAGAAGATACGTTGGTTGATTGATAAAGAAAGGCAGAGAGAGAGAGAGAGAGACAGAGAGAGAGACAGAGAGAGAGAGACAGAGAGAGAGAGAGAGACAGAGAGAGAGAGAGAGAGAGAGAGAGAGAGAGAAAGAGAGAGAGAGAGACAGAGAGAGAGAGAGAGAGACTAATTGGTTGAAAAAGACACAGAGACAGAGAGACAGAGGCAGAGACAGAGAGGTGAATAAAGGAGTCAAGGCTGGGCCCCTAATTTTATTGGAATAACAGACTCCCAGGGGAGGACATTCCCCCAACTCTTGCAGGTCAGGGCCTTTTCTACCATAAAAGAGTTCTAGCAGTTTGCCGAGAGCTCTGAGAGGTACGTGACTTGCCCAGAATGACACAGCCAGTGGGAGCAAAGTCAGTACTTAAGCTCACACCTGTCTCCTAGACCAAGATGTCCCTCGCAAGAACATTCAGGCTAATTATATAAAGAAGACTAATTCAGGGTAATAATACAGGAAGTGTTAGGAAAGGCTTTACAGAGAACAGGGGTCCTTGACCTTTCTTGGGCCATGGACCCCTCTGGCAGTCAGTCTGGTGAAAACCCTTACTGAGAATCATGGAATAAAATAAGAGAATTACAAAGGAAACCAATTCTATTGAAATTATCATGGGAATTTTTTTTTTAATGTTCTCAGATCCCAGATTAAAAGTTCCTATAAAACAACCAACCAAATGGTGCTTGAGTTGGATTCTATGAGGTAGGAGTAAGGAAGGAGGACAATTCATATAACAGGAAGAACGCTTGCAAAGACCCAGAAATGGTGGGTGCAATGCCCTTGTAAGGCAAAGAGAGAAAGCCATTTGGGTAATCTGTAGCAAAGGGGAGTATAATATACATGTAGATATAATACACGTTATATATATATGTTAATATATTTATTACATGTTATATACATCATATTATGTATAAAGGGTGTCATCTATAACAAAGCTGGAAATATTAGCTGGGTGTGGGGTTTGAAGAGCTTCCTAGGACAAGCAAAGGAGGTGATACTTGATTCTGGAGACAATAGGGAGCCACTGGGGATTATAGAGTGAGGGAGTGACATGAACAGACCTGAGTTTTAGGAAAATCACTTTGGCAGCTGAGTAAAGAATGGTTGGATAGCGGAGAGACTAGAGACAGGAAGACTAATTAGGAGACCATTACAATGTCCTCTAGGAGGGAAATGATGGATGCTGACCTAGGGTATTCTGAAGTGCTCTGAACCAGCCTATATCACTGTGTGAGCCTGACCTCTGGAATATTCCCCTTAACCACTGCACAATGCAAGAAAAGGACTATAGAAATCAAATTTTTAATCATCAAAAAAGAAACCAAGAACAAAGGAACTTTTATTATGCACCCACTATATACAAAGCCGTGTGATGGAGAGAATATTGTGCCAGGTCTGGAGTTAGGAAGAGCAGGGTTCAAATATGGTCTCAGGCATTTAGTAGGTGAGCAAATCACTTAATCCCTGTCTGCCTCAGTTTCCTCATCTGTAAAATGGAGACAATAAGCTCACAGGATTGTTGAGGATCAGATGAGGCAGTATTTGTAAAGTACGCCACGTAGTAGACACTATATATAGATACTTATTCTTTCCTAACCAAATCATAGACACAATCATAGACAACCTACCAAAATTTGTGGGATACAGCCAAAGCGGTTATAAGGGGCAATTTTATATCTCTAGATGCTCACTTGCATAAAATAGAGAAAGAGAAGATCAACGAATTGGGCTTATTATTTAAAAAAAAAAACTAGAAAAAGAACATATTAAAAGCCCTCAATTAAATACCAAATTGGAAAATCTGTGTGATCCTGGGCAAAGCTCCTTACCTCTGAAAGTTTCAGAGCTGCTGGATCTTTGTTGATGAAAGGCATTTCCACGCCGGGAGTTTTCCTATACTTTCAGAAGCACAGACCTATTTTTGTATTCTCCTTAAGAAATGTATGGCAACTTGGGGTACAACTTGAGGTACAACGTGCACCAAATAAAATATCCCCTGCCTCCAAGGAGCAGGTAGTCCACTGGGAAATCCCATTCCAGTCTATTTGATTATAGAAAACACAATTACCTTTGGAGATGGGGGACCGGGTTCCAGTCCCTGCTCCATCACTCATTAAGCAGATGGACAAATCACATCTCATCTCCTCACTTTAATTTCCTTCTGCAAAGTAGCCCAGTTTGGGAGTGACAAACCAGAGGATCATGGATTTGGGACTGAAAATGGATTGGTAGGTGGCCCTGGGGAAGTCCTGCACATGGCAAGCGACAGCTGATTTTAAAATTTCCCTCCAGTTGGAATATCCTGTGATTCCATAAAAAGGTTGAATGGTCCACCCAGAGCCCCGTTCAAGGTGTGCAGGCCGGGCGGGCATCCATAGCCACCTGCCTCCCCCACTTAGGCGTTCTCACACCCAGCAGACAGCAGCAGCCATGGGAATGACTTCTCGAACAGTTTTTGTTTGGTCTAGAAAGGACACAGACTGTAATGAGGCCGTTAATTCTTTCCCCTCTTGCTTCTCACCTTCCCGTAGTAGAAACCTACTCTCCTAGGCACAAAGGAGCACTGTTCAGGCTCAAGCTGACCCACCTCGAGCAGCCCGGCCGGAGCTTCTCCCTGGCTCAACTTGGCTCAACTGCCCACTCTTAGCTGGACTCCCACTACGCAGCTCTGACCTCCAGGAGGTTGGTCTCGGTCTCCCCCAGGACTCCCTCTCTGCTTGATCAACAGCATGACCAGCTTGGGGAAAAGGAGCCTGAAAACACTGAAAAAAAGACAGAATTCGTTTATATGCCAGATTCCTGCTTAGAGGTGACATAAAACTAGCAGAAGGCCCTGACCCCCCTCAAGACCACCCCCTTTTACAACTCGAGAAGCTTCCTTTTCACTTTTCTGTTATTTTCCCACCCAACCTCCATGATCAGGAATGAACACGACTGTTTACGTTCATTCATTTATTATTTTTTTTTAAGGAAAAAGTCTCACTCATCTGAAATGCAAATAAAAGTTCAAAATAAATCATTTGAGGCATACTTTTAAGTCCAAGGTTAAGTCAAGGTGACAGATGGTGGAGTATGAAGGGACACTGAACAGCCATTAGGAGACAGGTTGGACTTTCCTTCCAGATCCACTACTTGGTAGTCACCATGTTCATTTCCCCTATTTCTAGGTTTCAATTTATTTATTTGTAAGAATAAGGGACTCCCTGGAAAAGCTGAACCACCTGACTGCTTCTAAATCTGCCTCTCAATATCCTCCCATCACTCCTATTTCTTCCCTTTAGAGCCAAGAAAAATAAAAACTAATCTCTTTTCTGAGGTGCTCTGAATCAGCCTATATATTACTGTATGAGCCTGACCCCTGAAATATTCCCCTTTACTGCACAGCTGATATAAGAAAAGGACTATAGAAATGAAATTTTTAATCATCAAAAAAACAAATGAAAACAAAAGAACTTTTATTATGTGTCTACACTATGCAAAGCCATACACTGGTGAGAATATTGGGCCAGGTCAGGAATTAGGACTTTTTTTGTGATAAAGATATGATTCCAATTTTTTTCTATTTATTTAACTTATTTATTAAATTATTCAACTCAAGTTAAAGAACTTGTGTGACAAACCCAATCTGTAAAATGGGTATAAGAAAGGAACCTTTGTCACAGGGTATTGTGAGGATGAGATGAGATAATACATGTAAAGTGCTTTACAAATCTTAAGTGTCATATAAATGTTGCCATTATCTATGATATTGTTGTTGTTTTATTGTTGTTGTCTGGGTTTTGTTTTTGTTTTTTTAGCAAAGACACTGGCCCCATTTCCTTCTCCAACTCATTTTACAGATGAGGAAACTGAGGCAAATAATGTAAAATGTTTTGTCCAGGGTAACACAGCTAATAAGCTTCTGAATCTGTATTTGAACTCATGAATCCTCCTGATTCCAATCCC
Source organism: Myrmecobius fasciatus (assembly GCA_023553655.1). NCBI lineage: Eukaryota > Metazoa > Chordata > Mammalia > Dasyuromorphia > Myrmecobiidae > Myrmecobius > Myrmecobius fasciatus. The sequence goes on from JAJPUD010002654.1 coordinate 35,080, forward strand.
AGGGCTCTATCTATTATAGCATCTAGCTGGGTTTTTTTACATATGCTACCACTTTTTTATGTTTTTCCTAAAATGCCACAGCCAAGATTGAACTTCAAACTCCATTCATGTGGTCTTACCAGTGCTGAAGGCAGCAGGACTTTGGCCTCCTGAATTCTGGAGTCAGACATCTTTCATGGCAAGTTAAGTTCCCATTGACCTTTATGGGGCTGCTATGCTGCATTATTATGGTCCAGTAAAAAAACCTCCAGATCTATTTCATAAAACTATTGCCCTGTCAAGCCTCCCACTTACCATACTTATATTATTGTTATTTTTTTAATCAAATCCCTATTTAGAGTAATTCTATTGGGTTCAGAACCTATTCCTATGACATGGAATCTCAGAATTCATAGGAAAACACTGACGTAGAACAGACCTTTTTTATTAAAACTTTTTATTTACAAAACATATGCATGGGTAATTTTTCAACACTGACTCTTGCAAAGCCTTCTGTTCCAAATTATCCCCTCCTTCCCTCACCCCTTCCCCTCGATGGCAGGAAGTCCAATACATGTTAAATATGTTAAAATATGTGTTAAATTCAATATATGTATACATATTTATACAATTATCTTGCTGCACAAGAAAAATCAGATCTGGATTTGGGTCCCTTTCCCTCCTTTAAGATCTCCTTGGGATATAGGCCCAGTAGAAGCACTGCTGGGTCAAAGGGTATACACAGTTTGATCACTTTTTGAGCATAGTTCCAAATGAGCAGACCTTCTTAACCTAGGACCCATGAATTATAAAAAAAATTGATGGCTATATTCCAATTTAATTAGTTTCCTTTGTAATCCTATGTGTTTTATTTTATTCACCTAAAATGTGATTCTGAGGAAGAAGATATAGGTCTAAAAGAGACCATGACATGTATACCCCGACGCCAGTCCATAGCCCAAGTGACTGCCCATGAGGACTGAGCTGGATGAAATGGGAACGGGGGATCTGAAACAGTTCCTGCTGTCACCAGAATTAGGAAATCCGTTACCTGGCTGGACAAAACCCAGAAAATAAAAAATAACCAGTGCTGGCATGTGGGGCACTGAGGCTGGAGTCATCCATTTCCTTAGGAATAACTCCATACATAGCCATAAGCTTCCACCTTCTGTTCTCCTCTAGGACCAGAAACTGCTAGTAATTAACTCTAGGTGGGATTCTCCCAATCTCATTCCAGGTGCTGTGGAAGAAGAAAACATGGTCCCTGATCCCAAGGAGCTTACAGTCTATTAGGGGCAGAGAACATCTGACTGTGACCAAACGCAGTACCAGGAGACTTTGCCTTTGATGAGAAAGGTCCAAACAAAGTGTGATGGGAATCGAGAGGATGGGATGGATGGTTCTTAGAGAATATACTGAGTCTGGGTCTAAAAGGATCTTTGATATGCTTCTAACAAGAAGACATTCAATGGGGATGAATCTAGAACCTTACACCAGAGCCCCCCAAATCCTCTCCTAGCAGAGAGTTTGGATGGCCCATGGACGGAACATACTAGAGAGCTGCTAAGCTTATTTTCAGCTATTAGATTCTGAGATGCTTTAATTCTGACACTGACACCATAATACCAGGGAAGGAAAGAACAGAGAAACAAGAGTTACAGGGCAGTCTGAAAAAGATCTGAGGGTGTTAGTGGACTTTAAGCACAATGTGAGAAAACATTTCAATGTGGAAAACAGTGAGATAGACATGACATCCAGAAAGCTTTTCTTTACTCTGACCTCATTAGGAATAAGGCATTCTGTTATGGGTGTCTCATTTTTAAAAGAGAGAAGGAAAGGGAACAAACATTTATTAAATGCCTACTGTATGCTCTTCACTGCACTAAGTATTTTACAAATATTACTTCTTTTGGTCCTCACAACTCTAGGAAGAAAATGCTATTACTATCCCAATTCATAGTTAAAGAAACTAAGGGAGACAACTGAGACAGGTGAGGGGTTTATCTGAATTTTAACTCTAGCTCTTCCTTGACTTGAGGTCCTACATTCTATTCACACCTAGACCAGCTGTGTCAAACTCCAACAGAATAAATTATCTAAACCACACATAGAGATTCTTGTCTGTCACATATAGACTTAGAAAACCCCATATTAACATTATCTATGTTTTATTCTATTTTTATTTATTGTGTTAAACATTCTTCAATTATATTTTAATCTGGTTTGGGAAACACTTCAACTATTGCCAAATGTGCAACCTGTTGCTCTAAATCATGGGTCTAGACCCAATTATCCTGGGCTGTATCCAAGGATCAAATGAAATAGAGTAAGTAAAGACTTTGCTAACCTTAAAGTATAATATTCATTCTGGATATTACATCAACACCATCAACAGCAATAATAATAATAATAATATCGTGTTATATTTGTTAAATTGTATTATGTTATTATGGGAGAGAGGGGCAATCAACTAGCTCTGAATCTGTGTTATGTGAGGATAGTTGAAGAAAGTGAATATGCTTACCCCAGAGGAAAAAAAAAAGACTTAGGAACGCCATAATAGGTGTGGTCCATTTTTTGATGGCCCATTGAATGAAAGAAGGATTAGATTTATTCTCTTTGGCACCAGAAGGCAGAGCCAGCAGAAATCAGTGGAAGTTCCAAATAGCAAGTTTAGTCTGGAGCTTATTAATATATTTTTAAATGAGGCATCCAGAGCTAAATACAGTGCCCCATAAGCTGTCTTAACACAACCCAGCACAGAAACACTATCACCATCTTCTTGCTGGGAGCTCGGCTTCTCTTATTGAAGTCCAAATTTAAATTAGCTGTTTTAGCTGGCATCCTTAATTGAGCTTTTGATCCTTTAAAATCCTCAGATCTATTTTCAGACAAACTGCTAAAAGATCACTCCTCTTATAACATACTTGCAAAATAGATTTTTGAACACTCGTCAACTAATGTGCAACTTATTAAATGTTCACATTTTACATTTCTCCATCAAATGTTATCATCATAGATTGATTCCAAAGCTTTATCTTTTTGGATAAATATCTCTGTCATTCATTTCTCTCTCCCTGTTCCATGTAATTTACAAATTAGAACAGATTAAAAAGCAGATTAGAAAAGATTAAAAAAAAATTAAACATTTATTCTATTTAGAAAACAGAATAAATGGTTTACGTTTACACAATATTTTATTGTCTACAAAGTACCTTTTCTCTTATCTTTTTTTCATTAAAGCTTTTTATTTGCAAAATATATGCATGGGTAATTTTTCAACATTGACCCTTGTAAAGCCTTCTGTTACAAATATTACATGTAGACGTCTAATTAAAACATTGATTAAAAGATTGTCTGTACAACTCTGGGATTATGGGAAGAATGTCCAAGATAGAGGCTCTTGGAGGTAGAAAGAACCTTCCCTCAATCCATTCTCATCATTTTTGTCTCTTTGTTCACCATGGTTGTCCTTTCACAGCTGTGTCAAATTGGACAGATGCTAAAGACAGAGATCCAGAATGAACCCTGGGTTGAGATGCCCTGTAATTCTTATGAGCACATTTTGATTTCCCCTTCCTTTTTTAAGGAGTGGAACCTATAATCCCAGAGAACAAGACATCCCCTTCCTTGAAGCAGCCCCAGTCATTAAAAAGATGAAGTGATAATATTTTGGCTTAAGAGCCAAAATCAATCCATAAAATATGTAGATTCATCAGTCCCGAAAGATTAATCCCAGGGGCCAGATTGGTGTCGAACAGTATTTCTCTTTTCTCTGCACTTCAGCCAGACTAATCCATCTTTCTTCAAATCAATTGGCTGTTACTCTGAGACATGCCAGTCTTCTCTAATTTTCCCAACAACCACAATTTATTGAGGAGGGTTGTTTTTGTAGCCATAAAATCCATGGAGCAGAAGAGCCTCCTAAATGTGCCAAAGGTAAACAAGACCCTGCCAGCCCAAGTTCATTCTGGCTTGTCCTGCCCCGATTCTTATAAATGCAAGAAAACCCATTTTTTTCCTATGAAATATTGCTTAGAGGGAAACTGGCAGAACATGAACAAGTTGTCCCATGGCTAGGATAATATAAAGAAAACAACACTCCAATATCAGAGGGCTGATGAGCAAGTAAGCTTTTGGCTATTTGGAAGAGAGGTGGGGTACTACAGATGAGGAGTGAGGTATATACTGTCAAATATGACCATTGGTTTCTTTTGTCTAATTATGCTTTTTTTGTTACAAGGAAGAGATCCCTTGGGGCCAATTAGAAGTGATAGTTATTTTCCCCCTCCCTTGTTTCTCTTTGTATCTCTCTCTCTCTGTCTCTCTCTATTTCTCTCTCTATTTCTCTTTCTCTCTCTCTGTCTCTCTCTGTCTCTGTCTCTGTCTCTCTCTCTGTTTCTCTGTTTCTCTCTTTCTCTTTCTCTCTTTGTTTCTCTGTTTGTGTGTGTGTGTGTCTTTGTCTCTTTGTTTTTTTCTCTGTATCTTTGTCTCTCTTTGGCTGTCTCTCTGTCATCTGTCTCTGTCTCTCTCCATATGGGTGGGTTTTAAAAGAGCACCAGTGAAACAAAAATGAAAACATTAAAAAAAAGACAATAATTATAATAGTGATGAAATTTGCCTCCTGAGGAAAAATTTAGCAATGCTTTGCCTTCCCTTCTTTGTAAAAGTGGGGCTTATGAATATGGAACATTTTTATATTGTTAAATTTTGTTGTTGCTAGTTAGTTTTATAGAACTACTTTTCCCCCTCTTTTTTATATTTGCTGTGGGAAAGGGAAAGGAAGAAGCATATTTAGAATTTTTTGTAAATCAAAAGATTAAAAAAATTAAACATTCATTCTATTTAGAAAACAGAATAAATGGTTTACATTTACACGATATTTTATTGTCTACAAAGTACCTTTCCTCTTATCCTTTTTTTTTTTATTATTTAAGCTTTTTATTTGAAAAACACATGCATGGGTAATTTTTCAACATTGACCCTTGCAAAGCCTTCTGTTACAAATTTTTCCCTCCTTCTCCCCACCCCCTCCCCAAGATGGCAGGTAGTCTAATACATGTTAATTATATTCAAATAAAATATGACAAATCGAATATATGTATATATATTTATACAGTTATCTTGCTGTACATACCTTTCCTCTTATCAACCCTGTGAGGTAGAAGCATGTTCATTTTGCTGGCTAAAAAACTGAGCACTAGAAGATGCTAAATGATTTCCCCAATATCACAGAGCAAATATAGCAGAATCACAGAAATTCAAAATTGGAGGTACACTGGCAGCATCTGGTTAAACTAACACCTGGACAACATTACTGCCTAAAATGAATATTAAACACTAAACAGTGCTAGAACAATGATCCCATGTTGTCACTGACCTGGAACATCCTGATGAGCAGCCATCCTGCCATGAAAATTCCAGGGAATGGGAACTCACTGGGACAGTTCATGACACTTTGGAGTTGCTCCAATGCCCCAGAGAGCTTTGTCATATCTTATGCTTAAAGGTTCTCCTCTCTTTCCATCCATTAATTCTGGCTCTGAAACTTCTTCCTTCATTTGGGCTCACCCACTTCTCCCATTTTTGAGTTCCTTCTGGAGCTATCATTCTGTAGAGGGCTCCAGTCTGGATTTCAAATCTTGCCAAACCTATTTCTGGTTCTTGAACTTTAAAATCATATCCCCAGATTGGGTACACACAGTGCCTAGCATGCAATGAGTACTTAATAAATGCTTGTTTTTGTCTTTCCTTCCTCCTTTTTTATTTGCTTTCCAGATCTAAATCCTGATGTTCCTCTACTAAATGGAGATAAGGATAGCTATAATACCTCCATCACTAGATTCTGCAAATGTTAAAATGTTCTTGAAATGCAAGTTTATTATTTCCCCTAACTAGTGTATGTCTGATAAAGATTTTATAAAAGGATGCTGACTACTTTCTATATTAGGATTTCAAAAGAAATCATCTCCTAAAGGTTCTCAGAGTGCTCAGGCAGCCAAACAGGCCATTTTGCAGGTTCTGGAAACTTACTCTACACAAGAAGATGTCATTGGGGGGGGGGGGCATGGCCATTCAGGAGCAAAAATACACCTGGACTTCCTTAGCTTTCCCCCTTCTACTCCTCATCTGAAGAGATGGTAGAGCATAGGAGATCTGGGCTTGAAGACAGAAGACCTATTTATGTGGTGGAAAAAGTGATGAATACTGAAGAAAGAGATATGGGTTCAAATTCCAATTTGGCAACTCCCATCTGTGTGAATCTGATCTCTGAGTCTCAGTTTCCTTCATTGTAAATTGACCTGGTCAGCCTATGTCAGTCTAAGATGCTCTCCAACTCTAGACTTATTACCCTATCATCCACATTAGTGGTTCCCATTTAGCATTCATAGACCCCTTGGTCCTCGGGGTTTACAATAAAAAAAAATTTTTGATGGCACCTTAAGCAGTTAATAATTATAGATTATTGTGAATGATCTATTCAATTACCCTGAAGGTTCACAAAATTTTCTATTGATTTTATTTATGTGAAAAGGGTTCACTGAACAAAAAAAAATATTGGCAACAACTGACTTGGGTTCAAATCTCTACTGTGTGACTAAGTTGCCTTGACCCATGGCGGCTGGCTTTTCTTATCAATAAAATGATGAGAGCTATAATGGCACAACATAGCTCCTGGGACTGTTCAGAGGAAAGTACCTTGGAAACTCTCAAGAAGCACAGAATTGTGCATTGTCAGATAAATCCCAAAGGTTCTGAGGGGCGTGTGATTAGCATGACCCAGTTAGTGATTAAAAAACCCAACTATTGATATTTGATTGGGGAAATTTCTCCAGCACAGACTTAATAATTGAGTCATTAAAAGAGGGTTGACTCACAAGGTTAAAGCTTTTTCAGATCAACTATTAGGGGAATTGGAGCAGCAGGGAGCTCTGCAGATAAAGCCATCTTTCCTGATCCCAAGCTATCTAGGCCAAATTGCAGGACTTGGATCTCCAGCCTCCCATGATGTGGAAATGAATCAGGTGACACTTTAGTAGACCCAGAGAAGAGACAGTTTTGGGGACTGTCCTTCAGCGGCTGAGTGTAAAATCTATTTGTTGTTCTTGTCATTAAGGGGTCCCCAGAAATAGTTATGGGCCATATAGAAGTAAAGCAGAAGAGAACTTTTTTTTTCTCTAATAGTATTGGTTGGATGAGCTATCAGTCAACATTTGGACATTTTCCTGTCTCCCTCCACTTCACTGTACAGTATATACAGTATGTCTGACTGTGTCACCTACACACATACACACACACACACACAGACACTCAATAATAGCCAGTGGCTGCCCAATACTTGTAAGTTCAACAATACGGTCCCTTTCCACCCTTCCAGATTTCGTATCTTACTTTTCTCTACCCAGGCTAAGATCCAGCCACCCACCCGATCTTCTTATAGTTCTTTCCTCCAGACTCTCCATCTCCTGTCTCCATCTCTTTACCTTTTCTCTCCTGCATATCCAGAATGCCCTCCCCCTTCCTCACCTCCACTTCTTGGAATCCCTGGCTTTTTCAAGATTAAGATCAAAGCCCACCTTAAACAGGCCTTTCTCAGCCCTACCTTCGAATGACGCTTATCTCTCATCCAATATGTAAGTAAATTGTATGTATTTGTGATATTACAAGTTATTTTCCCCATTAAAACATAAGCTCCTTGAGGGTAAGAATTGACATCCCTCTTGTTTGTGTCTCTAGTTCCTAGCATCGTGCCTGGTACATACTAAGAGATTAGTGCATGCTTGCTGACCAATTGATTGATTGATTAAGGTTTTTTTTTCCCCTGAGGCAATTGAGGTTAAGTGACTTGCCCAGGGTCACACAGCTAGGAAGTGTTAAGTGTCTGAGACCAGATTTGAACTCAGGTCTTCCTGACTTCCTGACTTCAGGGCTGGTGCTCTATCCACTTCGCCATCTAGCTGCTCCTGGTAAAATATTTTAATCAATTGTTTTGCCTCATGGCTATTTGAACATAGACTGATATAGTTCAGTCCAGTGATGAGGAACATGGGAAGCATGGAGGATATTAGGCAATTCATATTCTTAGAGTTAGAAAGAACTTCAGAGGCCATCAAGTTCAACTGTTTTATTTTACAGATGAGGAAACTGAGGTCTATGTAAATGAGTTCACACAGGTAAGCATTGGTAAGTCAGTCAATAAACATTTGTTAAATTTCTGCCGTGTTCCAGCCCCTGTGCTATGTGTCAGAAGTGCAATGTTCTACTTCTTGTTGTTTAAAGATAAGAAGGAGCTGAGGAAGCCAGTAGATAACATGTTAAGAAGATCTTGCTACAATATAGCAGCCCCAAGGAAGCTAATGAGCTGCATGAAACATTCAGACACTACAGCCACAAAGACAAAAAGGAAACGGCTCTTCCCAGAAAGTCCGGGATGTCTCCCATGATGGTAGTGCCATTCTGGGAGAAAGCAGAGTGGCTTGGGAGCAACAATGACCATGGGCTTGTGAGAGAGGAGACATTTGGAGACTTATCTGCATACAGGGAGAAGAAGGAAGGAAAGAAGGAAAAAGGAAGGGAGGATAGAAATTAATTTGTTAAGCACTTAGGATACTGGGTTAAGCCCTGGCGATACATAAGTAAATGTGAAAATAAATCTTGCCTCCAGGGATACATATGGAAGAAACAACACATATGGGGATTAGGAATGGGCAGAAAAGAGACAGAGAACAAGAAACAATGAACTTTCTGAAGTTGGCTGATGTTTGCAAGGAGGAATTTATAGAACCTGGCCATGGTGATCAGCCATGTTGTTCCCCATTTCTTAAAAAAGAGCAGTCAATGTTACTGTGTTACAGTGTTTTATCTGGATGGTTTTTCCAAGTCCACAGATGGCTTTGGGAACCAATAAAATAGAAGCAAAAGGGATTTCAATTATAGGGCTGAGGATGAGGGGCAGTAATATAATTCTGTGCATGCTCTGGGTGCCAAATGGGCACGGGAGAAGAGGGAACAGTTAATAATCACAAAAGCCAGCATTCCCGGAGCACTGGAAGGTTTGCCCCATTATCCAGTTTGATCCTCAACCTCCCTTCTAAAAGCATCTTCAATTATTATTCCCATTTCTCTGATGATAAAAGGGAAATGAGGGAGGTTTGCCAGATAATGGAATAGAGCTAGTACGGGTCTAGGGCAGTATTTTAGTTCAGTTCTTTCTGACTTTTAGTACAGAAGTCTTTTTTTCCCTAATCCATAACTCTTATCTATAGAGTCACTTCATTGCCACAAACATTACCAAGATGGGAGAATAACCAGGCTGAGATGGTACCTAAAGTGTCCCCTTGCTTTCTCTTATCAGTCTCTCATTCTCAACCAGTTCATATTCATTTCCTGCTCCCTAAATGTGATTCTCTCCATCATATCCGGGGCTCTGTCCTTTGCTGTTTTCTCTTTATACTCCCTTTTCTTGGGGATACTGCCCTAGTTTAATTGCCATTTCTTTGTAGCCTTCTCCCCACCCATTATCTGATATCAATCATAAATCTAATCATTGAGAGGGGATTAAATGTGCTTGATTATTGAGCAGATTTGGCCAGCACTTAATTTCCTGAGAGTAGCAGCCTTCTCTCCCAGTTGCTCCCTTCAGAAATAATAAATTTGTATCCAACACCTTCAATTCCAATCCAAAGAGGGAATGGTTTTCCTTTCAAATCCACCAGGGGAAGAATAATGAAATGGGGAACTGCAACAACTGCCTGAGAAAGGACTAATGGCAATTCATTTATAAACCTCCTACACCCAACCAGAACGGCTCACTCTTTCCAAGCCTAGAACATCTCAGATTTACATATTCTTTCAGTACTCTGGAAAAGCTACAAAAATAGGTGTCAGCCTAATCTCTTTTGTTCAACTCAAGCCCAAAAAATGAGATCATACTAGAAATTACAAAGAGAATCTTTATCACTATGGTGAATGTGTACAATAATTTTAAATCCCTTTTTTTCTTTGTGCTAATTTACCTCCCCACCCCTGTCTCTGTCTCTCTCTCTGCCTCTGTCTCTCTTTTTCTCTTTCCCTCCTTCTCTCTCTGTCTCTTCCTCCTTTCCTCCCTCTTTCCTTCCTTCCCCCTTCACTCTCCACCTCTCCCTGTTCTTCTGTCTCTGTCTCTCAGATATGTGCTATAATATAAGCAAATTAAATGCATCCACTTATTGACACAGTCTGTTCTCTATGCTTAGAATGTACTCCTTTACTTTTGCTTTTTAGAATCCTTCTTTTTAAGACTCAAACCAAACAATGGCTTTGTTAGGAAACCCTCCTTGATTGCCAGCCCTATAGAACCCAGGTGCTAAAGGCATTTTCTCCTGGCTCCTGAAATTTTCCTCAAGTACATCATCTGGATTTTCTCATTATAGATGTCATAAAATCTGCCATAATGGCTTAGGGCCAATGTTGTCCTCTCCCAATAGAAAGTAATCTCCTTGAAATTAGGCAAAGTGTGATTATTTGGAAAAAACAAATCTTTGTAGCTTTGGCGCAAATCCTCATAGAGATATATTTAATATATTCTGAAGAGGTGTCCCCTTAGAGTGAACAAAGGAACTTGGAATCAAACTCTATGTCTGGCATTGCTTTCCACTGGGAACAACTCCTAGAATGATAACACCAGCCATGGAAGGGTCCTTAGAAGAAATCTAGTTCACCCTTCCTCATTTTCCAGATGAGGAAACTGAGACCCAGGGATGTCCCACTGTGTGCCTAAAGGCTCACAGATAACAAATGACAGAGGGAGGGTGGGAGTCTCTTGATCGGGCCCACCTGAAAAACATTGAACTTGGAGCCAGAAAAACCTGGATTTAAGAATTGCCTCTGGCACTTGCTAGCTGTGTGTCCCTGAGCACAGCAACTCACCTGTCTGGGTCTCAGTTTCTTCAAATGTAAAATAGGACAGATGGGCTCCCTGAATTCTAAGTTCCTTTTCAACCTTTGAATCCATGATTCTGGGGACTGTACTCTTTTCATTGTACAAAATCATAGGAACTGAAAGAGATCCTGGAGCCATCAAAATCAGCTCTCTATACAGATGAGCTCAAAGACAGGAAGGAGAAAAGCATCATTCGCTCAACTCCCTGAATCTCAGTGTCCTCATCTGTAAAATGGGAAAAATAAGTTTTATACCCAATCTACCTCATAGTCTATGTAAGAGATGCTTTATAATTCTTAACACACCATAAGGGAGGAGGAAGTGAGTTATTATTAGTAGGGTATGGATAAATAATACAATGCATCAGAGAAATGCAAACAAAGCCTTCTGTGAGTTCTGAGTGGGAAGGTCATAGATCTGGTGAGGAAAGAGAAATCACCCCCAGTGGCCCTTGATAAGGAAAGGAAATTTCTCAGCCATTTCTCAGAAATCCCTGCCATTCTTCATGAAGGCAGCAAGGCTCCCATGACTCCAGCCAGGCTCCAGCTATCTGCTCCCTCTATGGACCCATTGACCCCAGGAGTTTCTGACCTGCTGACCTCTTCAAGACCCTCCTAAAGAAAATCAGATTTTCACTTATTCTGTCTCTGAAGGCCATAACTGGGTATTGGAGACGTTGTGATACAGTGGAGTGAATTCTGAGTTTGGAATCAGAGAACCTGGCTCCATATCCTGCCTCAGACACTTTTTAAAATGTGATCCTGAATGAGTTGTTTCACTCTCAGCTCATTTTCCTCATCTGCAAAAATAAGTAAATAAGTAACAATATATTTCACCTGCCTCACAGGATGTGAAAGTAAAATAATAAAGTGCATATATATATATATATATATATATATGTCTGTGTATATACTACACATTCATAAGAGATTACATATATTATGCATGTATTCACATAATGTGCAATAGTTCCTTTACCTAGATACAAGGTATAGATAGATAGCTATAGATATATAGATGTATATACAGATATATAACATAATATATTGTTTTATTATAAATACATATATATAGGCAAAGTCAAGTCAGACAACAAGCATTTATTATAGAGCTACCATTTTAAGCCTTGCACAGCACTTTACAAAAATGATCAAAGTCAAAGGAGGTAGGTGCTATTATTGCTATTAATTTACAAATAGTAATAATAAAAATAAATAATAATAAAGTAAAAATAATGAGGAAACTGAGGCAGGCAGAGTTTAGACAATTTTCCTAAGGCCCCCCCCAGTTAGCAAGTAATTGAGACTAGATTTGAACTCTGGTTTTCTAGGTCCAACCCTCCCTCCCCTGCATTCTAGTTGCCATTTGTTCAATTTATGCCAAGCCCTGTACTAGACACTGGGAACACAAAGAAAGCCAATAAGCCCTGCCTTCCCCTGCCAATCTAATGGAGAGCCAACATGCAAACAAGATATGGATCAGATGAATCAAAGATAATCAACAGAGAGAAGTCACTAGCATTAGCAGGGACCAGGAAAAGACTTCCTGGTAAAGCTCTGTACAAAAATGGAACCCTCATGTAACTGTACATTATTTTTTATATCTGTTTTTATTACCCAGAAAAATGTCACAATCCAAGCAAGTCTTTGTGAGGTTTCTAATAGAAGGAGTTCTCCTTTGTTTGCGGGTTATTTCCCCCCATTTTCTGTTAGGAATAGTAAGACCAGCGATGTAAAACTGGACAGCACCTTGGATTGACACAAGTTATATTTCATTCCTCAATCCAAATTTCCTTTGGAGAGAAAGAAATTGAAGTTTTCAGAGGTAAAGGGACTTATCCAGTATCACACAGTGGGTAAACAGTAGAGACCCCCAAAAAATCCACATCCTTGGTCTACAGGCAGTACACATTCTGTTGCACAAGCATTGCTTCCTAAACCACATCAGAGAGTGTATGAAGGTCCAGTGCTGAACCTGCATTACATAGAGCCTTGAGTTCAAATCTGTCTCTGACCTTAACCAACTTTGTGATAACAAGCACCTTGCATCAGATCCCCAAGCCTCAGTTTATCCATTTGCAAAAATAAGAAGGTGAGCCTCAATGGTTTCTGAGGTCCTTGCCAGTTCTTCATTTCTGATTCCATGCTCCTGGGAGGAATCAATTAAATTTAAATGAAATATTGCAGTAGAATTTAGTTTAAAAGAACAGAAGGAAAAAAAGAAATATATATTCTGGTCCCACTCCTGCTGGGATCTTTAGATTTGAAAATTAAAAATTGGTTCTTTGAAAGAATGTCAAGGATCATTAATGCCTATGTATGCACTAACTTTAGAATTCTTATGGATTTCTGGAGTGGAGGAGATTTCTATTCCTCACTTGACCTGCTTGGTCCCAGAGGGTATCTGAATAAATGAAACAATGAATATATGAATGAATGAAACATGTGTTAAATGCTTACTCTATGTAGAACAGGCTCAATACTGTAAGACAGTCCTTGCTTCGGAGAACTTATATTCAAATTGGAAAAACAAGATGGAAGCATCGGCTGCAGCTGGAAAAGTCCCATAATCCTTAGGGTAGGACAACAAATCAAAGGGTCAGGCCTTTTCTTGAATGTCATTTCCATTGATGGAATCACAGAAGTTTCAGATTTGAACCAAGGAATTTGGTGGCAAGAAATTTCTTTTCTGGATCTGGATTTCTGTGATTACAGCCCCAAGATATGCAGATGTAACAGTGGAACAAATTAAGACTTCAATGAAGAAGAACATTTGTAATGATGAGAGTTGTTCCAAAGTATATGGGCTGCCTTGCGAGGTCTTCAAGTTGAGACACTGGGGGTGTCACCTTCAGGTGTGGGTTAGACTTTGTGAGTTTCCATTTTCATCGACTCCTATGAGTTTAGGAGTTGAAATTATCTGAATGAAATGATTCCAAATCCAGTGCTCCATGACTTCAACACATTTTTGTGGAATTAAATCACAGAGTAACAGAGCAGGAAATTTGGATGAGTCCAGTGGTCATTTAGTTCAACCCATATTCAGAAGGAGTACCCTCCATGGCAGCCCCAGCTTCTTTCTGAAGACCTCAAAGAAAGAGAAACCCAATACCTCCATAGCCAATCCCTTGTACTGAATTCTAAATATCAGGGTTTTCCCTCCTGCCTTCAAGACTAAATTGGTTGCTTTGAATCTGCCACTCATTGCTCCTGGTTCTGTCTTTTGATATCCGGAAGAACAAAGGTAAACCCTATTCAAAGTCAAGCCCTTCAGGTACTTAAAGCCAGCTCTCATTTTCCATGATTTCCAATCCTCAGGAAGCCCCAATCTGATAGGAAACAAACAACTACATGTAAAACAATATTCTGTAAGTCCATTTGAGAAGTATGAAAACAACATGGTCCTGAGATCTGAAGGGAGATTTAATCCATAACAAGAAATATCATTAAGTCTTCTTGAAAACTTCTTCTTGGAGAGACTTCTTGTCAGTGAGATTTACTCAGAAATAATTTTGAAGGTGGATAGGAGTACAACAGCTGGAGGAGGCACCAGAGTGGATAGTAACTCTTCAGTCAAGACCTATAGGTATTAGAATATGATTTGTCCTTTGAAGGGAGAGAGCTGTCCAATTTTGCTAGAACAGATAATGTGCAAAAAGGTGTGATATAAAAGGTTTCTGGAATCAAAAGACATTGGGGGATGGGACACTGGACAAATCAGTTCTTCTCCAAGGGCCTCAGTTTCCTTCTCTGTAAAATTAGAGAGTTGAATTAGATGACTTTTGAGGCTCAATCCTTAGTCCTTTTTGAAAACAAAGAATGAACAATAACTCAAAAACCAAAGAATGATACTATGATTCTATGAATATTCATACTTACAAGGAAAGGTATCATACATTTTACTCTACCCATTTTAAATTATAAAAATGAGTAAACTGGGCAATACAAACAGAGAAGTAAGTAGGATTCAAATTAGGGAGGGGATTTAACCAAGATAACTAAGCTAGGAAATAGTGTACTTGTCTACTGTTTCTCAGTAGAGTTCTCAGTAGAGGCTGCCTCTAATTTATCCTGAGCTGACTACGGGACAGGAGAATTCTTACAAGTTGGAACATGACTTATTTACTCTTGGTATCTTCGCACAAAGTAGATTTATAGTAGACCCTTAAGAAGTTTTGTCAGTTTTGTTTCAACATCATCTGTCTCGATCCTACCTATAGTTACAATCTCAAAACCTTTTGACAAGTAGGGGCCAGTTCTGTTTGCTTGGTTGATTAAGAATCACATGATGGGGATGAAACAATATTTCTGTGGTGCTGCATGAAAATGAAAATATCCAAAGTAGGTCAGAGTCAGTAAATTAGTAAAGGGCATTTATCATGGAGAACGATGGTGGGTGGGTCACATAGCAAAGATGATAGGCAATAGATGGTCTAACAGATTAGATCTCCCAGGACGGCAAAGGAGCAAGCAGGGTGCCAAAAAGCTCAGCAGTTTGAGGAAAAACACAGCAGTTTGGACAGAATGGAAATGGTGAGTGCAGGTTCTCCATTCTGGGGTTTGATGCCTCTGCCCTCAATTTCTGTCCAACAATGACAGAGTCTCTCTCGAATGACAGCATGATTGATGATGAGGTTGTTATTTGTTTCCAGGAAAAACTTAAATATGGCAGTGTGCTGATTGACAGACATGCAACATCAGAGTTGGAACCCTTGGTGACCACCTAGTTCAACCCATACCTGGCACATTATGAGTATGCTTATTGACTGACTGTTCTACGAGCAAACTAGAATGACACAGACATCAAATGGTCCCATAGCCTCTGGGGCAAAGACATCAGTGGAAGGGGAACTTCCCCTTTTGGAGAGCTGTGATTGAGAGGAAGTTTTCCCTTCCTTTCAAAATTTCCCGATTTAATGTAAACTACTTGAGGGCAGAAACTGCTTAATTTCTACCTTTGTTTTCTCAGGACATAGTTTCAATGTTGGAAACATGGTGATCACTTAATAAATGCCAATTGATTGATTTATCCCTGGCTTTTGGAGACTTATCCAAATCCAAAACTAATCCAAATCCATGGGGAAGTCTCCAGGATTTAGATGAACTTGTGTGCCATGTAGACCAGTATTGTCTCCATCACCTGGCCAAGCGCGGCCATGACTGAAGCAAGGGAAACAAGGGGCTTGGGCTGGAAGCCTTCATTTTGGGGAAAGAGAAACAGTAGATAAAGGATTTGAAGGAAACAAAGGTGGGCAGGATTGTAGAGAAGGAAAAGAAACAATTTAGCATAGCCATAGCCCATTTTGTCAGGACCCTTATGAAAGATAAGGATGGAATGGACTGAATCAGTCTGGGCTCCCCGAAAGATTGAGAAAGGTGGCGATGTACCTCAATTCCCTTATTTCCCTCTTCCTGTCCCTGAAATGGCAGATTTATTTCAAAGGTTTTGTTAACTTAATTCTGTTCATAATTCCTGATTCTAAGATGGATTCTAATTTTTTTTCTTGTGGTCTTTATTTGTGAAATGGGGGGGGTCTCTCAAAAGAGAGAACCGATGAATAGTTTGTGGTATGCAAAGACAAAAGGAAAAAGGTTCAGTCTGAGGCCATGTGTCAGGCTATAGACAAATGAGAAAGTATCTCGATGAGTCCTGATTTATGAATAATTTTATAAGTTTTCCAATAGGAGAGAAGGAAGAAACCACGTGAATCCAAACCATCAGCAATTACTCAATGCCTGAGCCATGATTAAGTAGATTTAAGTGGTTTGAAGGATGATGGGTACACTGGAGAGCTGCCCTCACAGGCAATTAATTAGATGTGGTCAGTTTTGTTCCTACCTGCATCATCTTTCCTCAGTTAGCTCCAAGGACTTTCTCTGTGTCTGAAAGCAGGAGCTTTGGCAAAGGGAAAATCCCAGCCCAGGGGCCAGGAAGGGAAGAGTTGGGAAGGGATGATTCTGCCCACATTTTGGAGGAGGGAGGTCTGGCAAAGAGGGAACAGCTGTTTTGCCTATGATCGCCTCTACCCCAATGGCCCCCAACTGTAACAGATTAATTGATTCACTTGTTGTTCCCAGTTCCGTCCCCCGGGGCCAATTAGAACAAGCTTAAATCTTATCCACATTACAATCCTTCCAATGCTTTTTAAAAAGCTATCAAGTCTGCTCTAAGTCTTCTCTTTTCCAGGCTAAACAATCATAATTCTATTGGAAACGATTTTCATACGACATGAACTCCCGGCTATTTACCATCCTGCTAATCCTCTGGGATTAGGTTGCTGTACTTGGAGACAATGTGATCCTACATACTGAATTATATCAACTCTAAGTCAGTATATGAAGCTGCTAGGTGGTGCCATGGACAGAACATTGCATCTGCAGTCAAAAAGACTCAATTTTATGAGTTCAATATGACCTCAGACCCTCACTAGTTATGTGACCCTGTGCAAGTCACTCCCTGTTTGCTCAGTTTCCTCATCTGTAAAATGAGCTGGAGAAGGACACGGCCAACCACTCCAGGATCTTTGTCAAGAAAACCCCAAATGGGGTCAAAGTCAGACACCACTGAAATGACTGAATAAACCAAGATTTATAATAATAAGGAGGAAGATGGCGTGACTGTTGGAAGATACAGCAAGCAGACCAGTGTTGATGGATCATAGAATATGGGATGGGAAGGAAGTATAAGAAGACTTAAAAGGTAGAAAAGGGGTCCAGTTGTGGAGGGATTTAAGAGCCAAATGGACTGTGATCTTGAGTTCTGCTTTTGAGCGAGTTTGGGGAAGACTGATGGACAGGGGATCTGATGGAAAGGAGATCTTTAGAAGAAAAGGAAGAGGAAGTGGAGGACCAAGGACTTAGGTGGCACATAATTTTAAAGTTAAAAGGCACTACTTTAATAGCAAAATGGCCATCATGTTGTCTTTGGAGTCCAAGCCTGGAAACTTCCACCCTTGTCGATCTTGGTCTTTACTTCCTACCTGCAGGACTTGGTTCCTCACCTGTAAAATAAACACATTGGAACAAATGACTCTGTCCTACTCCTTACCTGTGATCCTATTCATAAATAAACATACATTTATTAAGCACCTACTATGTGTCAGGCACTGTGCTAGGCACCGAGGGTACAAAGAAGCCAAGGAAACTCACACATAAATGAAGAAGTAGAATATAAGTATACAGAGTATAATCTCATTGTCTGAGGGCTGGGTCTTGAGATGGAAGTGGGAGTATAAAAGGGGGATCTGTTTAAATCCACAAAGTAGAATATGATATTTCTGCTGGTAGCATCATTCTAGTGATGCAAATTCCATATTCCTCATATTGAATTTAATATCATTACTTATAAAGGATTCAGTAATACAGAAAAAATTTTAACTGTTAAAATGTGAATAAAATACAAAAAAATACAGAAAACAGCTATAAAATTACAGGAAATCAATATCGGAGCACTCAAGGAATTAACAGATGTAAAAATTGCAAAATTATATAAATAGAATTCACTAGTAAGGAAGCACACACCAGAAAAATAAAATTGCCTACACAATTAGAGTTTAAAGCAAGCAAACAAACAAACAAAAAGTGCCAATTTCTCTAACATTTGGGAATTGATTTAATATTTGAAGTCAGTTTTCAGGGACTTAGATGGTTGTGTGTGTGTGTGTGTGTGTGTAGGGGGAATTATACCCCTAAGGAATTGAAGGAAATGTTTGTATATTTTTATTATACCTCTAAAGTAAATATTCCATTGTAAAAGCTAATCTGATGTAAGTGGTTAAATTAAACTAAAGTGCCAGTCAATGTGCCCCTAAAACATGGGGAATATGATTGGTGAAAGCACTAGCCAGTTACAGAGAACATAAATCCCCCAATCCCTCCAAAGTACTGATGAATTCTGGGGGAGATACCAAATGGAAACCACCTGGACCTCAGGAAATAGGGCTAGAACAAACTCATATTACATATTAGGGTTTATCCACACTAAGATTGGGCCCTTCACATTTTCAGGGACCTCTAGAAAGAGATTCTCTACCTGGCACTTTTCTCAAGGACAATTATCACCCAACTCAACAAATGTTTCATTAACCTCTTTATGTCAAGTCATAACTTGTGGAAATTGTCCTGGAAGAAACGGGATCCTAATAATCCATGTTCCCATGGTATTTTAAGCTCTAAAATGGACTTATCTCACAATACCCGTGTGAAGTAAGAGTGTAATTAGGATCTTAGAATCAGTTTTAGAGCTGAAAGGGATCTTAGAGATTGCCCAGTTCAACCTACTTGATTTATACATGAAGAAACTGAAGTCCAGAAAGGGGAATTGTCTACGCCTGGCACACAAGGGGCACTTATTGGTAAATGGTTTTTTCATGCCCACAAAGCCACTGAATTAGTATATGAACTCAGATCTTTCAATTCTAAAACTACCATGCCATAGTTTCTCCCAATCCATCTTGTGTGTTCTTGGAAATGCCTGGAATAGATTCTATTATTATTACTACTAATAATAATAAATAGCTTACTTTGATATAGTGCTTATTATGATCCAGCCACTGTGCTAAAGATTTTATGATTATTATCTTTGTAAAACCCATGGAGATAAATATTATTATTATCTTTATAACTGAGGAAACTGAGCTACCCAAAGTCACATGGCTAGAAAGTGTCTGATTTTGAACTCAGATCTTCTTGACTGAGGACCACTAGATTCCCATTGTTCTTATTAGGTCTTCCCTCCAAAGGCTGTCCACCCTGAATTCAGTCTAGTTGGGCCCCAGCAGCCCATTGTAGAAACAGATCTTCACTCTGCAATTGTAGCTCTTTTCTGAGAATTATAAAAATTGCTCCATTTGGCAGCATCTCCTGCCCTGAAATCAGTCAACCAAACACAACAATAAGCTCAGCCAGCAGGGGAGAAAACACGCCCCACCAATGGATTGTCCAATACCTTAAAAATGTGTGTGTTCCCCAGAGTCCTGGGGAAAAGTGGTCCCTCCAATGCCAGGTCAGAGAGATCTGAGTGTTCTGGGCTGTAGAGTCAGAATCCTGTTTGGATGGGAGGCTGGGTTCTCTGCCAGGTGGGGCGTCACCACCCTGGAATCAGAGAGGTTTTGCAAGAATCAGAAGAAAAAAAAAAAGATTCCAGCTCAGAGAAAGGGCAGCTCCTGGAGGGAGGGCTCGTCATCGGTGAGCCCTATGAGGGGGGAGGTGGGGCTCGGGACACGTGGCAGGGCTTCCGAGACCACTCTGAGCAGCATCATGAGGAGTGATGGGATGTAAATTGTGATCAGGAAAAGGTTCAAAACTTGTTACAATCAAAAAAATTAGAATTTTACAATTTAAAGCTACTCTCCCATTTTACAGGTGAGAAAACTGAGATCCAGAGAGGTTGAATGGGGAAAGGTCTCACTAGTAGTCTAGTTCTTTTTTCCTCCAACAAGTGGAGAAGAAAATCTTTCTTCTAGAGTCAGGATAAGTAGGGTTCTGAATCTGGCTCCATCCTGTACTTGCTATATGACTTTGGAAAAAAAGTCCATGAATCTCTCTGGCCTTAGGTATCTGTAAAAATTATGTTGGACTTCATGGCCTTTACAATTCCTTTCTGATCTAGATTTATGGTTCTAGGCAGTCACTTAGCCTCTCAAGTACTCCTGACTCCTCAACTTTAAGGGGAAGAGATTGGTCCAAGGTTCTTTTGACCAAATGGGAGAATATTAAAATTCTGGTTTTCCAACTATTACACTGAAAAAAAAATTGAAACTGTCAGGAAAGTTAATCTATCCAAAATGGGATGGACCTCAGTTTCCTCACCTGTGAAATGGGAAATATAATGCCTGTGGTTCCTATCACCCATGGCAGTTGTGGAGAATTAAATGGAAGAATCTAGATAAAGTACTCTACAAATCCCGATGCGTTATATAAATGTGTGATGTTATTATTGAGCTCAGCTATCTTTGAGGATCTGTTAAGAATTAGTCTGGAGGGGCAGCTAGGTGGCACTGTAGTGGATAGAGCACCAGCCCTGAATTCAGGAGGACCTGAGTTCAAATCTGGTCTCAGACACGTAACATTCCCTAGCTGTGTGACCCTGGGCAAGTCACTTAACCCCAATTGTCTCAGAAAAAAAAAAAGGAATTAGTCTGGATAAAAGGTCAAAGGATCACAGATTCAGACTGAGAAAGATTTCCAGTCTCACAGAACCAGCAACCTTCTGCCATCTCAAATTGGATTCTCAACCTATGCACAATAGAGCTCATCATCTTTCTTCCCAAACTCTCCCCACTTTTTTATTCCCCTTTTACTGCTGAGAGCATCATCGCCTGTCTGGTCAACCTGGCCAGAAACCTGTGTCATCCACTCCGCAATTACACTGCCCCTCTCTC
The DNA here is from genome assembly GCA_023553655.1 of Myrmecobius fasciatus. NCBI lineage: Eukaryota > Metazoa > Chordata > Mammalia > Dasyuromorphia > Myrmecobiidae > Myrmecobius > Myrmecobius fasciatus. Next base: position 56,361 of record JAJPUD010002654.1, read on the forward strand.
CATAGCTGTTGGGGTATTTATGTGACTCAGTAGATAGGATGTGAGTTCAAATCTGACCTGAGACATTTACTAGCTGTGTGGCCTGGATGAGCCACTTACCTTTATTTACCTCAGTTTCCCTATTTGTAAAATGAAGTGAAGAAGGAAATAAATTGCTCCAATATCTTAGCCAAGAAAATGCCAAATGGGGTCACAAAGATTGAACAACAACAAATTAGGATAGAGTGACAGGGTTGTCTTAGGCATGGAAGCCTAGAAGGCCCCAAGAGTAGCAGATAGAATAGAAACCCATTTAAGAACAGTTAGTTAGAAGAGGAAGGGACCAAATGGAGGTTCCTTCTCTTTGCTTCAAAGTTATCTTCTGGCTAAACATCTCTATGACCCTACTTCCCCCTTCCCCAAGCCTTCCTCCATCCCCCCACAGAAAGGGTCATTACCTCCTAGAGTCATGCCCTCAAGGTCTTTCATCTGGGTGCTAAAACCTGAATCCTCTCCTCAAGGATTCCCCACTCACTTGAATTTGACTTTAAAAGTTAATTTTACCATCACCCGAAAACATAAGATGTCAGAACTTCAAGGAACTTCAGAACAGAGTGTCCCAGCTAGGAGGATCTTAAAATATAAAATATCAGAGCTTGAGGAAAAGAAATCCTTAAAACGCACTCTCCCAGCTGGGAGGGTCCTTAGAAAAGCATTTCAGAGCTGAAAGGGACACTAAAAATAATTTCATCCAACTCTCTGCTTTGGCAAGCAGTGAACCAAGACTAGAACCCAATTCTCCAGATTCTAAGTGAAGCATCTTTTCGAGCACCCCAATTCTCCATTTCTAAGGCAAAGGGGTGGTGACCTTCCAGGATCATGCAACTGGAAAGCTGATTATTAGTTTTATCATCCCTCTATACTAGAAATGTGTACGGGTCATTCTGTTATCTTGCCCTTGAAAGTCCCTACAAAACCAGCCCCCTGGGGGGCCTCCCTGGCAGGTTCTTCAGCAACTGGGTGTGTGTGTGGAAGGGAATCATTTTAAGTGATATCAGGACAGAGGACTTTGCACTAATGGAGCCTTTTGGATTCATTTCAAGGTCCTTCTTCCATTTTAAACTCATTTTCAATTATTTTTCTACCACGAGTCAGAATTAAAAACCTAGTTTCTTAAGATTGGTGAACTAACTCGCTTCTGATTTTCAATTGAGACTTTAGGATGAGAGCATCACCTACTTAATTAGGATTATAGTAAAGTTTAAAAAAAAGGGGGGGGGGAAGGCTGGCTCAAATCTAAGTTATGCTATTTGCTCTCTCAGTTTCTTCATCTGAAATAGGAGGGAGTTGTATCAGATGGCCTTTAAGTCTCTGAAGTTATCATTAAACAGTTAATTGGTCAATCAATCAATAAGCATTTCCTAAGTGCCAGGCACATGATCCCTTCCTGTATATATCTTTTGATGTATGATCACATCTGATCATCTCAAGCAACCCTTTTATGTTGAGTTCTAATATTATCTAATCTAATATCATCTCCATTTTATAAATGAGACAAACAGATTAAGGACTTTTTTTCAGGATCATATAGAATGTAAGTAATTGGAGAAGAATTTAGCACTTCGATGGTTGGAAAGGCCAAGAAACAAATAGCTCCTGCCCCCAAGGAGCTCACAGTTTAATGGGGAATAGCTATAAATTGACACATACAAGATATATAGTGTAGATTTCAGTTAACTTCAGAGGGCAGAGCTCTAACATCTGGGGACCCAGAGCCTCATGCTGAATTGAGACTTTGAGCTGATCTCTGTTCCACCACATGCCAGCTGTGTTCCTGCTCTGAGTCTCTGTCACCTCATCTGTATGATGGAAAGAAACACAATCTGTTTCAACTGGCATTTATTAGGCACCTACTACGGATAAGGGACATAATGATGGAAAGGAAGCTATCTCTGCTGTTAGAGACGTTGCAGTGATGTGAAGGGGATTTGTCATTTATAAGAGGCAGAGGCTGATGCTGGCAAAGGAGCTGTTGTGGGAGAAAAATTAAATTAAAATAGTAAACATGGTAGCAAAGTAAGTTTTCATTAGGTTTATAACCTTGTAGAGTAAATTATGAGATCATCCTTCTTTTTTTAGCTCTTCCAGAAACTGCTATTTCAATGGGGTCCCTACCAATGCAAAACACAAGAATGTTGGTTCTGAGGCAAAAAGTTGAATTCAAATCTCGCTTATGGCATAAACTTAGGCAAACCACTTAATAATTCTGGGTCCCTTTTTCTTCATCTGGAAAATGAGATTTGAGGTAGATGGACTCTAGAGCTAAGAGTCTGAGGACCATATGCTTTGAGAGCTTACTGGTTGACAACACTGAATCCAAGTGATGAGGTCCTCTGTAGTGAATTTACGCCATTTCTTGAGATCCAGATGTGTAGCTTTGCCTGCTATAGCTAATACTCTCTGAGCAAAACCTACAAAAAAGTAACCAGGGATACCTTTGGATCATGAAACCAAAATATCAGAATATGACCACAGTCAAGGGCCATATAATACCATGGTATGATGATCTTAAGAGGCATTTTAGTTGTTAGGACCCTGGACAGCAAATCAGACATCCCTCACCTTAAATTCTTCTTCAATTACTTACATTCTATATGATCCTGAAAAAAGTCCTTAATCTCTGTTTGTCTCATTTATAAAATGGAGATGAAATTAGATTAGATACTATTAGAACTCAACATAAAAGGGTTGCTTGAGATGATCAGATGTGATCATACATCAAAAGATATATACAGGAAGTTTTCAGATGAAGAAATCAAAATTATCTATAATCATATAAAGAAGTATTCTAAATCATTTTTGATGAGAAAAATGCAAATTAAAACAATTCTGAGGTGCCACCTCACACCCATAAGATTGGCTTATATTCTAATCAAACAAAAAGAAAATGATAAATTTTAGAGAGGATATAGGAAAATTGGAACACTAGTGCATTGTTGGTGGAGTTGTGAACTGATCTAATCATTCTGAAGAGCAATTTGAAACTATGCCCAAAGGACAACCAAACTGCATACATATCCTTGATCCAACAGTACCACTGCTGTGTCCGTATCCCAAAGAGATCATTAAAAAGAGGAAATGATGTACATGTACAAAAATATTTGTAGCATTTCTTTTCATCCAATCCAATCTTCTCATTTTCCAGATGAAGAAACAGGGACCCCAGAATTATTAAGATATTGTGCAAGGCGACACAGTTTATGCCAACAGTGGGATGTGAATCCAGCTCTTTTGCCTCTCTCTGGAGCCGATATTCTTGTGTTTCCTTTTTAGGACTTCACTACACAACCACCATGCTGGATGTGCTAGATCCATGACCTGCCAAAGGAGAGGAGCATTAATGGGGCCCAAAATTCTCAAAGAAGGCTTCCCAGAGGAGGTGAGACCGGAGTTGGGCCTTGAAGGACAAAGAAATGATCTTACAATGTCAATCAGCTTCAGTTAGGTCACTTCTTTCTGTGGTTCAGTAATGGGAAAGAAAGATGATGTAAAGAAGGGATAAAGAACTGAGTAGCTTGAAATGTTGTTTTTAAGTTATAATTTCCCTCTCAATGGAAACTGCTGGTTCCAGGCAGGAATGGGAGAAAGTGGGGGGAACTAACAATAACAGCAACAACGCAAAGATTGTTGATTTAAAAAGAGAAAGAGGAACAAACATAAGCACTGGCTGACTGGAGGAAGCTTAGGGAACTGGCCAGAGGGCATCGAGCCCAGCCATGGCTGCTAAGGACATGTGTTTATAAGAAGATGGTCAATGAATGGAGGCGGCTCTGAGCCATTGGTGAGAATCCCTCGATCTCCTCCTCTGTGACTGACTCATCAAAGCCCTTACTTTGGACGTCTCCAGGACTTTATTCCTGCATCTCAGACAGCATCATGTTCATGTTGCTCCTCTTCCCTCTCCCCCAAAGTTTGCTTGTAAACAATCGCCTTGATTGCAAAGGTAAGTGGTCAAAGGCCCCTATCTCTATCCTACCTGAGGGTTTGGGGGCCAGGTGCTTACCTGCATCACAGAGCTGGAAAAGTCCTCAGGGACCAGCCAGTCCAATGAATGCTCACAGAGGAATCCCCTGAGCAGCATTTCTGATGAGGTTTGGCCAGTGAGCAGGAGAATTTGAAAAATGAGATCTCTGCTTTTTACATGAGCAAAAAAACCTCCTTAAAATGGAAGTTATGCTGGATTTGGGGTGGAGGTCCTGGGTTCAAATCCTGAATCCTCTATATACTTTTTGTGTGACTTTGGATCATCCATGCTCTCTAGGACTCTGTTCTCATCTGTAAAGTGAAGTGATTGGACCAGATGGTTCCTAAGGTCTCTTCCAGCTATAAATAGGATCCTAAGACCAACTAGTTCACCTCTTCTATTTTTACAGATGAAGCTGGATATATGGTTTTCCATAAGCATATAGAGCAAAATCAGGATTTGAACTCAGATCTTTTCAAGTCACATCTAGCACACCATCTACTGAAAAACAAGCACTCATTCTTTGATCTTTGCAAGCAAAACATATTTAAGCTCTTTGGACATTGGCTTCCTTGTCTGGAAAATAGAAAGCTTGCATCTGATATTTCTTAAAGTTGGTATCTGAAAGGTCTGGGTTCAAAACCCACCTCATAGATTTACTGAATCTCTGAATCTCATCTCCCTCACCTGTCAGCTTGGGGGATTTAAAAATCTCTACAATTGCTTCCAGATTTAAATAGATGATACTGTGAGTGTAGTAGGATGAGTTTTCTTTTTTTATGAGATCTTACGGCTTTTTTAATGCCTCTAAGATTTTATTGGCTTATTCTGTTGTATGCTATTTCATATTTTTTTCTGAAAGAAAAAATGATTTGTGGACATTTTGAGCCTCCTTCTTGAGGCAAGCATTTGAAAACCATCAAAAATAAAAACATTGAGTCTACATTTCCTAAAGTTGCTTAACTATATGTGTCATATAGTAAATAGGCAGAGACAATAATAACAGCATTCATGAATTATCAATTAGTAGCAGTTGCATAGACAATAATGAAACCCAAATTCCCAGACTCCTTGGGGCTCTTGGCAGTGTCCTGAGGTCTTTTGTCTTTCCCTCTGTGCCCCATTCATCCTTCCCTTGCTATAACAAGGGATACCATTTGCCCTCTCACCATGAAGTTTGCAGCACTAACTAGAGGTCCCAGTTATGTCTCTGACTTAGGGAGATAATCTGTGGGAATATTTAGATAATTAATAGATTTATATTATTAGATTATGGAGATTATTAGATTATATAATAATAGATAATTCCTGTGGGAACAATGACTTATCTAATGTACACTAGTTATCTGTGGCAGGATGAGAGAGGGTGTAAAGTGGGTTCCTCCAAGATCTCAGCAGACTAGACTTGAATGAATCAGGTCAGATTAAATGAGTAGGGATGGAAGTGAAGTCTTAATAAAAGGGCAGCATCCAACTTCACCCTCATGAGATGAGGAAGCTTGATTGGGCAACCGTTTGTCTGAAAAAGCTGATCAAAAAGGGAGAGTTAATCATATGTAAGTTCAGCATGAATCACCAATGGGATGCGACAGATAAAACGTTATGGGCTGAATTCAGAAAAGCTAACAACTGAGGACTGGGACCCCGAGGTCCTCGGCCATGGTTAGGCTACATGTGGCTCATCACGTTCAGTTCTGGGTGTTGTGTGCTAAAAAGGACACTGACGGGTTGGAACATATGTTCAAAAGAGAGCATCCAAGATGGTGGGAGAGCTGGAGCCCATGGTTAACTTTGGGAAGCCCAAGAGACATGCTAGACAGTCTGTGTGTCCTGTGAAAAAATTAGATTTGTTCTGCTTGGTCATATAGGTAGGATCTATGGAGATAGGGATAGGGATGGAGAGAGGGGTAAGGATGGAGATGGACATAGGGATAGAAATGGGGATGGGGATGGAGAGAGGGATAGGGATGGAGAGAGGGGTAAGGATGGGGATGGGGATGGGGATGGAGATGGAAAGAGGGGTAGGGATGGGGATGGGCAAAGGGATAGAAATAGGGATGGGGGTAGGGATAGGAATAGAGTCGCAGGGCAAAGCGGCAGAGAGACAGATACTGGCCTCCTGTCACAGAAAACATGCTCAGAATTAGAGCTGTATTAAAGTGCGGCAGCTGGGGGTACCATAGTACATAAAGTGCCTTCTTCCTGAGTTCAAATCCAGCCTCAGACACTTACTACCTGTATAACTTTGGGCAAGTGATCTCACGGTTTGCCTCAGTTTGCTCATCTGTAAAAATGAGTCGGAGAAGTAAATGGTTTCAAACCATTCCAGTTTCCTTGCCAAGAAAGCCCCAAATGGGGTCATAAAAAGTTGGATATGATTGGAAAATAGCCAAAAGTGTAATGGGCTGCCCCAGACACTGGTAGGTTCCCTTACCTTGGAGGTCTCTAAATGAAAGATGGATGTTCAATTGGGTGCATCATAAACTGGGTGCTCATTTGGTTTGGGGATCAGCTAGATGACTCAGAGGTCCTTCCTGCTCGGAGTTTTGGGGTCTCTGCTGTTTGAGAACCGGCCTGGTTGGCTCTTTACCACATTCGGAGTCTCTCACTCTTTGTTTTTTCATAGCAAGAGCAGACAAGTCCTTGCCAAGGTATGGCATTCAAGAAAAAGCATGTGCCTTCATTCCTGAGCTAATGAGGACTTTTTTCCCCCCAAGTTCCTTCCTCTGAAGTTCATGAACTTATTTTTTTTTCAAATCACAACAATAATAAATCCAGTTCCATTACATCCAGAACTTTGGCTTCAGGAAACCAGGACTAATTGGTCAAAACCAGAGCCTGGGGAAGGGGAGGGAGGAATTTTTAAAAGACACGATTATAGAGCAGCTCTGTCTCCTGCTACTCAATGCTTCCATGGAGAGCCTCTGTTCAGAAGGGACTTCACTCTCTGCATGTTCTGTAATGAGGGCCACCACCTCCATCACAAGGGGGAAGTGGGGCTGAGCAATGATGCTCACTCCTCAAATTAGACAAGGGCTATGAGATGAGATGAGCCCCCCCACACACAGGAGACAATCCAAAAAAGCCCCAGAGATCCATCTGAAGTCTTTATTTAGTGAGAAGGAAACTGAGTCCCAGAGGAGGAAAAAGTCTAAGCTCAAAACAGTGGTAGAGAATGGATTTGAACTCAGTATCAGAGGTATAAAGCTGAAAATGACTTCAGAGACCACTTCATCCAATCCCCCCATTTCCCAGATGGAGAAACTGAAGACTAGAGAAAGGATCTCAGCTTCTATCTATGCAAAATGGGACTAACAGTAGCTCTGATCTCACGGATTATGGGGAGGATCATTTGGGATCATGTGTATGAAGTGCTTCATGAACATTACATGGTTCTATGAAAAATAGTTTTTGACACACAGATGGGATTCCAGGATAGATTAGATTTGACCCTTATTTCCTCCTTTCCTAAAGCTGCAAAGTGGTAAGTTTGAGTGTGAGGTCAGGACAAGTGTTCCTAACAATAAGCAATTCCTAAAAATGAGCAAATCTTTGCCTTTACCCAAAGGCAAACCAGCTGCCCTGGAAAGTAGTGAGCTTCCCATGGCTGGGGCTGGATACCCACTGATTCTGAAGCTCCCTGTGCTCATATTGTCTTCTCCAGCTTCTAGAAGGCAGGGATTGTTTCATTTCTACCTTTTTATCTCTGAATACAGCACCTGACACAACCAAGTTTCCATGTGTTTTCATGGGCTACCATGAATATTGTCCATCTTCATTTCTTCCTTTTAGAATCTGCTTTCTTTAAATCTACATCAAATCCTGCCTTCTGTAGATCTTTCCATGTCTTTCTGCACCCCATCCCACTCCTATAGCTAACTCTTTTTCTCTGAGATCATCCCCCCATCTATGCTGGATGCAGCTAGTGTGTACCAAGACCGCCATATTGGATGGATGCAAAAGGGAAAATCCAGATTGACCCACAGTCATTCCAAGTTTGAGCTCAGATCTGTGCCTTTATCTTGATGTTTCTTTATTCAGATGGAAACAGGAGGAGCAACAATATGGAGGTAGCAAGACACCTGCCATGTTTGGGGTACGAGGAAAAGGGCAAAAACCATCTCCTCAGGTCTTATAAAAGAGCAAAGGAAGATGGAGCTGAAGATGAGGATGGCAGTTCAGATTGTTCTTGACCTTGAGCCATATTTTGGAGTTCGGATTTTATCTGTGAACAGTGGCTCAAAAATGTGAGCCAGTGTTTAATTTGAGTCCATTTGATCTTTGAGGCAAGACTGGAGAACTACTGATATTGGTGCTTGGCTATCTCAATCCATCAAAGACAAATGCTCTCCTCAGGCTTTCTTAGACCATTCTATGGCTTGAAGTGGCCAAAATAAGTCATCTGATGGCTGATGTCTCAATGAGGAACCTCAGCCCGGCTGAACTTGAGCCTTTCTGAGGTGCTGGATCCCAAGAGACCTTGGATTCATATGTCCCAGGATCAACAATCCTCTGCTGAGGATCAGAGAAGAACTCTGCTGAAAGTGCCTGAGATGTTGAAAAGAGATAGACAAAAAGGCAAGGATTGGGATAGAGATTGAGACAGGGATGGGAATAGGGATAGGGATGGAGATAGGGATGGAGATGGGGATAGGGATAAAAATAGGGAAGGGGAGAGGTATAGGGATAGAAATAGGGATGGGGATAGGGGTTGGAATAGGGATGGAGACAGAGGTAGGAATGAGAATAGGGATGGGGAGGGGCATAAAGATAGAAATAGGGATGGGGATAGGAATAGGGATAGGGATAGAGATGGAGAAGGGATAGAGATAGGAGTGGAGATAGAGAAAGGGATGGAGATGGGAATAGGAATGGAGATAAGGGTAGGGATAGGGATAGGGATAGAGATAGGGCTAGGGATGGAGATGGGAATAGGAATGGAGATAAGGGTAGGGATAGGGATAGGGATAGGGATAGGGATAGTAATAGGGCTAGGGATGGGGATGGGGTAGCGATAGGAATGGGGATGGGATTACAGATGGGGATATGGGTGAAAATAGGGATGGGGATGGGCATAAAGATAGAAATATGGATGGGGATAGGAATAGAAATAGGGATAGAGAGGTGATAGGGATAGGGATGGAGATGGGGATGGAGATGGAGCAAGAGGCCCAAGGATAGAGAGATGATTAAGACCTGAGATAGTGTTAAGGCTATGAATAGTGATAGGGATAGTGTCTGGACTTAGTCCAGGCCCAAAGCTCTACCCACTCAGTAACCCAGCTGCCTTCTAGGCAAACTGAGGTTCAATGATTTACCCAAAGTCACACAAGTAATAAGTATCTGGGGCTGGATTTGAACTCAGACCTTCCTGTCTCCAGGCCAGTATCCACCTAGTTACCTGGCTGCCCCAAGAGTTATTACATTCTATTATGATAATGATTTCATTTAAATGATGTAGTATATCTTCTACTATTGCATTCTTTTACTATTAGATAGTATCTTCTACTCAAATCATGCTCTTGTGACTCCAGAATGTATATTCCCTGAGGGCCAGTTTCATACCTGAACTTTTATTCTTCCCACTTCCCAGGTCCCGGATGTTTAAGAAGCGCTTGATGGGAACTTGAATGACATATATGTGACTTTTTGTGGCCACATCTCTTCCCCATGGTAGAACATAAGCTCCTGGAGGGCAGGCACTATTCCTTTTTGTCTCCACATCCCCAGAAACAGACCCATAAAAACCATTGATTGTTGAGTGGTTCATTGCACTCTCACCTTGGCTCCCATCTCCTGTTTTAAAGAAGAGACTACTCCAACTGAGGGCCCTAGCCTCCTTGAGGACAGTAATGGTCTCAATTTACTTCTCGACCCCATAATCTAATATAGTTTCTGGCATAGAGTAGGCTCTGAAGGGTCTTACTGATTGATTGGTTGAGGACTCCTGGCCACATGCAGGTGAACCACTTTCTTCCCCCTGCTACAGTCACTGGTCCAGTCCCTCGGTATTGTTACTATTAATAAGACTATCGTATTCAAGAAATAGAATCCCCTCTTTGGCTGGCTTCCTAAATTTCATGTTCTAAGGTTCTCAAGGAGATTACCTGAGAGAGATACGACAGGAAGAAAATAATTCTAGATCAAGGCAGAATATCACATGGGGCTATAGAGCACATCCAAGCATAGTGCTGGCAGGGCAAAGAAGAAGGAGGGACCTGTTTGATCAATTCCATTCAGAAAGTTAAAAGAAATCTTCCTTCCTTCCTTCATAAATGCTTAATAAATGCTGATTGGTTAGTCAACCAACTAATTGGCAGATGGTTGATAAATTTCCTATCATACTCCATCATAGATTATATTTTTCAATAAGCTTTTATTAAAAAGATTCTCTGGGGAAGGCCTTGGATAGAAAAATAAAACCAAAAACCTCCCCTGTTCTCCAGGAAATTGAATTCTACTCACAAAGAGATAGTTATATCCATGAGTATTTGCATAGATACCATGGGCAAGAGTAGTTGAGTAACTCTCTGTATTATTGAAAGAATGGGAATTCTGGGGGCAACTAGATAGATGGTGTAGGGGATAGAACACCAGCCCTGAAGTCAGGAAGACCTGAATTCAAATCCGGTCTCAGACACTTAACATTCCCTAGCTGTGTGACCCTGGGCAAGTCACTTAACCCCAATTGCCTCAGTGAAAAAAAGAAAAGAATGGGAACTCTAATCACCTAAAGCATTTTTGAGTCAATGATTATTTGAGGGGGGAGAAAGTGCTACTGAGTAGAGGGAAATCAGGAAAGGCTTCCTGTAAGAGGTAAAACGTAAGGTAACTTTTGAAGAAAGTCTAACATTCTATACTGCCGAAGGACAGCCTTTCAGGCAATGAATTCCTAGGGCATACAAAATTCTAATGGTCCCCTCAACATTTTAAATGATAGGGTTGAGCTTTTTTTGGGGGGGGTGTTGTTTGTTTGTTCATATTTAGCTTTTTTGTTTGTTTGTTTTTTCTTCCCAGAATCCATTGAGTGCAGCTGAAGGAATGGAGGGGATTTGTCCTCCAGCAAAGATAACCTGATTTGGAGAACAGAAGGAGGTGTATTAATGATAGGGTAAGACTTACTAAGTTGCTGTCCTAAACACCAGGAGAAGCTTGTACAGCTGCCCGGGGATCCCCAGATAGAGCTAAAGAGGGAGTAATTAAGCAAACAAATTAATAGTCACTGAAGCTTGGGGGACGTGGGGGTGGGAAGTGGTGCCTCTGGGTCACTGAGACACATTCATCCTCAGGTCTTCACAAGTGCCCCCTGGCTCCCTGACATGATGAGCAGCTGCTGCTGAGAAAGCAGGCTGTATTTCTTATGAAACGAGCTATCAGTCTAGGAGAACAATAATGTCGTTGATGGCGAAAGGTCACCAGAATTTCTAGGACACTTGGAGCTTTCACTGGACTGCCTAATATTAATCCTGTGTGTTGCCAGTCTGGTCATTCTCTTCATCAGGGGCCCCGGGGGCAGCTCAGCTGGTCGCTGACCATGATTCAGTGCATCCTGAAGGAAGTGATTGGGAAAAAAAAGAAGGGAAAAAGGAAAAAAACATCTTTTTTGATTTGATTTTGATTTTTGCCATGAGCCAAACCCTTGAGGATCCATCAGGATATGGCTTCTTTAAGTCACAAAACTAAACTTTCAAGGCCCAGCCTGCCTTGCTTCCTGCTCTCCCTATTCGGAGACTTCCCCTTGATTCCCCTCTACCAGGGCCAGTTTTGTTCCTAATAAAATGAAGGGACAACGTGATGACCAAAACTCCTTCAAACATTAATATTATTTTCCATCTCCAAACGTTCTGTTCTTAGAGGTCGTTTCACTTACTAACATGCCTCTGATCCAAGGAATTGAGGATGCAGGAATTCCCTGTATTGAGGTCCCTCCTAGATCTGACATTCTCTGTTCAAAAATCCCCTCTTTGGCTGGCTTCCTAAATTTCATGTTCTAAGGTTCTCAAGGAGATTACCTGAGAGAGATACGACAGGAAGAAAATAATTCTAGATCAAGGCAGAATATCACATGGGGCTATACAGCACATCCAAGCACAGTGCTGGCAGGGCAAAGAAGAAGGAGGGACCTGTTTGATCAATTCCATCCAGAAAGTTAAAAGAAATCTTCCTTCCTTCCTTCATAAATGCTTAATAAATGCTTATTAGTTAGTCAACCAACTAATTGGCAGATTTCCTATCACACTCTGTCATAGATTATATTTCTCTTACTATATGTCAGATTTCCTTTATTAGGAAGCTTCCAGAGACCAAGTGCAGTGTCCGTTGCCATCTTTGCAAACCCAGAATCTAGCAAAATGCTTCCCTACAAATCAGCAAGCATTTATGAAGCACTTTTTATGGGCCACGTACTGGAGGTGCAGATCGAAGGAAAAAAATACAGTCCCTGTTGGGAGCTCCTGGGATAATGAGGGAAGACATTATATAAAAGGCACTTGTAGGGGATGGGGAGGTTTTCAAAGCCAGAAAAATGAAGCATGAGTGATCTGGACCTTTCCTCAAAATGAAGATTCCCTAAAAGAACTTGCCAGTGGGAGAAGGAAAGCACAGGGAAGAAGGAGAAAGCTGGTGAATTATGGGAGCAAAGTTTGGAGACATAATAGGTCCTTAAAAATATTTGCATGTTTGCTGGATTGGATTTTTAAGTACATTTTTCAAGAATTTCATGGCGATCCATAAAACAAAGGAAAATACACAATGGTCCTTCTGCTCACCGTGTCTCCATTTATTGTCTTCACTCTGGGGCAGAGTGGCAGAAAAGGGTTGGAGGCTAAGAATCATATCATTTTTAGATGATTTGTACATGTTAATGTAAATGTTTTTACTCTAAATGTGAAATCCTTGTCCCATGACCAACAAGTCGACACGTTACTGGAGGAAATGAGATATATCAACATTGACACTGCTGCTATAAATGAAAACAGGAGACATAAGGAAGTGGTTCATTGGAAACTGGAGGATGACTCATTGATTCTACTTAAAATCAAATTAAGAAGTCAGTAGAGGTCATTCTTTTTGACCTTCCAGTTGTATTTGAAATTGTTAATGATCCTCTCCTACAAAGTCCCTTCTCTCCGGATTTTTAAGACACTGTTCTCAGTTTTCTGTCTGAATGCTCCTCAGTCTCTTTTCATATCCTGCCCTCTGTTTTTTGGTCCTTCCCAAGGCTCTGCCCCATGCTTTCCTCTCTCCTCTCTCTTTCTTTCCTCCTTCTCCCCTCCTCTGCCCTCCTTTCCTCTTCCCTCCCCTGTCTGTTCCTTTTTTCTCTCTTCTTTTTCCCTTCCCTTCTTCTTTCTTCTTCTCTTTCCTAACCTTCCTCTCTCCTACACCTGGGCCATCTTGGAGCTGAGAGATGCAGAGCCAGGACATGGGACTGGAGTTCAGGCTTCAAGCCACAGCTGCCCCCAATCCAATGAAAACTCCCTTCTTCCTCTACCTCTGTCCAGAACACCTGTGGGCACAAGAGCATCGCCCTCAACCACGAGTGATGCTTAATAAGGTCCAGAGGAACCAGGGTTTCCTCCTGTTCCTTGGGATTCCTTTCAACTCCCTTGGCTTCATGATCCAAGGGCTGTATGATTCTTTGACCTTGTGATTCTATGACTAGAAAGGGCATGATAGAGCTCATTATGTCCCTTTGATTCTTCTGTACGCTTATATTTCTATCATCATTTAGTCACACAGGTCTTCTTCCTCACCCTACAAGTCCAATAAGTTGCCAAGTCTTATTGGCTCTACATTCACACTACCTTCCCTTCCCTTTGTCCCATTCTCTCTACTTATGCCCTAGTTCTAACCCTCATCATTTCCCACCTAGACTATAATTTCCTAGTTTCTTGTTCCTTCCAATTTAACTTCTCCATATCTGTCAAAGTGATGTTCCAAATACTAGGTTGAACTATGCCATTTCCCTAATCAATAAACTTTAGGATGACCTATAAGGTGATCTAGGTCCCATCTTCTTAAACTGTGGTTCATGACCCCATGGGGTCTTGTAACTAAATGTGAGGATCCCAAAATTATGATTTGTTATCAGTAAATGTTTGCTTTATATACTTATATGTGTGGGGTCATATAAAATATTTCCAGGTGAAAAGGGGTCATGAAAAGGGCCCTAGTCTAGATGACCTCATTTTATATGTCCTTTACAAGCTGGCTCTCATCTACCTTTATAACCTTGTTACATATCACTCCATTGTATGTGAAATTGATCTCCTTGTTCCTCATATTCCATCTCCCATCCTCATACCTTTGGACACACCATCCCCCGTACCTTCCTGGAACTCATTCTTCCCTCACCTCTGCCTCAGAAACCTTGATTTCCCCCTCCAAAGTACCACTGATTCCTCTGCCTTCTCTTGAATTTATTTTCTATATAATTTTTGTATATTTGCACGTGGACATATTAGAGCCACTCATAAAATGTTTTTAGGATAGAGAATGCTTCTTTTCTGTCCTTGCATTTTCAGTGCCTGAGACTTCATTCATTCGCCATGATTTCATCCTGAACACAAAAGACATATGATTTCATACGATATTTGGTCCTATCTTATCATGGTGTTCATGGTAAGTATTTGCAATTCTATCTGAAAAGACCCTCCAAATTTGCAACCTTTATATTCAATCAACTAGTAGTTACTATCAGTCTGATAATTACCAGGAATCATGTCAAGCACTGGGAACATAAAGACAAAAGTGATATAGTTCCTGATTTCAAGGAACTCATATTCTCTCAGGGAAGACAACATATTTATTAATAAGCATATGAAAAAGTAAGCCAAATAAACACAGTAAAGTTTAGGGAGTGGGGAAGGCTGGGGAAAAGGAAGCACAGATCAGGAAAAGCATCATGTACAATATGGCAGTAAGTTTTAAGTAAATCTAAGGATGGTAAGAGGTAGAGATCAGGAGGAAGGTTTGTTGGGGAGGAAACTATGGAGATGGGACACAGTGTCATGTGTTAGTGGCAGCAAGAAAGTCCATTTTATTATCTTTCATCTCATTCTCTTACTAACCTCCTCATTTTGGGGTCATACATTCTCCAGATGGTATCTTTTTTAAATTCTTTTTTTTTCAGATTTGATATCTTATTTTTTAACTAAATACAAAATAAGAAAAAAATGGAATAAATAAAGACAGAAAAGGAAAATAACAAAACAAAACATTGTCATGTGCCCAGCAGGGCACAGGAGGGGAGTATTCAAAATTATAGCAATAGATTTCTATTTCAGGAAAGAATATGTAATAATAGAAGAAATTATAATCACAAGTGTACATCTTTTCTTTGCTTCGTTGTAGATTATTCTTTTGTTTCCTGCTACACACTTTTTACTTTATTGTTTTTTTTTTCCTTTTCATCTTTTCCACCTCCCCCAAGCAGCTTACGGTTAAGCACACACACAAACACGCGCACACACACATACACACACACACAGCCATACATATTCATATATCTACATACATATATACATCAACAGATGTCTTTAGTGTTTCTTTTGGTATGTGATTGGTAATGTGTTCTTTATTCCCACCAATTGTCCAGTCTAGAAATCAAGATTAAATCTTAATACAACAGAAATGACTAAATATTAATGTGGAAGTCAGTAATGATTCAGTTGTCTGAGTGGTCAGACCAATGACTCATTAGGACAAAGGTCAAAAGCAGGATTAAATTAGAAGAAAAGATAAAAGAGTCAAAAAAATAATGTGTGATGCAGTCCAAACTTTAATCAACTTTTGATGGCTCAAAAAATGGGAAATGGATAAAGGAAAAAACATGGATGTTGACTTTTTGCAATAACAACAGTGACTCACTTACCTCTCTGGGCTTGTTTTTGATCTGTAGAATAAGAAGGTGGGACAGGTTGGACTACCTAAAGTTCCCTCCAGATCCCAATCTGAGTGGAGGGAACAAAAGGCCAGCCTGAGGGAACACAGGCAGCCAAAAATGTTAATACATGTGTAGGAAGCCTCCAAACACCTTGGCCAAATCCCCCAGGCACAATTTATAGGAGAGAATGAGAAGATGTATAGGGAGATGGACCTGAATCAGTCTCTACAATCACTCCTGGAAGGAGATGCTCCCTAGGTCCCAAGGGGAAGTGCTCCCAAGGTCCCAAGGGCAGGCACTCCAGAGTTTCAAGGGGCAATGGTCTTAGTGTCCCAAGGAGAGGTGATCCTAGGGTCTCAAGGAGTAAGGTTCCCAGGGTCCCAAGGGGCAATGGCCCCATGTCTCAAGGGGAGATGCTCAAAGAGTCCCAAGAGGAGTTGCTCACAGGGTCCCAAGGAGTGGTGAGCCCAGGGTTCCAAGGGGAGGTACTCCTAGGGCTCCAAAGGGCTCTCTAAAACCATAGGGTTCAGAGGAGCTACCAACCTACGAAGACTTATTCTCCCTACAGTGAGTTCCCCATGGCACTGAAATTTCAGTGGCAGTTGGAGGCAATTGGAGATTAAATGACTTGAGCAGTGTCATATAATTTGTATCTGAGGGTGAATTTAGATTCCTGACCAGGTCCTCCTGACTTCAGAGCCATCCTTCCCTTAAATCCCACCTTCAGCCTCAATTTCCTCCTTTGTAACAAGATAGGGTTGACCTAGAAAGTCTCTAAAGTCCTTTCAGCTCTCCATCTTTGATCCTGGTCATCAATGAGATTATGCATCCACTGAAAGATTCCAGCCAATTCAAGATCTTCCTGGAGGTGCCCTTGGCTGCAAGCTCTCCTAGAAAAGGGAACAAACCTAGGATTGAGTTTCTACAATGTCATTTCCCATGCAGAGTTGCTGTCAGATTGGCAACCTTCATTATTGTGGAAAGAGAAGGGGTCTTGATGTGAGAAACTTCGCCCAAATGCCAGCTCTGACTCTTGCTAGCTGTATTAAGTCTGGGTAATTAACCAGTCTGAGTCTCAATTTCTCCTCCTTTAAAATAATGATGATAATTGTGTCTCTTGACTCCATCTCCAGACCCTGGGCATCTACCCTTACTGTTCCCCATGCCCGAAACACCCTCCCTCCTCCCAGCTTCCTTTGAAACTCCGTTAAAATCCTACCTTCTACAAGAAGCCTTTCATGATCCTTGGCTCTACTGCTAGTGCCTTCCCTTTGGGATCTCTCCTTCTATTTACCCTGTATCTATTCTGTCTATACCTGTTCTTTTAGACTGTAAGCTCTTTGAAGAACCTATTTTTGCCTTTCTTTACTTCCCCCACAGTTAGTGCAGTGCCGGACATGCTTGCTGGCTAACCGATGCCATTTAATATTGTATCATAGGATGTCTGGAATTAGAGAGGCCCTGAGTGACTATCTAACCTGATCAGTTTATTTAACAGATGAGGGCTCAGAAGGATGAAGCAATTTGTCCAATGTCAAACAGGCAGCAAGGGATAGAAATGGATTCGAATTCATGTTCTCTGACTCCATTGTGCAATGATGTGCCCACAAGGTCCTCAGGAGAAATGTCTTTTGTAAATCTTAATTCACTGTATCAGTGTGAAGAATAATAATCACTAAAGTGAGCCAGGGAGCCCACAATAGAATAGTCTCCCAGAACCTCCTCAGGAATAAGAAGTCCGGGAGCCGCCCTTACTCAGAGAAGGGAGGGTTGGGTTCCTTCCTTCCTGGAAATCCCGTTTGCTCCCTCCCCGCCTTGTTCTGATGGGTTCC
>JAJPUD010002654.1:74089-103168 GCA_023553655.1 Myrmecobius fasciatus
AGCCCAATAACCATTTTTCAACTTGCCTTGTCAGGGGAGGAAGCCACTTCAACTATGGGTGGCTTCATTCAATAAACACAGGGCAGCAAGCAAAATCAGGGATGGAGATGGGGGTGGGGAGAAGCTAGGCTGGCAGGTCTTGAACATGGAATTTGGGCTTAGATATAGAAGGAACTGGGGCTCACCTAGCCACTCTCCGATCACCCCAACTACTGCACTCCATTGTAGTAATATTGAAATTTCAGTGTTTGCAAAATATTTGCACAAATACTCATTTAATAGGCTATTAGATCCAGAGCTGACCAAGACCTCAAAAATCACTTAATCCTGCTTTTATAACCCAAGAAACTGAGGCAGGGAGGTGAAGCAATAATTTACCACAGGTACAACAAGGAGGGTACTTCAGGTCTCAAGACACTCCTCCCATCAGAGACTAAATGCCAGGATGCTCAAGCTCCATAGCCAAATGACACTTCCCTCTGTGACTTGACTTCCCTGGCCCTCCATTTCCTTATCTGTAAAAGGGGTTTGGATCACATGGACTCTGAGGTCTCTTCCAGCTCTAGATCTTGATTCAATATTTCCTATTCTATTTATATTTATTTCTAATTGAGTTTTAAGGTGCCTTTTGCCTCTGATTATTTTATGTATCCAAAGCCCAGCTCTAAAATCCTGGGTTTTGAGGTTTGCCATCTCTGGCATTCTCTGTTCTACAGTTTTTCCTACCTCTGATTTCAATATTCTGTTATCTGATAGAGAGTCTATTGCCTAATTATCTATGTTCTAAGTTCTGACATGCTGTGCTTATGTTCTAGACTTTTGATATCTCCTGCTCTTCCAGTCAAAATGATTCATCTTTTATTTTAAGCTCCTGGAACTATTTGGAGGAAAATATCAGTCAGTCACTAATCATTTAGCAGAGAGAGGAGATAAAGGAAAGGAATAGAAGTACAGATCTGAGAGCAGACCATAGGGTCTGCCCTTTTTCTCAAAACTACTGAATTTTGAAAAGTTTTCCGAATGAATAAATTGCTAGTGAGGACACAATTAACTAATCAAAAAGGAAAGGGGGGTGAGGGAGCAAGTGGGTCTAAAGGCAGAAGAAGATATATGTTTGACTCTTTCCTCAAAGTTTTCTTCCTTATTTTTGAGCCTAAACCATACCAGCATTGAACAGACCACCTGCAGAGAAATAGCCATCAACAAGGGGAGAGATGGAGAAGGAAGAAAAAGAAAATCATAGAAATAAAAGAAGTTAAAGTAAGAACAAGATTTGTGGCTTCATCTCCCATGAATGTGCCTAGGATGGAACTGCCATTACCAAATCAGACTTTCTATGACATGGTAGAAAAGTCCTAGGAAGTTCGTGATAGAGTTAAGTCTTGTCTGTGATAACACTGGGAGGATTTGAATCTAGAGCTTCCTATCTCAATACCCAGACTCTCTCCATGATCCCACACTAGCCATATTTTTGTCAAAATCCTGTGCTCCTCTAAACAAGGTAGTCTTCAGTGAACATCCCCGTCTCTCCCCAGTACATGAGACGGGAACACATAGAGAGAAGCTACAGACACAGATGTAGGTCAGAATGTAAGGGGAAGCAAAGAGTAAATGAGACAAGCAGAGCTCAGGGGCATCCCCTCCATAGTTACCTCCCTGCCCCAAGGCCTCAGAGTGGAGTGGAAGCATCTCTGCTCCCTCGAAACAGGCGAATGCTCTAGGACTAGAGCCCAGGAAGGAGAGATGGGGGAGGAGAGAAGGGCAGCAGCACTGGGCAGAAGCAAAGGGCCAAAAGCGGTGTCTTTGGAGCAAAGTCTGGAGATTGATCTGTTCTCTGATACCTAGGACATTCCCCCCACCAATTCCTCTATTTCGTAACTGACCAATTAGTGGATAGGGCTAGATGTGGACTCATAAAGATCTGAGTTAGAATCCTACCTCAGACACTTCCTAGCTGAGCAATCCTGGCAGCCTGGTAACCTTTCTCTGAGTCTTGTATCTGAAAATACAGATAATTACAACATTTACCTATTATATATAAAATTATTATAGCAATTATAACAAATATATAATCATAACAAATATAGGGTATGTGAGAATCACTTAAGATAATGTCAGTGAAGTGCTTTGTAAACCTTAAAGATGTATATAAATGCCAGCTCTTATTATTATTATTGTTGTTATAATCCCACCACCACTCACATTAGTCTTTTCTGTCCCAATTCAGTATTGTTCTCTGCAGAATATGCTCCTGTGAAATACAGAAGTATGTTTGCTTATTTTCATTTCATGTTCCATCTGCAAAGCGGGAATAATAAAACTTTCCTCATGTAACTCGAGAGTTCTGTTTATGTTAAAATATTAAAAATGTAAATTATCAGTAATATTCACAATAACTAGCATGTGTACAGTGTTTTGAAGTTGGGAATGTCCATTATTTTTAATATCCTAGTTGATCTTCATACTACTAACCCTAGGATTACATAATGTAATCATTTATTACATTTTAAATTCTAGTAATTGCTAAAATGGATGCCTCATTTTAAGGTTCGTGAATCATTCATTTCAATGTAAGCTCCCTTGTAAGTATGGATTGTTTTATTCTTCACACCCAGATTAGTGCCTGGCCACATTGGAGGCATGATAAATGCTGGCTGATTGATTGACTAATTTGTTGATTGATTGAACTTATCTCATTTGATTCCCAAGACAACTCTCAAGAGACAGATGCTCTTATTATCCACATTTTGCAAGGGAGGAAATTGTCCTTTCATTGGACAGCTCTCATTGTTAAAAAGTCCTTTAAGCTTGGCTGAAACCTGCCATCTTGTAACTTCGACCTTTTGGCTGGAGATTTTTGCCTTAGATGGGCTCCCACTGTTCTTTGTGTTTCATCATTTCCAATTCCTTTGCCACTCTGATTGTCCCTCTCCAACTCCAGCTCATCAATGTCTCTCCTAACATGTGGCCACAGAACTGGACACAGTCCATTAGAAGTGATTTAAAGCAGGGGACGCTATCCTTTTGTAGGATCTTGGAGCTCTGTTTGTCTTAAATGGAGCCAATGTAATCAGAGTTATCTTGCAGCCCGCTAAGTTGGCCCTTGAGATGCATCCTACCCTCTCCCTACTCTCCCCCCAACACTCTACTCCCACCCCTGCTCTCTGTCTTGGCCATAAAGATATCCTAGGAGATTGTCAGACCATTTTGTCAGAAGCTAGCTTTATTGTGTCTGCAGAATCACCCATCTAGTAATCTTGTCAGAGAAGGGAATGAAATGAAGACCTAGATTAAACTGAAATAGCATGGTGTTGGGAGGAAAGTGGGCCTATAAGCTGAAAGATTTTGATTTGAATTATGTATGAGTCTGGGCTCAGGTTGAGTCATTGAATGGCTAAACCATTTCTCCCTGGAGAATTCTATCATCAGGTAACTCTGAGGGCCTGGGATATTGTAAGACGGATTCTCATGAGTCCAGGGTCACCAGCACAATTCAGACTCAGGTGTTTATGATTCAGAGTTCTTCAGTCTATTTCCAGTACTACCTGGACCTCCCAATAAAGGCAGGTGTCTTGATTTACTAAAATGCTTGCATCATAAAAGGGTTAGCCATGTTGCACTTGGCCACAGGTAGCCACCAAGAGCCATATGGGGTGGGATGGGGTGGGAGAGTTGCAGAGACCTCTATTTGGACCTGATACCAGACACCCCCAATCTTGAGATTTCTCTCAAAACAAAGGGGCTGGTCTGGAAACCATAGGTTTCTCCTTACTAGATTGGATGGCCATTTGTCAGAAATTCTCAATCAGATGTGGGTTAGTTTAGATACCTTAGTTCTTCCATCTCTTCTAAGCTTGTGGGATCCATTTCCTTTGGGTGGCCACATCTTTGAAACTGTATCTATACCCATAGACTTAGGAAGAGATTTTGTTCTCATAGTGGCAAGGATTCAAATGACTTAGTTCTTGAATATATGTCTTGAATATATGCCTTACAATGTTTTTTTTTAATTACAGCTTTTTATTTTTGAAACATATCCATGGATAATTCTTCAACATTGACCATAGCAAAACCTTGTGTTCTAAGCCCACACCCTTCCTCCCACTCCCTCCCCTAGATGGCAAGTAAGCCAATATATTTACCAATGCTTTAAACCCAAAGAAAACCAGCTGATATTAAAAGGCAGCCTGCAGTCCTGAATTCAAATCTAGCCTCAGTTACTTACTGGCAGGGCAAGTCACTCTCTGCCTTAGTTTCTGCATCTGTAAAATGAGGTTATTATGACATCTAATTCTCAAAGTTGTCATAAGGATAAAATGAAGTCATATTTACAAAGTGTTTTATGAACTTTAAAGCCCTATGTAAATGCTAGTTATTATTAAGAGGGAGGGAGAGAAATGAAGTCTCTCTAAATGTTTATTTTTTTAATACAAGAAAGATTTATTTTATATTCTTGCAAGAATGGGTGCCTAGGAGAGTAGACACACTTTTGAGACTCCAAAAGCAACATTTTTTTTCCTGTCTAGAAGGGCAAATCCTTCACTTGAACTAATTATTTACTGAATAAGATTTAGACAATATAGGTGATGTCAAGTAATGATAGCCTCATCCTGCTTCCAATACATTCTAGCTATGTGATCCAGCACAAATCACTTACACTATAGGTAATTTTGGCCACCCTTGAAAACTGTAAATTGCCAAGCAGGTTCAGTAAGAGATGGGAACCGTTTTCATAGACAATATCTGAAATTAAGAGAATCATCACTCTAATCACCAATCAGATTATAGGAATGGTCAAAAAATGAATATGCAAACAGAAAAGACCAACTGAGTTTTATTTGTTTACTTTAGTTTGGGGCTTACAGGGTCACAGAATGATTTAGGCTGGAATAGATCTTTGAAATCGACTTTTTCTCTCACTTATTAAAATTTATTTTATCATTTTACTTTGAAACAACATGTCTTCAATTACCTATAAAGGTAGTTTTCGACATCCATTTTTGCAAGATTTTGATTTTGAAAGTTTTCTCTTTCCCTTTCCCCTCCCTAAGACAGCAAGTAATCCATTACAAGCTTTACATGTATAATCATGTTAAATGTAAGTCCATTTATTAAAATGTATTAATTTATTAAAATGATTTTACTTCAATAACTACTATCAAAGACTTTTATTTTATATCATAAGCATCTATAAATCTTAGCAGAAGAGTTCTCTCTTGTAAAAAAAAAGGAAAAAAAAACATGGCAAGCAAAACTGATTGATGTAGTGATTGCATCTGACTACGTATATAATGTTCTATACCTATTGCTCCCCACCTCTCTACCAAGAGAAGAAAAATTTACTTCTGCCTTATCTTTGGAGTCAAGCTTAGTCTTTACAATTATTCTTACCCTCAACTCCCTCATTTGATAACAAGATGAGCTCAGAAATAGAGAGGAAAATTATTTACTTAAAGTCACATAGGTAGCAAGTACAGATCTGATGTTCTTAACCTAAAATAGAGAACCAATTATCCTACATATTTGCATATTTGTTCTCTTCATTCTCCTGTCAGCACCATCAAGTCTGGAATACATTCTCTCTTCACTGCTGCCTCTTGAAATCCCCAGCATCCTTCCAAGTTCATATCAAACGCCACCTCCTACATGAAGCTTTTCTTAATTGCACCAGCTACTAGGATCTCCCCCAAACCCTCCAAAACTACTATGTAGTTTAAAATCCCAGAATTACAGTTAGAACTGGAAAGGATCTGAAGCCATCTAGTCTAATCTCCCCCATACACACCATTTTACAGATGAGGAAAACAAATTCCTAGAATTTTCAATATTTTGCTCAATTGTATCTATTTTATATGGATTTATCTGTAATTAGTTATCTTTTCCTGAAGCCCCAGAGGAGTTTGGAAGCTCCTTGCAGACAACACTGTTTCATTTGATTTTTTGTATGTCCTGTATCAAGCTCAGGACCTCCTGGACTCTACTAAGCATCTAGTAGGTGCTTAATAAATGCTTCTTGGATGAATAGGTGGAAGGGATACAATTCCATCCTGTTTGCATCTGTCCCAAGTCTTAAACTAACAATCCCTGAGACAGACTCTCATACTAGCAGCATAAACCATTTTCAGGTTCCTGCTGATTAAAAAAAAATCTGAAATGAGATTTTCACACTTTCCTAATAGCTTCAGTTGTATGTGTTGTAAAATTAGTAAAAATAAGCCATATATGAAAATCGAATAAAAATATGAGACATGTCATTCATGTAACTGGTCATAAAACCCCAGGCACAATTTGAATCTGAAGTCAATTCATTTGCAAAGTTGACATGAGCTGAGCAGTCTGGCTCTGAAATGGGTCTAAAGCATCCCCAGAGCTTTTTCTTCATCCATGGGTTTTATGAAGGGGCCTGCCTAGGCCAAGGAAGACAGGTGGGTTTTACCAGCAAGGACCAGAATGCCCTGGGGCTGGTGAATGTACTTAGCAAGGATAGCCTGGTCCCTAAGGTCAAGGACCAAGAGATCAGATCATCCCATTTAGCTGAAGGTTTCCTTTGGGAGCCTCAAAGTCTCTTGAGATCCTAAAGTGTTGAATGAGCCTCAAATAAGCAATTATTGAATTATCATTCAATTATTCTTATAAATTTGCATATTATATATAACTGTACATTATTATAATTATTAAATTAAACTATTAATAGTAATAATGAAGACTCCTATTTGGGGAAGGGAAGGATGAGCAGGGAGTAGACCCTGTGGAAACAGTCCTAGATTTTTAGCCTGAATTGAGATCTTGGCTTTAATATTTATTAGTTGTGTGAGTAATTGAGTGACAACCTCTCCAGGTCTCAGTTTCTCTTCTGTAAAAATGAGGGGGATTAGTCTTAATGATTTCTAAAATCTCCAACTCTAAATCTGTGATCTGGAGTGATTTGAAGTATAGACAGTGTTCTCTTCACAATAATCTTGTGAGACTGGGAACAAGCCTGTTGCTATATCCCCACTTTGAAGATGAGAAGTTGAGAGGATCTGAATTCAAATTCAGCCTTGGACACATAATAAATAGGTGATCCTGGGAAATCAATTAGCCTGGCTAAAGCTGAAAGTGAAATATTGATCCCTGATCTAAATCAGTAGGCAAAATTTCAATACCAGGGGATTCCCATCCCCTCCCAAGTCCAGAACAAAAACAAATAAACCAAACCGAAACTTAGAAAGATGATGGGACTTGTCTGTGAGCCTCAGTTTCCTCAAGGAGGTTGTGCTGGGATGACAGCATTTTCCCACTTTTTTTGTACACAAACATCTTAGTCAGCAGTATGGGTGAATGGACCCCTTGTCAAAAATCATGTTTTAAATGCATGAAAATGAATGAGATTACAAAGGAAACTATATTGAAATAGTTATTTCCATATTTTAAAAAATGTTCAGGAACCCCAGACTAAGTATATATATGAACTCTAATATTCTCTCTAGTTCCAGACCCTATGAAAAAAGCACATACTAATAACATAATCACAAATCACTGACATTTATATAATACTTCAAGGTTTGCAAAGTACTTTCTATAAGCATTTTTTTTATCCTCACAACATCTTTGAGAGGCAGGTGCTATTATTGTCCCCATTTTGCAGATGAGGAACTGAGACAATGACTTTGTCAGAATAACAGAGCTAATAAGATCCTAACAGCAACTTGGAACTCCTCCGTCCCTGACATCAGACCCAACTCTCTGTGTCCTATATCAGCTTTTTCCACCTGCAAACCTTTTTTTGCCAGGGAAATTTAATTTGTAAACAGAAGCTTCAGTCAATGACAAACACTGAGTTAACAAAAAAAAGCAAAAACAGGCTCGGCCTTCAAGACGCACACAATCTAATGAGAGAGGCAATGTGTGAATCACTGGGTATGGGGGAGATTGCTGTATTAAGTATCTACTGTGGGTCAGGACTTATGCTATCACCAAAAAACCCAAAGGGAAGTCACCATCTAATGAGGGGAAACAAGTAAAAATTAGAACCCTTGAAGATAAATAGGAGGCAAAAGGTGATGTGAAAAGGGAAGGTACGAGGTGGGAGGAAGCAAGAAAAGCACCCATGAAAGACCTCTGGAAAAAAAAAAAAACATGGATTTGGGCTGAATTATGAAGCAATCCAGGAAATTTAGAAGTGAGGAGGGAGGGAATCATGAATGGGGAGCACAATCAGCAAAAACGACAAGGAATGGTATTCATTTTCACTTGTGGAGGGGATGTTTAAAGTTTCATTTTGTTTAATGTGTCTTTCCTGTCTCTCCTTTAGGGGTGAATAAAAATAGAGGGTGAGGATTTTTCCCTTTTGCCTCCACTGCTTCCCTCTCCCTCCCCCAAGTGTCTGCCATGGATTCTGCTCCTAATGACCCTTTCTTAACTGCTGTGAATGGGTGGGCTATAATGGGCACAAGGAACACCTCGACTCCAGCCCAATTGACACCGTTATCAGGTAATGAGCCGGCAGCAGCTCTCAGGAGTGTTTCCTAAATCTATTTTGAGGCTGAAATATATTTTATTAGCTGAAGACAGAACAGACAAATTCCAAATATTTATCCAAGCTTAATCTTTGGGAATGGGTATGCCATCCTCCGGGGCCACATGTGGCCCACTTGCTTGGGAGTGGGGCAGTCCATCCCCAGACAGACTTTCTTCTGTTTCTAGAGAAAACAACAATAAAACACCCTTCTCCTTTCATCCACATCTGGCCTCTGCAAAAGCAGTGACCCGTGGAATTCTGAATTTCCTCACTGGCTGCTCCAGGCTGGGATCCAGAGGTAGCTTGGGCGCTGTTGACTAAACTCAAGGCTGGGCCGGATAAGAAACCCACAGACAGAGCTCTTATTGAGAAAACACATGGGCAGCTGTGCCCCCACGAGGGAGGCAGCCTGGGCTAAGTGCCCCCCTTTGGCGACGTCTCCCAGATGAAATGTCTTCTGCACCTTCCTGAAGGTGTAATTAAGAATGTCTGGCTTGGACCCTTTGAAGGGGAAGGGGAGAGGAATACACATCCATCTAGAGCCTACTGTGTGCTAGGCCTATTGCTAAGCCCTTTTACAGATACTATCTCCTTCCATGTCGTTATCTCTTTTGAAGCAACAGAAAAACAAGATATTTGTGGTAAGAGGAATCAGATTTAGAGCAAGAAAACTAGAGCATAGGGGTCATCTAGATCAAAGCTCCTTAAACCGTGGCTCGTGACCTCATATGGGACTGTGAAACTGAACGTGGGGGTCATGAAATTCTGATTTGTTGTCAGTAAATGTTTGATTTGTATACCTGTTTTATATGCATATAAACTTGGGCTTACATAAAAATTTCTTGACCAAAAAGAAGTTGTGAATGGAAAAAGTTTAAGAAACACTGATCTGGACAAACAGCCTCATCTCATCCAGAGCAACATTCTCATCTCAACTAGAACAACATCCCATTTGACAGATGGGGAGACTGAGGCCTCAGAAAAGCAAAATAATTTTTCCAAGGTCTCGGGAAGTAGGAAACAAGGAGACCAGAGCTCCATATGGCATTCTTCTTCCTCATCCCCTCCTTATTGTCTGCTTTTGGCCAAACACATTAATCACCATGAAAGTCAATGTGATCTGAGGTTAATCACCAAGGAAGCTAATACAATCTTGGGCTGATCACTAAGGAAGCAAATACAATCTTGGGCTGATCAATCAACAAAGAAGACAATGTGATGTTAGACTAATCAATCACCAAGGAAACCAATACAATCTTGGCCTGATCACCAAGGAAGCTAATACAATCTTGGGCTGATCACTAAGGAAGCCAATGTGATCTTGGGCTGATCACTAAGGAAGCAAATACAATCTTGGGCTGATCAATCAACAAAGAAGACAATGTGATCTTAGATCAATCAATCACCAAGGAAACCAATGCAATCTTAGGCTAATCACCAAGGAAGCTAATACAATCTTGGACTAATCACTAAGGAAGCCAATAGATCTTGGGATCAATCAACAAAGAAGACAATACAATCTTAGACTAATCAATCACCAAGGAAATCAATACAATCTTGGGCTGATCACTAAAAAAACCAATGCAATCTTAGACTAATGATTACCAAGAAAGCCAATGCAACATTAGGCTAATCAATCACCAAGGAAGACGATGCAATCTTAGGCTACATTGAAGGGAAGAGGGTTGGACATAGCTTTTAGAAATGTGGAGGGAGAGACCCCCTGAAAGTCTGTCCTGATCAGACCGCACCTGGAGTCCCTGTTGACTCTATAGCAGTGTGAAAAGCACCAGATCTGAAAAGCACTTAGGAGAAAATAGACCATGGTGGTCCTAGCCTGGAAATCCCTGTCAATGGCATCAGGAGGATGATGTTCAGTTCCGAGTGACACATGTCAGGAAGGACCCTGATAAACTGGAGAATATTCAGAGGCCAGAGAAGGGCCTCCCATTCCAGCCGTGTGGAGATCGGCCAAAGAAACCGAGGATGTTTGAACAAGAGAAGGAAAGACTGAGGGAAGGGGAGGAAGAAAGTGACAGCTCTCCTGGGATTGATTAAGGATTCATCTCTTCTGCTCATCTTCAGAGAGCAGAGCCAAGAGAAGCTTCATATAAGCAGCTCTGGATTCGACTTCTGCCTCAGATAATTACCAGCAGTGGGACCCAGAAGGAGTCGGGCTTGGTGACCCCTTTTGTACAATAGCCTGTGAGGTAAATGCTAGTACTCTCCCCATTTTACAACTGTTTAGGCAGAGGTGGAGAGACTGATCAATCAAGTAATTGAGGAAGGACTCGAACGCTAAATCCAACCCCGGCGGCCTTTCAGAGACTGGGGGCTATTTAGTATTTTTGTGGGGTCCAGGGAGACCCCCTTTCACTTAGTACCCACAGGAGAGCTTCAGTCTCAGTTTCTGTTTGCATAGTGAGAGCCCAAGCTTCTCATGTGAAAGTCTAGCCTTGGTCTGAGGGTTAGACAAGGGGCAAGCCAAGGGCGCCATTCTGCAGTCAGGTCTTTGTCCCCCCCCCAGAAAGCCCGTGGTGTTCTTCCAGAACTTTGCCAGGACTCAACAGGAGGGCCCCATCTCAGCCAACAGATGATCTGGGGAAACCTTGGGGACTGGGGCTCTTGAAGGGGGCTGGCATGGAGGAGCCCAGCCATTTCTGTGGCAGGGTCAGGGAGACGCCGGGCCAAACCCCTTCTTCCTGGACAATGGGCCAAGGGGGAAAGACAAAGAATGGTGCTGGGGTGAGCCTTGGAGACCTTGCTGGGCTCAGCCCTGGATTTAATGCTTTTTCTTTCCCTAAAATGAAAAAATGCTGCTAGAAGTCCTTCTTATCATCTGGGATATGGGCTCAGCCTCAAAGCAATGGCTGGAAGTTGCAGAGGAGCCAACTTCCCAGCAATTAACATTATCCAAAAGTGGATCCGGGTGCTCGGGGTAGCAGCAATTTTCCCATCACTTTAGGTCTTCAGAGGAGGGCTGGATGATTTCCTGCTGGGTTTTTCGGAGCAGTAACGCCCATCCTGATATGGCTGGAGGTCAGACTTCTAGGTCTCCCTCAACAGAGACTGTGTGATGATGTATCTGATCCTCGTGCTATCTTTCCCCCTTCTTGTGCAGCTCCCCTGATTCATCGGTGGCTCCTTCCAATGCCTGCATCTCTCTCCCTTCTGCCAGAGTGCACCTTCTGGGCCAGGGAAGGAGATGAGCAAACAAGGAGTGAAGAAAGGGACTGTTGGACATCCAGAAGATGCTACGGAGCCCAGACTGGCTGGTGCCTGAGCTTCTAATCTAATCTTCAGCTAAAGTTCCCAAGCCCAGCTTGGCCCTGTTCTATCTAAGGCTGTGGCCCATGTCCCAACACTCGGCTCCCTTGCAGTCCCAAACGGGAAATGGTGGCTCCTGTCCCCAGGATCCCCAAGTTGGGATTGGTCCATTTTGGCACCATGGACAAAGTTTATTTGTTGCTACCGGAATCCTCCTGAGCCTTGGCAAGCTTAGGTGTTCCATTCACATTGCCAGATCGCCACTTAGATAGCGAGGTAGCTCCCTCTCATTGCCAAAGAAGGGATGGGGCCAAATTCCTGCAGAGAGAAAGTTTTTTTCCCAGAAAGCAGAAAATAGAATTCTCCTCCTTCTCCCTCTCCTCTTTCCTTTTTCCTTCTCCTTTCCTTTTTCCTTCTTTTTTATCTCTTTATTCTTCTCCTTTTCTCAACCTTTTCTCTTTCCTTATTCTCTCTATTCTCCTTTTTCTTCTTCTCCTTTAATTTCTTCTCCTTTTTCTCCTTTCCTCTTTTTCCTCCTCATTATCTTTTTCTTTCTTCTCTTTCAGCTTCTCTTCCCTCTTCATTTTTCTATTCTCCTCCTCCTCCTTTTCAACCTTCTCCTTTAATTTCTTCTCTTTTTCTCCTCTTCCTCCTCCTTTTCTTTTTCCCATTATTTTTTCCTTCTTCTCCACCTCTTTCAACTTCTCCTTCTCTTTCTCCTTTTCCTCTTTCTTCCTCCCTTTCTTCACTTTTTCTTCCTCTCCATCTTTCTTCTCCTCTTTCTTGTCCATGTCTTCCAACTTCTCCTCTTTTTTTCCTCCCTCTTTTTTCTTCCTTTTACTCCCCTTTATTCTCCTCCTTCTTGTTTTCTCCCCTCCTCTTTCTCTTCCTCCTCTTTCTCCTCCTCTTCCTTTTTCTTCTTACAGAGGTCAGGCCCCTCCCAGCTCCTGGGTCCTCTAGGCGTATGAGAGGCCCAGAATTAGCCACCCATTCTCTCTGGCTTTGGCCCAGATGTTTTCCTGCTGACACTCCCAGGTTGTATTCAGCCTCTTCTCTTGGTATTTCCGGCCTGCACTCTTCACCTCCCTCCGTTGGGTTCACTTCCATTTCATTTTCCTACCCACTGTCGTGTTTACTAAATGCCTGATTTAGAATCAGCTGCAAATTTCATTAGCATACTCTCCTGCCCCGGAAGCACCATGGGCCAAGGGAAATACCACTGCCACCAGCTGGGATCTGATAGACCTTTTCAGTTATATTTTTATTCAGCCATTGAATGCCCTACCCTCGAATGATGCTTTCGTGTCCAATGAGTTCAGTTTTATTCATCTCCCTCCATCCCCAGGTCAGTGTGGAAGGCAGGTAAGTACAGAGAAGATTCTGAGGTCAGTGCCCACAGAAAATTTTTCCGTACCAATTATTTGTATGTTAGCTCCTAACTGAGTAAAAAATAAATAAAAACACAGAAATATGACTAACCGACCCCAAGACAAGCAACTTGGCCATGACTTTGAGGCAACGGAATATTCTTTCCTGGACTCATGGACTTGGGAAGCAGGAATGACCTGACTTCTTTTCTCCTTCAAATTTGATCCCAAATAGTGACTGTCACTCCCTCCTCAGATACACACTGAGAATTTGGCTTTAATATATAATCTTAGTGAGTTGCCCAGAGTTCTGACAAGTTGAAGGATTTGTCCATTTCGTGATGCAAACGCCCATCCTCTCTTCCCGGTACCATGATCCTGGTCCAGATACTCACCCTCTCTGACCTAGACCCACTCTTGCCCCTTTCACTCCAGTCTCTGTTGCATTGTCCAAGTCATGCTTGCTGGGCTTAGCTGGATGGCCATCCCATCCATGGAAAGAGATCTAGAGTAAGGTCTTCAGCACATTAGATAACATTTTCCCTGGCCATTGCCTTCACCTCCCATCACATCTCCTTCCACCCAGAGGAAAAACTACCTTTCCCATAAACTCTCTTGATGACAAACCAATAGGATCCTAGATCTAGGAAGGATGGTGCCTTCAGAGTCATCTCATTCAGCCCCAACATCTTACAGAGGAGAAAATGGAGCCCTGGGGTGGTAAAATGATTTGGTCCTACATAATCAGGGAGGATTTGAACCCTGGCTCCTCTGACCTCAAAAGCAGTGTTCTTTCCTTTGCTGCAGCCTCCTGCAAAAGATGCATGAGAGACCCCAAATAAGAGATATACAGGAGGAAAGAGTATGCACTTAGCGCAGTACCCAGAATAGAGTAAGCATTTAATAAATGCTTATTGACTTAGACTTGGGACAAATGGGCTGCTATCTGCGTCATTGAAGAGAATGCCGTCTAAAACTTCACAGATCATTGATATATGGTAGCACAGATCTAGCCCTAACATCATTTTAATTACATTCTTCCAGAGGATCCCTTATTGCTTCCCTCCCAAGTAAAATTCAGGCTTCTTTTTCTGGCATTCAAGGCCTCCCATGACATGATCTCACCTTGTGTTTCTGCTCTTAATTTCTATGATTATTCCTCACCCTACGCTCCAACTAAAATGACCCCACATCCCCTAGATATGTACCTCCCTCTTTTTTCCCTATGCCCAGGATGCCCTCCTTCCCCATCTTTGCCCATTGAATGCCCTCCTGTCTATGAAGGCCCAACTCTAGAGAAAGAAGAACTCCTGGTGCCCATCCAGTGGAGTCATCCCTAGGGCCATGTTTGATTGTGTCTCAGACCTGCTAGACTACAAAACTTGTGGGGAAGGGTCTTGTTTTGCTAAGTGACACATCTCTGCCCAAATCCAATGCTTCTTCCATGTTTGCTCATTGATTGACTGGTTTGTAATTTGTCACCACAAAGCTCTATAACATGAAAACTATAATTAACGTGAATATTCCTTGGGTTGTAAAGGAATCATAAAATCATAGATTGAGAAGTAGAAGATGCCTTGGACATGATTCAATTAACTCCCTCATTTTCAAGGTATAGGAACTGAGTTCCAGATAGGTTGTGACTTTCTTAAAATCATATAGATTATAAGTATCTGAGGCAGAAATCAAATCCAGACCTTTCTCACTCCAAATTCAATGCTCTATCCATCAGACTAGCTTACTTAGAATATTTGGAGGCCATCAGAAATGTGAAGTAAATAAGAGCAATAGGAATTCTTATCCAGTACACATAATTGTTGGGGCAGCCAGGTCAGGAATCGGGAAAACTTGAGTTCAAATTCAGCATCGGACACTTACCAGTTGGGTGACCCTGGGCTGTCACTTCCCCCTGTTTACCTCAGTTTCCTCATCCCCATAAAATGAACCAGAAAAGGAAATGACAAACCATTCCAGTATTTCTGCCAAGAAAACTCCCGATGGGATCACAAAGGTGGGACACATCCGAACAACAATACTTAATTTTAAGGTTTTCAGCATCTGGCTTTAAATTCACCAAGTTGAAAAAGGTCAAGAGTTTCAAAAGAATTAATGAAGAAAAAGGCAGATGAAGGTGGCCTTGCTGTACCAGATCTAAGACTATATTATAAAGCAGCGGTCCTCAAAACCGTTTGGTACTGGCTAAGAAATAGAGAAGTCAATCAGTGGCATAGGATAGGTTATTAGGATAATTTAGGCAATAACTTTAGCAATTTAGTGTTTGATAAACCTAAAGACCCCAGCTTTTGGGATAAGTACTCACTATTCGGCAAAAACTGCTGGGAAAATTGGAAACTAGTGTGGAAGAAATTAGGGCTTGACCCACATCTAACACCACATACCAAGATAAGATCTAAATGGGTTCATGATCTGGATATAAAGAGTGATACTATAAGTAAATTAGAGGAACGTAATATAGTTTACCTCTCAGACCTATGGAGATGGAATAAATTTATGTCCAAAGAAGATCTGGAACTCTTAATTGAAAACCAGATAGATAATTTTGATTATATTAAGTTAAAAAGTTTCTGTACAAACAAAACTAATGCAGACAAGATTAGGAGGGAAGCATCAAATTGGGAAATCATCTTTACATTTAATGGCTCTGATAAAGGTCTCATCTCTAAGATATATAGAGAATTGTCTCATATTTATAAGAATTCAAGCCACTCTCCAATCGATAAATGGTCAAGGGATATGAACAGACAATTTTCAGATGATGAAATTAAAACCATCTCTAGTCATATGAAAAGTTGCTCCAAATCACTATTGATCAGAGAAATGCAAATTAAGACAACTCTGAGGTACCACTACACACCTGTCAGATTGGCTAAAATGACAGGAAAAGATAACGATGAATGTTGGAGGAGATGTGGGAAAACTGGGACACTAATACATTGTTGGTGGAACTGTGAACGGATCCAGCCATTCTGGAGAGCAATTTGGAGCTATGCTCATAAAGTTATCAAACTGTGCATACCCTTTGACCCAGCAGTGTTTCTACTGGGCTTATATCCCAAAGAGATCTTACAGGAGGGAAAGGGACCCACATGTGCAAGAATGTTTGTGGCAGCCCTTTTTGTGGTGGCTAGAAACTGGAAATTGAATGGATGGCCATCAATTGGAGAGTGGCTGAATAAATTATGGTATATGGATATTATGGAATATTATTGTTCTGTAAGAAATGACCAGCAGGATGATTTCAGAGAGGCCTGGAGGGACTTGCATGAACTGATGCTGAGTGAAATGAGCAGAACCAGGAGATCATTGTACACGGCAACAACAAGACTACATGATGATCAATTCTGATGGACATAGCTCTCTTCAACAATGAAATGTCTCAAACCAGTTCCAATTGTTCAGTGAAGAAGGCCATAGACACCCAGAGAGAGGGATGTGAAATGTGGACCACAACGTAACATTTTCATGCTCTCTATTGATGTTTCCTTGAATTGTGTTGCCTTTCTCTGGTTTTCTTTGTTTTCTTGTAGATAGGATTTTTCTTGCACAACTTGTCAAGTATTTCAACATTATTAACATGTAGTGGACTTCCTGCCATCTAGGGGAGGGGAGGGGACTGGGGGTAAAAGTTGTAATGGAAAGCTTTGTAAAGATCAATGCTGGGGAACTACCCATACATATGTTATGCAAATAGAAAACTTTAACAAAAAAATTTCCAAGTTGAATAACTCAAGAACTGCGCCGTCTCAGATTTAGAGATCTCATCCCTGGATGTTCTCCCTGCTCATTTACACATCTAGGGATCAATACTTTGTTCCAAAACTCAGCTCAAAGGCCACCTCCTCCATGAAGCCTTCCCTAACTCCCCCTCCTGCAATGCCTTCCCCTCAAAATCACCCTGCATTTATTTTGAATGTGTTTTGAATATATTTATACACATGTATGTTATTTCTCCCAGAAGAAACAACATCCATGGTGTTGTTTCTTTTTCATTTTTTATCTTCGTGTCTCTAGGGCCTGGTATCCTTACCAAAAACTGATTGATTAATTGATTTCAGGGATCATCGTAGCCCTTGAAGGGATCTCTGGGACTTGAACAAAACTGGCAGCCATCTCCCAACTCTGGTTAAATACTTGGAGATGGGGAGCTCACTAACCCCCGTGAGGTAAGCTGTTCAATTATGTACCTGATTTTCTCCAGGGTCCTGCTGGATAAGTGAGTGAAATTTAAAATTATCCCAGTCAGAACTCCAAAGGTTGAAGGAGAAAGAAGCTTGAAAAGCATTAAGAAAAGGCCATTACATCCTTCCATCCTGCCTCCAAAAGATGCAATGAAAATATAAGATCACAGAGCCGGAATCAATAAACTAATCAACAAGTATTTATGAAGCACTCAGGCAGTGAGCAGAAAAGGGCTTTGAAGTCACCCAGTCCAATCACTTCATCTGACAGAAGAGAAAAACCCAAGAAGGGGCAATGATTTGTATAGTCTCATTGGTAGTATGTGAGGGGATCGGGGTTCGAACTCGACTCTTTTGGCAGCACACTTTTGACTCCAATGTGCTACCACAAAGAGAATTCTTCCCTTGGGGTCCCTTCATCTCAGAGGCAAAGAGGGCACAAGCCAGATCACTCCCCAAGCCCAAGAATATGTCCCAGAGTGCTCGGAGACGAGAGGCAAGAATACACAAATATAAAATTCAGAAGTCAATTTTATCAGCTAGAAAATTCTTCAATCCATTCCAAATAAAATAATAGTTCATCAAATGTATAAGAAATTGTTTCATGGAACAGGCTGCCTCGTTGGGGAGTGAGCTCCCTGTCACCAAACGTGTTCCAACAGAGGCTCGATGAGCTGCCAGAGATGCTGGAGCTCTGGGTTAAGATCTGGGACAGATCTGGCAGTCGTGGCTTAGTGAGAAGAGCACTGTTCGGAAGCGGAGATCTGAATTTTGACCCCGGCTCTGCTCCCTGGTAACTGTGTCATGGTGGACAATGACTTTCCATCCCTGTTATTTTCCTCATCTGTA
This sequence comes from Myrmecobius fasciatus, assembly GCA_023553655.1. Lineage (NCBI taxonomy): Eukaryota > Metazoa > Chordata > Mammalia > Dasyuromorphia > Myrmecobiidae > Myrmecobius > Myrmecobius fasciatus. Next base: position 92,272 of record JAJPUD010002654.1, read on the forward strand.
AAGTGAGAAGGGCAGACTCCGTGGTCCAGAAGGTCCCTTCCAGCTCCGAATCCGATGAGTTGTTTGCTTCAAACAGAGCCCCAGATGAATGGGTCTGAATAAACTGTGTTCTTTATATCCCAAAAAGGAATGGATTTTAGATGGATTCAAAGTCCAGTCACCATGGCCTGCCGAGAAGGAAACCAAAACCCCAGGAAAAGGTGACTCAACCGGGGGTCAAACGGCCAACTGACCAAGAGAGTGAGTGACCCAGCTCTTGAGACTCCCCAGGCCTTGGCTGCCCTGCCCCACTGGATGACCATTCAGGACACCTGTGGGTCATCATGAAGCTGCCAACCTGCCTGGGGTCTGCTCTTTGCCAAGCAACTCTCTGGGCTTCCTCTTCTTTTATTTGAGCTTCTCGTTGGTCCGCTTTTCCAACTCTTTAATCATTTCTTCTGTTTTCCTCTGAGCTCTCTCCAGCTTCTCCACTTACATTTTGAGTCAGGCAGCCCAAAAATAACATAAGGGCTGTCTCACAGCAACCCGGGACAGATGAAGTGCTGGATGTGAGAGTGGAAAAAGAGGGAGAGACAGAGATTTTCAAATAATTTACAAGCTCATATAAACTAGGAGGAACTTTCCAAAGCACAGAGCTGAGAGTGGATGGGACTCTGCTAGACCAAGCCCACCTCCCACATTTTACAGATTTCATATGACTGTAAACTCCTGGAGGGCAGGGAAGCTTATTCTTTTCTTTGCATCTCTGACACTTCTTTTTTTTTTCCTTTTTTTCTCTTCCTTTTTTTTCTTCTTCCCTTCTTTCCTTTTCTCTTCCCTTCTTTTCTCTCCTTTTCCATTCTCTTCTTTTCTTTTCACCCCCTCAGTAAAGTGTTTGGATGGAAACTAGGCAATCATAGGTTGATGATGTTACCGGGAGCAGCTCAGCACTGGACTAGCTTCTATTTAATTCGATTTATTTAAGAAAAAAAAATGTCCAAGTTCTTGGTTGTCTAGGATTCTGCTACATTCTGGAGAAGCAAAGACAAGAGTTCCCCTGTCCTCAAGGAGTTTACTTCCTATCATTGGGGGCTGGAAAAGGGAGGAGGGCATTGTGAATGAATCAATCAACAAGTATTGATTATTAAGCTTAGACATTTAGGGTACAAAGCCCCAAATCCAATAGTTCCTGCCCTCAGAGAGTTTCCATCCTACTGGAGACTGCAGCATACACAGAGACATACGTGATTTTGTCACAGTTAAATCAGGATCATAATAGGACCTGGCTGGCAGGGTTGGGGTCTGCCCCAATGAGAAAGGGCTTTCTAAAAATCAGCCATCACTGCTTCCTCCCCCTCTGTCCTGTGTGGGACCAAGAAGAGTGTCTGTATTGTAGGGATGAGGGGCTTCCAGTGGCTTGTCGGGAGAGCAGAGGTAGCAAATGATGAAGCAGGATTATCACTCGGGTCTCCTGGCTCAGGATCCTTTCCACTCCTCTCCTCTGCTTCTCTCGCCTCTGTAGGGTCCCAGAACCTGGCTTCTGCCACGTCATTTACAGCCTCACTTCTCTGGGTCTCAGTTTCCCCGTATGTAAGACGAGGAGATCCTTGGCATCTAAGGTTCAGCTCCAAGTCTCTAATTACCTACCCATGTAAGGCTCCTGTTTCCTGAGACGGACAGCACGGTTCAATGGGGCTAGCCCTAATTTGAGGGTGGGAGGGTCTGGGTCCCGATCCAGCCTCTGATGGGCAGTACCTGGGTGACTTTGTACAAGTGGCTGGGCCCGAGTTTCCTCATTTATAAGATGAAAGGTCTGAGGCAGGAGACATCCAAGCCCACCCCAGCTTGAAATCCGGGAGAGGAGAACCTCCTGGTGAGAGATCAGCGTCCTGCCCGCTGCTTATCAGTGGGCACTCCGGAGAGGGCAGAGAGTATGTGGGCGACGGCCACCAGGGCCTCCTCTGGCTGACTTTTGCCGCCTCCTCCTTGGCGCCCACTGTTTGCGCCATGGCACGGTGTGCTCGGGCCTGCCTCCTGCAGGGAGCCTCCCGGGCCCAGGGACGGTCCCAGTGCTGCTGAGATAAATAGCGTCTCCTTCCTGAGCCAATCACATTTGGTTCTCATCAAAAGCACTCGTCTCCAAAGCTGCATTCCAAGCGCTTGACATCCCTCCATGCTAATCCAGCTAAAAAATGAATCCACTCTGGACCAGGAACTGCGGCCCCCTCCCAGCCCCGAGTCTTGCAGGGAAAAACAGAGAGTCAGGCGATTGCAACATCCCAGGAACCATGGGTGTTTCTTCCTTGGCCTTGGAGGTGGACGGACGAAAACAGAGGAGCCGGCGTGAGCCCGCAGCTGCCGCTTCTTCTGGCAGCCAGGGAGCTGGGCCAGGGAGAAAGGGATTTCTTCTGAGCCAAGAGCCCCAGCTCTGAATGCCCACCTGGTACCTGTGCATTTGCTGACTGACTTCCACGAATCACCTCCTTTATCCTCACAGCCCTGTAACGGGAGGGCAGTATTGTTCCCATTTTACAGATGGGAAAGCGACAGGTAAAGCAAGAAGTGTGTTGGGCCACATAGGGATCAGGGGGAGAATTGGAAGCTTTTAATTAAAGGCTGAATGTATCTCTGCTCATTGTACGTGCTGCCTCTTGCTGCCTTTCCTGTCTGGGGCCATTAGAAGCATCCTAGAGCCATATGTTGGGATTACTAGAATTATTATGAGAAGGGCATTAGCGATTGTCAGGGTCTTGATTTTACCAATAGTAAAACAGAGGACCGGAGGATTGTGGTCCAATGGAAAAAGCATGAAACCAGGAGTCAGAAAATAGGAACAAATTACTTTTATAATCTTGGAAGTGTCATAGCTCTCTCTGTCTCTGTCTCTGTCTCTCTCCCTCTGTCTCTGTCTCTCTGTCTCTCTCTGGGTCACTTATTAACTGGATAAGTTACATCACCCTGCGTGCCTCAGTTTCCTCATCTGTCAAAAGAGCTGGAGAACTGGCAAACCACTTGAATACCTTTGCCAAGGAAACCTCAAATAGTGTCACAAAGAATCAGACATGACTGAACAACAAGAACAAAATTTCACTTAGCACTAAAACATTGACCCAAAATTGACTTAGTGCTCAACAGAGTGCCTGGTACATAGTAGGTACTTTATAAATATCTATTGATTGAATTGAACTCAAAAAGATTAGGAAGGCTGGTGCTCCAAAATCCAACTTTCTCTGTCCTTGCCCTTCTTAAAATAGGGCATTTTCCAACTATTCCCATCCTCATTGACCCCTCTGCCCCATATCCTGCCTTTACCAGTCAAGACTATCACAGCTGCCTCCCCCAGGGCCCCAGAATCCCTTTGTTGTTTGTCATCAATGTCCGCTATGCGATCACAGAAGACCTCAGCTCCGAAGGACTGTGCTGAGACATGGTGGGTGGAATGGAAGCCCTGGCTGAATATGTGCACAGGGAGGAAAGGAAAGTCCATTAATGAGGCTGTATCTGATTAGAAAGGGAACGGGGCAGGATGGGAAATGGAGAGAGGATTCATAGGTGGGTGGACTCAGTGGTACCCTGGTACCCTGGAAATAGCCAAAGACTTCAAGCAAGACCAATCTCCGGCCTCTTGGGTGGAGAATCTGAAAAAAATTATGGGAAAACCCAGAGCAGCAGTAGAATGAGAATGCCTCCGGGCCCTTGATCCTCCCCACCAGAGAAGGTACCCACAGCCTGAGTGAGCTCATGCATTTTTCCAATTATAAAAGAGCCCTAAACAGAAGTCGTTTGACTGAATTTGAATGGGAGGGGGAGGATTGAATTAAATTAAATCCAAGTGGGTTTTATGTGAATTGATGCTATAGGGAAAAAAATCTAGTGTTGGTGTGGTCCAAAGGGCATTGCTGGGAGTCAGGGGATCATGGAACTAGAGGGCAAAACAACTTCTTGTTAAAGCCAAGGCTCCTTCTGGAAGAGAGAATGATTAGCCTCGAAGAGGTGGAACAAGGGTAGAGCAGCTAGGCCTTTGTCCCAGGTCCATAATCTTGGAGGAAATCGATAGCACTGCCAGTCTTTTTAGAAGAAGAAACAATAGAGCTTGGCTCTCAATGAGCCAGGATCATCAGTTCACGGGATCATTCGTATTGATCTGGAAGAGATCTTAGAGGCTACCCAGATAAGCCTGCACATTTTATATGTGAGAAAAATGAGACCAAGAGAGGTTAGAGGATTGTCTGAAGTCACACCGGGAGGAAGTACAGAACAGCAATAGAGTCCTATCCTCTGAGCCCGTATACACCATGGGCAGGGGGGCTCCCATGCTGGACTGGACTATCTATCTGTCTGTCTGTCTGTCTAGTTTTCTGTCTATAAATCTATCTGGCTAGCTGGCTGGCTATCTTTCTATTTATATATTTATCTATCTGTCTGGCTGACTGATTATCTATCTACCTATCTATCTATCTGTCTGTCCATCTTTCTGTCTATTTTTCTGTCTTTATATCTATCTGTCTGGCTGAATATCTATTTTTCTGTTTATCTATCTATTTATCTATCTATCTGGCTGGCTATCTCTCTATCCATCTATCTATCCTATCTATCATATCTATCTGTCTATCTGTCTATTTTCTGTTGATATATACATGTATATATATGTATATATACATATATACATATATATATACATGTATATATATATATCTGGCTGGCCGACTGTATTTTTCTGTTTATCTGTCTCTCTGTCTAGCTATCTTTCTATCTGTCTGTCTGTCTATCTGTTTGCTTTTTCTACCTGTCTGTCTATCTATCTATCTATCTGGCTGACTGACTGATTATCTATCTGTCTATCTATCTATCTATCTATCTATCTATCTATCTGTCTATATATCAGCTGGCTGGCCAACTATCTATCTTTCTGTTTATCTCTCTTTCCCTCTCTCTCTATGGCTGACTATCTCTCTCTCTATCTGTTTATTTTTTCTTTCTTTCTGTCTATCTGGCTGACTATCTATCTATCTATTTATCTATTCTGTCTGTCTATCTGTCTATCTTTCTGACGGTCTGTTTTTCTGTTTATATATCTATCTGGTTGGCTGATCATTTATCTTTCTATTTATCTATCTCTCTGTCTATCTGTCTATCTATCTGGCTGACTGACTCTCTCTCTGTATCTGTATGTCTGTCTGTTTTTATTTTTCTATCTGTCTGCCTGTCTATCTCTGTGTCTTTTTGTCTATCTTTCTGTCTGTCTATCTTTCTGACTATCTCTCTCTATCTGTTTTTATTTTTCTATCTGTCTGTTTATCTATCTTTATGTTTAACTATCTGGCTAATTGGATGACTAGTTCTCTGTCTGTTTATAGTTTCTATCTGTCTGCCTGTCTATCTCTGTTTCTTTTTGTCTATCTTTCTGTCTGTCTATCTAGCTATCTATCCATCTAGTCATCCAGCTATTCAGCTCAAAGGTTCTTAACCTTTCTCACATCTGAGACTTTTTGCAGTATGGCACAGCCTGTTCCCTGTTTTGAAAATGACATTTTTAAATGCCCAGAATGAAATTTCTTAAAATGCATATTTATAAAAGGAACCAGTTGGATTGAAATATAACTATAAAATATATTAATTAGTTTAATCTCAATTTAAAAGAATCATTAGTTAAGCTTGGGATTTGCAGGTGGTGGGCTAGTCAGGCTCATGCTGGGCCCTCCCCCTCCATTTCCCTGGCCAGGCTTGTCTTCTCCATCAGTGGCCACAAATCACCACTGACCGCTTCTCTTGTCTCCTCCCTGTCTGCCCTCGTCCAAGAGTGTGTTTTCTGTTGACTGCCTCAGGACCTCCTATCTCTGGTAGTGACTTTTTCCTCTGGAGCCACGGGCTGACAAAGACGGAATGGAATCCAGACCCCAAGAACTGATGAGCATTTTACAGATGAGCAAACTTAACTCCAAGAATGTTGAGTGACTTGGCCAGGATCACAGAGATCGCCAAAGTAGGAGGCAGGGTTCGGCCCGAGGCTTTCCTAACTCCAAATCTGGCCCACTCTCCATTACACAACTTGATCCTGGCTCCTGCACCTCAGTCTGGGCTCCCCCTCTCTCCCATCAGGAAGGCTCTTTGGAAGAGTCTGCTTTGTCTGTGCATGAAAGGGAATAAAAGGGGCAGAATGCAGTCCAGAGGCAATGATGAGGAGAGATGGTGAAGCCCCCATCTGTGGTCACGTGAATATGAGTCAGACTAGTGATCAATAAATCAAGGAAGAGAAAGAAAACTTCAGGGAAAGATCAGGTCCAGCTGAGAGGTCCCTTTGTGCCTAGAAAATGTGTCTTTGGGACAGCCACAGAATAGGAAGGGGGGATGAGACAAACAAGAGGTGCTCCCAGGGACATCTCCTATTGAAGTGACTCTGCGTCCCAGCTCCCTACTAAATATGGAGGCTCCAAAGCTGCTCGCACTCAAACACCAGCTGGTCCCACTCACTTCACACAAATGGGCCTGGCCGCCACCTTCTGACATAGACCCTGTACTCTCATCGTTCTGCGATTTGTGGATTTGGAACAAGAACTGGCAGGGCTGGGAGGGCTTTAGAACAGGGGATGTCAGACTTGGAAAGGACATTAAAAATCATTGTCTGACCTCCCTTTCCTACAGAGGAGGAAACTGAGGCTCAGGAAGGTAAAGAAAATTTCTTTTTCATTGTTACAGTGTTACTAAGGTGAGATTCAAACCCAAGTTTTGAGACTCCAACCAACTTGCCTTTCACTGAACCTTCAGGAGAAATTCTATTTGTGTTTCTGTGTGGTTTAAGATCATTTTATATCAAATAGTATTTCATGAATTGTTTGATTCCCAAGGCACCTTCAAAGAACCTCTTTTAAATTGTTGTTGTTTTGATGTTAGTCTCTCCCTTGAGTTTTTCCAATGGGATTTGAATTCAGATATTTGAGATCTTGAGTTCATTTGAAAGTACACACTTCTAGCTTTTCTGCTTGGGATCTGACTGTGTGTGTGTGTGTGTGTGTGTATGTATGTATGTAAGACAGAGAAAGAAAGAGGAGGAGGAGGAGGAGGAAGAGAAGGAGGGGAAAAGAAGAAAAGAGAAGAAGTAAAGAAAAGGAGAAGAAAAAGAAGAGAAAAAGAAAAGAGAGGAAGAAGAAAGGGGAAGAAGAAAAGAAGATGATGATGATGAAGAGGAGGAAGAGGGAGAGAGATGGAGAAATTGAGAGAAAGAGAAAAATTGAGGGAGAGCAAGAGAGAGAAAAGAAGGGGGAGAAAAAAAGGGAGAGAGAGAGAGGAAGAGAGAGATTGACAGACAGAGAGAGACAGACAGAGACGGAGGAGAGGAGAGAAAGAGGGAAAGAGACAGAGAGAGAGAGAGAGAGAGAGAGAGAGAGAGAGAGAGAGAGAGAGAGATTTTAAATGCCAGGCAGACTTCAGTTGCCTAGCGACCTTCCTGTCCAGTCCATCCATCAGCCAAGCAGTATTCACTGAGTGGCCACAGAGTGCTCAGAGCTGGTCCATGGATAGTCGGCCAGTTGGACAAAAGCTCACATGGCAACGTGGCCCCGGGAAAATCTCCAAGTTCTAAACCAAACAACTGCTCTCCTTGTGAGGAATAAATGAGGCCAATGGAAACTCCCCTCCATCCTAATTCTGTATCTCCTAAGTGACTTGCCCAGCAACAAGGGACACCGAGGCCACGAAGAGGTGGACATGCATCTAAATGGACCTCTTAACTCCTTTCTTTTCATCATTTCCCAGTAAAAGCAAGGGAGAGGGATGGCACAGATCCTTGGCTGCTTCAGAAGAAAAGGCTGTGGTTAGGGGAGTAATCCAGTACCTTTTGGTTAGAGTCTAATGCCAGGAAAGAAAGCATGCGTTTCCCAAAAGTATTATCCCAATGGAATTATAAACCTGAATCTCCAAGTCAATTTAACAGGAATTTATTTCAACGCTTCCAAAAGATTTCTGATTTTTATCAACATGGCTGCTCCTCCTGCCAGTAGGTGCCATCTCTCCCTAACCCACAGACCTCAAGAGACAAAACACCCTCCATTGCCTAGGGGGCAACCACCAGAGGATCAGCCTTTCTGACAACATGTAGGCTGACTCTCTAATAACAGATGGCACATCACTGACCAGCAGGGGCCACCTCCTTGATCCCACGCCAATCCCTTCTCAGTGCATGTGCCCTCTCTTTCTCTCTTTGGTTTCATCTAACAAGATGAAATTTAATAAGGATAAATGTAAAGGTTTTCATTTAGGTTCAAATATTCAATTTCACAAATACAAGATGGGGAAGCCAAGGCTACATGCAATTAATTTGAAAAAGATCTGGGGGTTTTAGTGGGAAGTGAGCTCAATAAAAACCAAGAGGGTAATATGACTCTTCCCACTCCAGTTCCCTCCCTCTAAAAAAAAAGTTAATGCAATCATGGACTGCATAAAGAGAGATAGAAGTTAGAAAGTCTCATACTCAGCTGTGGTCAGACCACCACTGGAGTTTTCCTGCCCAGGTCTAGCCTGATATACATTAGTTGTTCTTATTGCAAGTGACAGTCTAAAATTATATATGTTATAGAAAAAAATGCAAATCCATATTGGGAAATTTGTTCTGTGAATAAAACACCTCATTTTCTCTTTATTTGTCTCTAGTCAAGTTAACAAAACATTAAATGTTTATTCTAGACACAATGCTAAGCATCTCTCTGACATCATCCTTTATGCTATTTATCCTATGGAAATCTCCTTTAGAAATGGTGTCCCCCCAAAATCTTATTGCAATTTAAATTTTAATAGCTTTACCATTCATATTGAGCACTTACCATTATTCTCTGGGTGACCTTCACCTTTAATTCTTTGGTTTTAATGACTCATGACCACACAACTGAAGAATATTATTGTTAAAATTTGGACCATTGTTTCCAGGATCATAATGGTTTGAAAGGTAATCAGAATCACAAAACTGGCGAGTTGGCAGGGACCACAGTGGCCACAGAGTCCAATCAGATCTGACTGGACACAGTCCATTGTGTCCCACTATGACACAACCAATAAGTAGTCATCTAGCCCTTGCTTGAGGGTCTCCAGTGAAGGGGAGCCCACCTTCTCTGGAAACAACCCATTTCACTATGGAAAGACTCTCATTAGTATGAAACAAAAGTGTTTTCTTTTATTTTGTTCTTCCTGACATCCATCCTGAATCTGCCTTCCCATGACGTTTTTCCATTGCTCCTTAGGATCAAGTAGAATAAGCCCACCTCTCTTTCACATAGCACAATGACTGGTGCATAGTAGGTGTTCACTAAATGTTTATTGATTAACAGGCTTTTGAGCACTTAAAGACAGATCTTGTGTAGCCCAGAATCTTTCTTTTCTCCTCATCCTGAGTCTCTGCAATTCATTTGACATCAAGTTGAGAGTTCCCATCATCCTGGTTGTACTCTCTGGAAACCCTCCATTTACCAATGTTCTTCTTTGAAATGTTGCCCTCAGAAAACAGCCTGGTGCCCCAGATACGGCCTCCCCAGAACAAGTTCAGTGGGCCGATGGTCCCCTTATTCCTGGAAGCTCATCCTCTCAACACAATCCAAAATTGCATTTGGGTTTTTTTTGGCTGCAGTATCCCACTATTGACTCATTCCAAACATGTCTACCACTAAAACCCCCAGATAGATTTCAGAACATCTGCATCCTAGACATCCCTCCCTTCATCTTGTACTCAGGAGATTAATTTTTTTTTAAATTTTTTTTATTTTATTTGCATAACATATGTGTGGGTAATTCTTCAACAATAACCCTTACATAGCTTTCCGTTACAAATTTTCCCCCCCAACTTCCCCACCCCTTCCCTAGATGGCAGGATATCCACTACATGTTAATTATGTTAAAATATTGGCAAATCGAATATATGTATACATATTTCCAAACTTATCATTGTTGTGCAAGAAAAATATTATCTACACAAACGATATATCAGATAAAGGAAACACAATGTAAGCAAACATCAATCAAGGAGTATGAGAATGTTATGTTGTGGTCCACATTTCACATCCCTCTCTCTGGGTGTATATGGCTTTCTTCAGTGAACAATTGGAGGTGGTTTGAAACATATTGTTGAAGAGAGCCATGTCCATCAGAATTAATTGTCATATAGTACTGTTGTTGCCGTGTATAATGATCTCCTGGTTCTGCTCATTTCACTCAGCATCAGTTCATGCAAGTCTCTCCAGGCCTCTCTGAAATCATCTTGCTGGTCATTTCTTACAGAACAATAATATTCCATAATGTTCATATACCATAATTTATTCAGCCATTCTCCAATTGAAGGGCATCTATTCAATTTCCAGTTTCTAGCCACTACAAAAAGGGCTGCCACAAACATTCTTGCACATGTGGGGCCTTTTCCTTTCTTTATGATTTCTTTGGGATATAAGCCCAATAGAAATGCTGCTGGGTCAAAGGGTATGCACAGTTTGATAACTTTTTGAGCATAGCTCCAAATTGTTCTCCAGAATGGCTGTATCCGTTCACAGCTCCACCAACAATGCATCAGTGTCCCAGCCCTCCCACAACCCCTCCAACATTCATCATTAACTTTTCCTGTCATTTTAGCCAATCTGACAGGTGTGAAGTGGTACCTCAGGGTTGTCTTGATTTGCATTTCTCTGATCAACAGTGATTTGGAGCACCTTTTCATATGACTATAAATAGTTTTAATTTCATCCTCTGAAAATTGTCTGTTCATATCCTTTGACCATTTATTGATTGGAGAATGGCTTGAATTTTTATAAATATGAGACAGTTCTCTATATATTTTTGAGATGAGACCTTTATCAGAACCCTTGAATGTAAAGATGATTTCCCAATTTATTACTTCCCTCCTAATCTTGTCTGCATTGATTTTGTTTGTACAAAAACTTTTTAA
>JAJPUD010002654.1:103268-139041 GCA_023553655.1 Myrmecobius fasciatus
CTCCTAATCTTGTCTGCATTGATTTTGTTTGTACAAAAACTTTTTAACTTAATATAGTCAAAGTTATCTATCTGGTTTTCAATTAAGAGTTCCAGTTCTTCTTTGGACATAAATTTATTCCAAGGAGATTAATTTTTGAATTAAAACATAATTAATTGTATAATTGTTAATAACAATTATATTTTTCTCTTATTAGATTCAATCCAGCGTCTTAATCTACACAGGTCTTTTGGGATCCTGATTGTTGCCCACGGTGTCACAAGTCAACCCTCCTGGATTTGTGTCATCTGCTAACGGGATAAGCATGCCATGTAGATTTTGATCTAAATCATTGGGGAAAAAATAAGTAGCACAAGGCTAAGCAGAGATCTCTCGAGCAGCTCACAGTAGGCCTTCTGCCAGATTGACATTAAACCAACTAATAAATACTCTTTCAATTCAGTCATTTAGCTAGCTGGTGGTTAAAACCCCAGGCCTGGAGTCAGCAAGACTCATCTTCCTGAATTTAATTTGCCTCAGACACTTACTAGCTGAGTACAAATCACTTCACCCTGTTTGCCTCTGCAGAGGCTGCATGGAAGAGAGTCATAGGATTTTGGGCACAGGATCCTGATCTTGCTGGTGGCATTATGCCCCCGGTCAGTTCTGTGAAGCCCCTCTTAGAATCAAGGCTTTAAAACAATAAATAAATTTAATAAGATTGCAGGGGAAACTAATAATATTGAAATTATATGTATATATGTATACATATAATAAATATATATGTAAAATAAATATATATGTATGTATTACAGAAGAAACTAATAATATTGAAATGCAGTTATATATATATATATATATATACAATAAATATATATGTAAAATAAATATATATGTATATATTACATAGGAAACTAATAATATTGAAATGCAGTTATATATATGTATACAATAAATATATATGTAAAATAAATATATATGTATATATTACATAGGAAACTAATAATATTGAAATGCAGTTATATATATATACAATAAATATATATATGTAAAATAAATATATATGTATATATTACATAGGAAACTAATAATATTGAAATGCAATTATGTATGTGTGTGTGTATGTATATGTAGAGAGAGAGAGAGAGAGCTTGAATGACTTGTTCAAGATCACATGGATACCAAGTAGCTAAGGGAGCACTTGGACTCAGATCATCCTGCCTCGGGAGCAACTCTTCTGTGGCTACTAGAAGAGCTCTTCCAATGGATGCAACCAAAGTGGCTCATCAGAAACAAGCCTTAGAAATAGAGGTGATCTCTGAGGCGATCCAGCCCTAAAGGAGCAGATTAGCCCCAGCAGAGTCAGGATTTGAATCCAGTGCCTCAGACTCCTAGCACATTCTCTAAGGCTACTCACAGGACAGCAAGTACAGGGTCAATCAGCTACCGATAAATCTCCAATAACCAGGAGGATGTATCAATTGCTCGGGAGGATTTTAGGGAAGCTTAATACCAACCTCATTAGATAAATTATAGGCTAATTGCTTTGTGAATCAGAAAACAGGATTTGAGAGGCAGCAGCACGTAGATCAGGATGGTCACAAAACTAAGCCTACAGCTCAGGCTCTGATGGACAGCCAGCTGCTCTTTCTGATTCTCCATTCCCCCCACCTCTCATTTAGTTTCCTGACTTTCCCAACCCTGATAATGAGTTTTTCCTCAGGAAAATTCTTCATTAAGTAAATAAATTCCCTGTGCATATTGACATTGGCTATGTGACCCTAGGTAAGTCTATTGAATGTCTCCGAGCTAGGACTGTAAATCAGCAATCCTCATTGGTCGAGGTATTTCTTTTGCCAATAATGTCAAGATCTGATACAAAAATCAAATCATTTCTGCCAAGATGAGCAAAGAGAATATCTTTCTGACCTCAGTCTCCCAGAACTAGCCTGGGCATGTGGCTATTTGGGGGAACCATGAGCATAAAGGTAATTCTCTATTTTCCCAACACCTGTTGTATTTCCCCCAGTGTTAGATGCTGCAGATGAATAGCTGAACTCCATTTTACCATCTAATATCAATTAGCTTTTACAAAGGCATATTTACTTCCAAGATTTGGTACCAAAAATATAAGTAAAGGGACAAACATTTTCTCTCCAAAGCTCTAAGACATATTCTCAATACATCCCTTTGGTCTCTAGGGAGAGCTTCGGTCCCAGTTCACATTCAAAACTGGCACCAGTGCCAGATGAGCCCTTGTCTCAGCCAGTTTGGGGCATGAAGACTGGGCTGCCCGCCAAAGCCACCCAGCTCCCAGACTCCTGCTCTTCAGAAGGTTCACACTTTGCAGAACTCCCAAGGTCAGAGTCTGCAATCTAATTTGCTACAATTAAATCAAAAGAACCAAGTCCAAGCAAAAAAACAAACAAAAGACACCCATAATCATATGCTGGACTTGGGAAGAGAGGACAAAAAATGTCTCCCAGTAGAACATTGTCTCTCACCTACAAAGGAGCCAGATAGATAGCCGACAGAGCCAGAGGAGAGACAAATGAGAGGGAGAGAAGGTCAAGCTCTGGTCTGCTGGCTTTTTTTGAAGGAACTCCCAGTTCTGGTTATACAACCAATTGAAGAGGATTTTATTAACCTGGATCTTAGCAGGAGAGCCACTTGCTTCCGAATATCCGTGCCTTCCAATCTGATGACATCTGTCCAAGGTACTTCTGTTATATGTCATCAGGCTCCTCAGGCTCCCCATGGGGTTCTGTGCCAGTACCAGTCCTGATTAAACCAGATTATGAACCAATGAATTGTTCTACAGCCCCTAGCATTTTAGCATCGATCTATAGGATACCAGAGTTGGAAGGGACTTAGAATATTAGAAAATTATGGATGTCCTGGTCGTTTCCCTTATGGAAATCTAAGCTTCTGGCAAGAATGGATTGCTTTTGTATGTGTATTTCTGGTCCCTAGCAGTAGGCTCTTCTTGCCCAATAAGTACCTTTTGGCTTATTTATTCACTAATAGAACAGAAATGTCAGAGAGGAAGCGACTTTGGGATAGGAAATATTAACAAGCAGCCTCCAGTTGTGACTAGGAGGGATTCTGAAGATGATATGGTCCAGTGCTGATGAGGAAGCTGGTGGTTAGAGAGGGGAAGAGGTCTGATGGCTTACCCAGGATCACACACTGAGCCTACAGCTCGGGTCCTGATGGGCAGCCAGCTCAGCTGCCCCACTTAGTTTCCTGACTTTCCCAACCCTGATATCAGCTTTTTTTTCCCCCAGTAAATTTTTTTATTAAGTATATGAATTCCATGTGCATATTAAGAAGACATTCTGATCCCTATTCCTTCTATTTATAGCAAGAGAACAACCAAGTCGAGCCTTGCCTCCGTCCTTCTCAGCTGACACCCTTCTGTGTTACGGTCTTGGCTGGGAGCCCACAGGGTTTAGGAGCCTGAGCTTCTGGGTGTGGGCTGCATGGGGGTCGAGGGATAAGGTGTGCTGTGCAAACTGTGGGGCCAGACTTCAGAGGCACCCAAATTCCCAAAGAAATGCCAGGAAACATGGAGCTGAGCCTGGAGTGGGGAAAGCACTGGCCTGCAGTCAGGGGGCTGGACGGCGACTGACCCCAGCTTTGTATCACTGAATGATGGTAAGACAGCGGAATTCACGTGGACTCTCAGGACAAAGGAGGCGAGCAGTCAGATGCCTTGGTCAGACCACTCTTAGAATATTGAGCTCATTTTTACATATCACTTTTAGAAAGAGCTTGGGAATAACCAGGAGGAGGCAACAGGGGTGCAGTGGATAAAGAGACAGACAAGATATCAAGAAGATCTGAGTTCAAATCCTACCTGGGATGTTTACCAGCTGTATGACCATTGGCAAATTATTGAACATCTCCTGGCTCCAGCTTTTTCATCTTTAAAATGGTGTTAATAACAGCAGCTACTTCACTGATAATGATCAAATGACCACTTGGAAGACTTAAAGCACTATATATGTGATAACTTATTATTACTGTTATCATTATCATTATTGGCAGATTTGGTTCTTTCTTTGTTGCCATATGATAAGGATCATTTTCAGGAACATCCCAGAGAAGAGAAGGCAATAAGGCATAATGGGAGTCTCCAAGTAATTGAGAGAGCACCAGGTTGAAAAGGGATTGAATTTATTCTGTTTGACTTTGAACGACAAAATCAAAAGTCATGGCTGGAGACTGACCAAAAGGCAGATTTAGGGTTAGTGTAAATAACTGCTTCCTAATAGTTAGCCTTTAGGTAAGCAGCAGGTAAGCAGCGAGATAGCCCACTGAATGGAGTGGACCTAAGTTGAATTCAGGAAGATCTGAATTCAAGTCTAATTTCAGGTATTTACTACCTGTGTGACCATGCTGGCTGCCTCAGTTTACTTAACTGAAAGATAGCCCCTACATAGGATTGTTATAAGAATTCAATGAGATAATTATATAGTAGGTGCTTAATAACTGCATGTCCCCTTTCCTTATCTGAGGGGGGGGGGGTGATTCCCACTCATTGAGGTTTTCAAGCAAAGAATCCACGCAAATAAAGAATTACCTGTGAGCTCCCTTCCAACTCCAAGATTACACAGTTCTATATTTTAATCCTCCCTTAAGCAAGAAAATCCTTAAGGACACTTAACTTTGTCTTTTCATATCCTCCAGTTTCCTGTACCCATTTTATAGAATCATAGAATTTGGGGAGTTGGAAGCCACCCCAGATACTTGAAAGGAATCCCCATTACAATCTCTCTATCAAGACCCCTGACTTAAGAACCTCCAAGCACTTTGTAAGGCAAGATATTTTACTTTGATTGCTAAGAAATTTTTCCTCCCAAAATTTGTCACTCTATCTTTTCTCCATTGCTCCCAGTTCTATCCTCTGGGGTCAAATAAAACAAATCAAATCCTTCCTCCACATGATAGGATTGCAAATATTTGACAATAGCTACCATGTCCCATCACCCCCCCCCCCCAGATTTCTCTTCAGGCTACACATCCCCAGTTCCTTTCATTGATCCTTATAAATTTAATGTGCTCCATGAGCCTTGTTGCCATATCCTGAACTCTCATCAGCTTATTAATGAGCTTCTTAAAATGTGGTGACATGAGCTGAACTTAATGCTCCAGATGGGATCAAACCAGGACTCTCCCATCTTATTCCAGGAAGCTGTGCTTCTGGGTACAGCCAAAAATGACGTCAGCTTTTGTTGGCTGCATTATCTCATATATTCAACTTAAGCTGGAAAACTCATGAAAATGTTCACATCTTTGTTGTTGTTATTGTTGTTAGAGGCAATTAGCTGTCTAATTATGATTTTTTGAACCCAAATGGAAAACTTTACATTTATCTCTGCTAAATTTTTTCAAGTGATATCTTTTATATTTTATTTTTCTAATTATAATAACAATTTTAAGATTCATTTAAAAAAATTTTGAGTTCCAAATTCTCTTCCTCCCTCCTTGAGAAGGAAAACAATCTAATATGTTATACATATGCAGTCATATAAAGCAAATTTCCATATTAGTTATGTGGCTAAAAACAAACACAGACCAAAAAACAAAACAAAACAAGAACAATCAAGTTTTAAAAAGATATGCTTTCAAATTCTATCAACTCTTTCTTTGGAGGTATCATTATCAGTTCCTTGGTATACCAAACTAACTAACTAAACTAACTAAATCATTTACATTTGATCATCTTACAATATTGCTGTCACCTTGTCATCTGATTTTGCTCATTTCACTTTGCATAAGTTTACATAAAAATCTTCCCAAGCTTTTATGAAACCATCCTGGTCATGATTTCTTTTAGAAAATTAATATTTCATCAAACGTTTTTACCACAACTTATTCAGTCATTCCCTAATTGATGGGAATCCTTTTCAATTTATAATTTTTTGCCACCACACACACACGCACACACACGAGTTTCTATAAATATTTTTCTACACAGAGTTCTTTTTCATTTTTTAATCTCTTTCAGATACAGAACTAGTGGTGATATTGCTGGTCAGATAGCATAACAATCTTTAGGTATGGTTACAAATTGCTCTCCAGAACGGTTAGATCAATTCACAACTCCACCAACAATGCATTGGTGTCCCAAATTTTCTACATGCTCTCCCATTTTCTTCTGAAAACTATCTGTTCATATTCTTGTTATTTTTTTCAATTGGAGAATTATTTGACTTGATTTCTATCATATTTGAGAAATCAGACCTTTATGAAAAAACTTGTTGTACTTGTTTTTTCCCCCAGTTTTCTGCTTTCTTTGTAATCTTGGCTGAATTGTTTTTGTTTATGCAAAACTTTTAATTTAATATAATCAAAATTATCCATTTTACATCTCGTGATCCTATCTTGTGGTAGCTATAAATTTTTTTTATCCATCAAATTTCCCATGATCCTCTAATTTGTTTATAATATCACTCTTTTTTATTAAAGCTTTTTATTTACATAACATATGTATGGGTAGTTCCTCAGCATTGATCTTTACAAAGCTTTCCGTTACAAATTTTACCCCCAGTTCCCACCCCTCCCCTAGATGGCAGGAAGTCCATTACATGTTAATAATGATAAAATACTTGACAAGTTGTTGTGCAAGAAAAATCCTATCTACAAGAAAAAAAATCAGAGAAAGAAAACACACTGCAAGCAAATATTAATAAAGAGCATGAAAATGTTAGTCCACATTTCATATCCCTCTCTCTGGATGTATATGGCTTTCTTCACTGAACAATTGGAACTGGTTTGAGACAATTCTTTGTTGCAGAGAGCCATGTCCATCAGAATTGATCATCATGTAATATTGTTGTTGCCGTGTATAATGATCTCCTGGTTCTGCTCGTTTCACTCAGCATCAGTTCATGCAAGTCTCTCCAGGCCTCTCTGAAATCATCTTGCTAGTCATTTCTTACAGAGCAATAATATATAATATCACTCTTTATGTCTAAATCAGGAATCCATTTTGACCTTCTCTTGGTATATGGTGTCAGATGTTCATCTACACCTAGTTTCTGTTAAACTGCTCTCCAGTTTTTTCAGCAATTTTTGTCAAATGGTGAGTTTTTGTTCCAGAAACCTTGGGTTTGTCAAACACTAGATTACTATGGTCATATACTGCTCAATCATTCTATTTTTTAGCCAGTACCAGTTTATTTTTTCTGCTGACTTAGATTTTTGGCCCACCAAGATACTTTTGAACCTTAAAGAATTGAAGAGAATCAACTATTTTCTCTCTCATCATATTTCAAATTTTGTATTTCAAATCTGATAAGTATATAATGTCTGTTTTCACTTGTCATTGGTTAAAATAAATGTTATATGGCACAGGACCAAGCATGGATCCTAAAAACACTCCACTGGGTCATTATTAATTTTTTTTTGCTTTTATGAGGTCTCAGGAAAGATTATTTGTTTCTATTTGAATATAATGATGAGATAGTTTCTGTGAAAAGTGGGATTAGGGGGCAGCTAGGTGGCGCAGTGGATAGAGCACCAGCCCTGAAGTCAGGAGGACCTGAGTTCAAATCTGGTCTCAGACACATAACAGCTGTGTGACCCTGGGCAAGTCACTTAACCCCAATTGCCTCAGCAAAAAAACAAAAAAAAAAAAGTGGGATTAGTTAGTCTTAGCCCTAGATAGTACAATTCCTTTCTTAGGGAGCTAGCGTTACAGAGTGTGTCCAACACTGGACTCGGAAGTCTGTAAAATGGACTGGAGAAGGAAATAGAAAACAACTCCAGAAAACCCAAAATGGGGTTACAAAGAGTCAGGCATGACTGGAAATGATTCAACAACAAAAATTTCATCTAGCCCTCTTTATATTTGCATAAAATACATGCGTAAAATACACTTTCTCCTCAAGGATCTCTACCTGTTGAAATCCTTCAAGGTACACATTGTTGTTGTCTGTTTCTTGTTGTTTGTCTATCTTGAAGAGGACCATGGTATCAGGGAAATGAACTGGATGGAAGTAGGGTGAGTTGTGAAAGGTCCCCAGGCTCACTTTCCCCTCCAGAGCATCTGGGTCCAGTGGCTGGCTAGGTACAACTTAGAACGACTGGGGATGGTCCAGGATGCAGTGGGAGAACTTGGCCTTTGTAAACTAAGGTCTTTCCCAGGTCTCAGTTTGATAAGGCAACACCCATTCAGTGGTTAAGGATAGGCAAGAGAAATGAGTCAAAGAATGGTCTATTTTACCTAATCCAAAAAAAAAAAAATAAATAAATAAAACTCAGTCTGAGAGAGGGACATCCTCAGGGTTTCTGGCCAAAATAGAAACAGCTGCTATTTACATTCACTTTGAGCAATCAGGGTTCAAACAGTGAGCAGTGGGGCTTGGGCTGGGACATATAGATCATCCATGAAGGAGATTTAAGTACAAGAGAGATGAGGGTTCAAGTATCAAAAGGAGAACCAAAGATTGATAGCTGGTAATCAACAACTGGTTGATTGGATTGGATTGCTAATCCACAGAGGCAGGTAAGAGGTTCAAGTTTAAAGGAGGTGCTTACAGATCAGCAATGATGGTCAAAAGTCATCAGATTGGAGGGATTTGAAGTAGAGAAGTTTTTACCAGCTCTCAAGTTTAATTTAGAGATGAGAAAATTGAGCCCCATAGCAATGAAGTAATTTTCCAGAAGCCAATTCATCAACAAGTATTGCTTAAGGCAGACTCTCTGCAAGGTTGTTTGCATTTTTTGAGGGGATCCACATATCAAAAGTTGATAAACAAACATCAGATTAACATTTGCTGTGTGTTAATGTGGAAGACGGAAAACCAGCCATGAAATGGTCCTTGCTCCCCAGAATCCAGATTCTAGCAAGAGAAATAACAATACTTGTAAGCGTATACAGTGTTTACACAAAATAAACTCAAGTTATTCTGTTTTTACAGTCCTATAGGAGACAACACCCTCCCTTCTGCTCCTCCACAGAATAAATCAGGTTCCCTCAGACTAGTCGGGTTTTTACTGGCTTCCCACCCAGTTCCATACTTCATACTATCAGAGGGTGGTCTGACAGCATCTCCACGTGCCCCAGATGACAGAACTGCCCTCTGAAATCCCATTAAACCCAAAATTGTGGAGAGGACTAGTATGCCCCCACAAGCCAGAGCCCACTGCAACCCAAGCTTAGGAAGACCCTAAAATGACAGGGAGGGAGGGAGAGCGAGCCAGCCGCCTTCCTAATCCAAGGGGGTCCAGAATTAACTGCAGGGAATTTTTGAAAAGTATTCACTGTGACAGGAGCTGTGAATCAGATCTGGCCAGCCTATGGCTGTGTTTGTGGCTGGGGGGCCACACCACAGCTGGTCCTTCTTGTCTCTTTCTAGGTCTCTTCTGCTTTTGAGGACAGTTTGTGGTTGGGGATCACTTCCCCCATGGATGTGGTTCTTTGACAAGGACTAGACTTGACAAAATTGTGAGCGAAGGAAATATGTGAGCTGGGGAGCCCTTCTAGAGATCCTGCACAGAATCCCAGTCCTAGAATCTTACAGATCATCTAGGAAACTGATGGAGAACAAGGATCTCATAGCGTCACCAAGTTGTTGTCTTCCTGATTCTGCTTGTATCCATCAGTCAATCAACAAGCATTTAATAAAAGCTTACACCAAGCATTGTGCTATGCTCTGGGGATTCAAACAGACAAAAAGGCAGTCATTGCCATAAGGTAGCTCACTTTCTAGTGGGTGAGATAACGTGTCAACATCTGTGTATATACATATAATTTATATTATATAATATACATATCACATATGTATATTATACAAATATATAATACATATATAATAATGTACATACATATAATATATAATATAATATACATATCACAGATATGTATATATATACAAATATATAATGTATATGTATATATAATGCACATACATATAATATATATAATATACATATCACAAATGTATATTATACAAATATATAATACATATGTAATAATGTACATACATATAATATATAATATAATATACATATCACATATGTATATTATACAAATATATAATACATGCAATGTACATACATATATAATGTATATACATGTATATGTTTATATGTATGCATATACATATGTTATATGTGTGTACATATATATGCGCATGAATATATATATATATATATATATATACACACACACATACATATGGTAAACTGGAGGCAAGCTCAGAAGGAAGTAATTGGAACATGAAAGAGAAAGCTTCTAGATCTTGCCAACCTCCCAGGAAAGATTTCTCATGTTTTGGAGATTTTCTTTTCTTATTTCTACACAATAAGCACTTTAAAAAAATATTTATGATATGGAATAAAACAAACATTTCCATAACATACTGTAATAAAAAGGGAGATTTTCTTATCTCAACCTATGGCAGACCATTTACCATAGTTTAGTTCTCTAGGGTCAAGAGGAACAAACCTCAGCCCTAAGTCTGTGTTCTGCGGTTTGGTCATTATTCACTTATGTCTTACTCTTCACGAACCCATTTGAGGTTTTCTTGGCAGACTCCGGAGTGCTTCTCCAGCTCATTTTAGAGATGAGGAACTGAGGCAGACAGGGGGAAGTGACTTGCCTAGGACCCAATTTGAATTCATGGTTTTTGGATTCCAGACCCAGTGCTCTATCGGCTGTGCCCCCTACTTCTAATTTTCATTATCTCCATGCAGATTGTTCTCAGAACTATATGTCAAGCCCCTTACCTGTCTCCTGATCTAAATTCCCACATCACCAACTAGACATCTTGGAACTGGAGGTCCCATAAGTATTTTAAATTCAACATGGCCAAAACAGAATCCATTCTCTTTCCTCCAAAGCAGGACTCTCAGGGCCAGCTCCAACAGATTATTGGGAATAAATTGTTAAATTTTCAATGTGAGTATTTCAACCTTAGAAATCACTATACATTATAGAAGAATTGCACGCATTTAACGCATATTGGATTACTTGCCATCTGGGGGAGGGGGTCAGGGAAAGGGAGGGGAAAAATTTAGAACACAAGATTTTGTAACGGTGAATGTTGAAAATTATCCATGTATATATTTTGAAAATAAAAGGCTTTAATTTTTAAAAAGAAAAAAAAGAAAAGTTAACCAAAAAAAAAAAAGAAATCACTATTCATTAAGGCTGATTTATTGCTGTTGATTGTGTAGACTTGAGTAAGTGTTGGAGAATATACTAATAATGCACGTTAGACTTGATGTGTGTATCCTGATTGCTTAACCCTTGCTAGAAGAACTTTCCTTCTTATTTTGAGGTCACCAGCATGGTCCCAGTCACTTAGACTCGCAAGCCCAGGGCCATCCTTTACTCTGAGACTCCGCTACGGCCGATGCATTGGCAAGGCTTGCATTCTGCCTTTACTCTTTGTGTAAGTCTCCCCATCTCTGCTGGGGGGCAGAGCGGATGGGACCCCTCCCAGCCTTGATGTGAGGGTCAAGGAGAGAATGAGTGTAAAGCACTCGGTCCAGATGTCTGTCCCGAATTGAGGCTGACCCTGGCTCCCACAGACCTACTCTAACCAAAGTCATGAAGTTCACGCCACAGAAAAGCATGGCCAGTGACATCTTCCCCCTGAGAATGAGAAAAAGGGGGGCTATAGCACCAGCATGAGGCTGCCCCCAGTGAGCAGAGAAGGGCAAAGGAGGCAAGTAGCTGAAAGACTGTGTCTGCAGGCAGCAAGAGCCGGTCTCCCCCAGACGGACACAGGCTGGGGATCGGGGAGCCTCAGGCAGCGGGGGATGACCAGTGGTACCCTAGCACTCAACCCGGTATCCCCCAAGTCCTGAGGGTCTGAGTTCTCTGAGTTTTGAGATCTAGAGCTCGGAACTCAAAGATCCTGGGGAATCTTTCCCTGGGTTTGGACCCCCGGGGGACCCAGAGGACACAGGGACAGACCAAACAATGCTGACCGCTCGGCCCAAAAAGTACAGCAAAAGGCAGAGCCTGGCCCAGGCACAAAGCCCCAGTTCAGACCCTAAAGCTAGAGGGGTAATTGAGAAAACACCTGTGAGGTTAGTCCCGGCTGGCATCTGAGCTGGCAAGCTCAGCTCACACTCCCCCATGGCCCATTTGTTAGCCCTGTGGATTGCCCCTTTGCACCCCCTTATCTCCTCTGACTGTACCCCACTGGCTCCGGCCCACATCCCCTCAGCCCCTGCTCATGGGTCCGCCTACCTTCGATCTCTCCCCATTCGGCCACCAAAGTGATTTTCCCAATTGGTTTCTTAGCACCCCCAATCAATCAACCCCAAAGGCTCCCGCTCACCTCGAAAAATCAGACCTAAAATCCTTTGTCTTTACAGCCCTTTCTAATCATATTTTCAGCTGCTCTGCCATCTACATGGCCTTGAGCAAGGCCCTTTTCCTGGGGTTGAGAATCAGTCACTAGGGAGGGCAGCTGGATGACCCAGTCGGGGACCTCATCTCCATGAGTTCAAATCCGGCCTCAGATCCTGCCTCCATCCCTCATTTATAAAATGAGCCTGAGAAGAAAATGTCAGATCGGTGTCTTTGCCAAGGAGGGTCCCAAAGGGGACAACTAAATAATAACAAGGGGGAGAGGGACGGAGCCGAAGCATAAAACCACAAGGAGATGGTCTCTCGCCTGGTCTTACGCGCAGGAGTTTCTCGGTCCCAATGTCCGGCTTGATTTAGGAGGGCATGCCCATGGCATCCACCAATCCGACCCCAGACTGGACCCAGATTGGGAACCTTTTAGCTGCCTGGCCTTGTCACCCACACCCTCCGGTCTGCTCAGGCTGAGCGCCTCCGGCTCCGCTGGTTCCGCTGGCTCCGCTGGGTCGGGGTTCTGGTCAAGGCCAGCCCTGGACCCGCGGGGGTCGGGGAGGTGGCTCCCAGCTGAGAGCCTCCCTGCCCCCAGCTGCCTCCTGGCCCCTTCTCCCTTTCATGTCGGGGCACATTCCTGCCCTTGACTCATCTGTCACCGATGCGGGGAGGACATCCAAATGGTTGGGTTAGGTGACTTCAAAGGGCCTTCCAGTCCTGGCTAGGACTGGGCCAGAGAAGGGGCGAACCGAGGGAGAAATGAGGGCGAAAACGCCCTTGTGGAGAAGAAATAAGCTTCTTATGTTAATTGTCTTTTTTTATAGAATTCTACATATAGAATTACATATATTTCATATGTAGAAGCATACAGAATGCTTCTCCCTGGCAGAATTCAAATCCCTTGAGAAAAATACTTTTCTTTGCTTATACAGAGAGTCATATTATATTACTCAGTTAATAAAAAGGAAAATAATGAAGAGTTTTGGTTTTTTCTCTTTTTCTTTTTTTTTAATATATTTAAAGCAAATACACAAGCTTTAAAAAATAGGAAAAAAAGTAAAAAGAAAATCTTGTCAAGTGCACAGCAAAACATAAGGGAGGGTTCAAAATGTGTAACAATAAATTTCCATTTCAAGAAAGTGTATATAATACAGAAGATATATTCAGAATTATCCATCTTTTTCTTCTCTTCCTTCTAGGCTTTCTTTTGTTCTCTGCTCTACACTTTTTACTTTATTATTTTCGCCCCTTTCCTCCCCACCATATCTCCCAGGTAGGATACAGTTAAACACATACACACATATACAGTTTATGTATATTATGTATATGTGTATATTGTATGTGTATACAAACACACACCTAAGTACACATACACATATATGTATATATACATGCATCTAAAACAATATTAATATGGCTGATCTATAATATAGATCTCTCTCTTGATTGAATCTTTTTTAATTTTAACTTTGTCTGAGATCAATGATTATGACCCTAACTTTTGTTTTTCTAACACACTCTACTTCTGATCATTGTTATGTTTGCACATATATCTTGCTTCCTATTCCTGCTAACTTTTTCACTTTACTTCTACCCATATTAACTTGCTTTGTTTTATTTAATCTTGCCTCCAGATTCCCTCCCTTATCTTCTCCCTGACCCTTTCTCTTTATCTCAATCCTATTAATCTATATACCCTTCTGTACCCCCACCTTATTTTATTCCTTCCTTCTCTGATTTCTTTATATATTTTGGAGAGTATCATATCCTTCTATATATATATATATACATATATAATATGCACATATTACATGTGTGTATATAAGGTA
This sequence comes from Myrmecobius fasciatus, assembly GCA_023553655.1. Taxonomy (NCBI): domain Eukaryota; kingdom Metazoa; phylum Chordata; class Mammalia; order Dasyuromorphia; family Myrmecobiidae; genus Myrmecobius; species Myrmecobius fasciatus. Next base: position 117,402 of record JAJPUD010002654.1, read on the forward strand.
TATATATGTATATGTATAGATGTATATATGCATATGTATTGTTCATTATTTATCCCATTCCCCATGTGAGCAGGATTTCAGCAGTACCAGCTCTCCTCCTTCATGTAATTCCTCTGTGTCAGTTCTTGCTCTCACACCTCATTCTTTTAGCATAATTACTGTTTCTGCCTTTTCCTACACAGTTTTGCTATTTAGAGTCACATCATACTCAGCTCTAGCCCAATCTTTCTTTTGGACAATTACTAATGGCAGTCTTAGGCATATGGTTTACATTTCAGCATATAAAATATAAACATTTTGTCCTTATTGAATCCCTTGAAATTAGTCTTTGATAGTGGCCCTTATATGTTAAATTTTCTATTGAGTTCAGATTTGTTTGCAACAAAATCCTGAAAATCTCATAGTTCATGGAATATTCATTTTTTCATTCAACAATATACTTAATTTTGTTGGATATAATATCTTGGGCTGCAACCCTAGTTTTTTTTTTTTGTTTGTTTGTTTTTGCTTTTTGCTGAGGCAATTGAGGTTAAGTGACTTGCCCAGGGTCACACAGCTAGGGAATGTTAAGTATCTAAGACCAGATTTGAACTCAGGTCCTCCTGACTTCAGGGCTGGTGCTCTATCCACTGCACCACCTAGCTGCCCAGCAACCCTAGTTTTTTTGATTGTTGATATATAGCATTCCAGAATCTGTGATCTTTTATTGTAGCCTCTGATCGATCTTGTGGATTTCTAATTGTGGTTCCAGAATATTTGAATTTTGTTGTTGTTTGTAAAATTTTCTCTTTGATCTGTGGGTTTTGAAATTTAGCAATGATTTTCACATGGGTTTTCTTTGTAGAATCTCTTTCAGGTGGAAATCAATGAGGTTTTTTTTATTTCTACTTCTTCTTGTTCTATCACTTCAGCACAATTTTTTTTAATAATTTCTTTTATTATTGCATCAAGGATCTTGTTTGGTGATAGCTTCCAGGTTGCCCAATTATTCATATGTTATCTTTTCTTGATCTATTGTTTTTCTTATGAGATGTCTCACATTCTCTTCTATTTTTCATTATATTTTGTTATAATATTTCTTGGTATCTTACAACTTTACTGGCTTTCCATTGCCCAATTCTAATTTTCAATATGTTATTTTCTTTAAGAATGGATTTCCTTTCCTAGTTGACCTTCTCTTCATAATCTACTAATGTTTTTCTTTGTTCTTTTTAAAATATATATATATATGTTTTCCTCAATCTTTATCATTTGATTTTTAAAATCTTTTTTGAGTTTTTCCAGGAAGTTTGGGTGGGCATTGGGGGGGGCAGACAACCATTTAAAATTACTCTTTTGTGGTAGGAGAGACCTTTGTTTTCTTCAGTATCCTCCTCTTAAGATGGAATACACTTTTCCCTATTCCCAAGATAACTTTCTACAAATTGGGTCTTTCTCTTTTGCCTGCTCATTTTTTTTAATAAGAGCATGTTAGTGTAACACCTCTAGTCCTAAGGTGGTGCTGGATGGTGACTCTGGCTTCATTTCAGATCTCCCCTGTGATCCAGCTTGAAATTTTCTAACTTAACCATCTTCCCAGAATTCTCCTCCAAAGAGAGGGTTTTGTAACCTTTAAAATAGATTCTTTTCAGATTTCCCACCTCCACACCTTTGCCCTTCCTGTTCCCAGGATTTGGATACATGGTCTTTCCTCTTCTTTACATGTTGCATTCCATCCCACATTATAAAGACTAATTTAAATGAGGAAAAAAATGATGCTATGGACAGATTTGGGGGCAGAAATTCAACATATATATCATGCCTTTTTGGCTCACTACATTCATAATCTTGGCCAAAATCCTTCACTTTGCTGGGGCTTAGTTTTCTCATCAATACAATGGGAAAATCAGAATAAATGATATTCCTACCTCTTTTATCAAATTAGCCCTGAAATGTCGCCTCCTCCAGGAAGTCTTGGCTCACTGCTCTTATCTTTAAGGTGTGATGACCTTCTCTCTGATGACATCCAAGAATGCTTTGTTCAAATTCTCAGTTGTAGCTGCCATGTAATATTAAGCATTGTAGGTATCCTTTTAATAAATCAGGAGCCTGTGATTGCATTTATTCTGTATCAATTTTGAACGTATTTAACACGTAATGTTGTCTCTCCCTTCCTCAAGGGCAGGTACTGCTGCATATTTGTATTTTTGTACTCAGTAATTTTTTAAAAGTTTATCTGTTCTATGCCCAAAGGGCTATCAAAGTGTGCATGCCCTTGGATCCAGCAGTCTCTCAACTGGGTCTATATCCTAAAGAGATCATAAAGGAGAGAAAGAACCCACATGTGCAGAAATGTTTGTGGCAGCCCTTTTTGTAGTGGCTAGAAACTGGAAATTGAATGGATTCCCATCAATTGGAGAGTGGCTGAATAAATTATGGTATATAGATGTTATGGAATATTATTGTTCTATAAAAATGACCAGTAGGACGATTTCAGAGAGGCCTGAAGAGACTTGCATGAACAGATGCTCAGTGAAATGAGCAAAACACAATGATACTATATGATGATCAATTCTGATGGACATGACCCTCCAACAATGAGATGATTCAGACCAGTTCCACTAGGCTTGTGATGGAGAGAGCCATATGGGACCAAGTAGAATAAAACCAACCCCACTTTTCTATGTCATCCTTCTGCTTCTTGTCACATATGCTTCAGTGTCCATGCACATAGTAAGCACTCAATGCTTATTGATTGACTGATTGATCCTTTTGCATATAAGTTGGACTAGATGGCTTCTGAAGTCCCTTTAAAACCTCAAGTTCCATAAAACAATCTCACTCTATTGTCGTGCCGTTTCATCTCTCCCACAACAATGAGGAAAGGTTGCAAAGAATAGGAATGAAAAAAGCATTTTTGTACTTTCAGTACTGGAGTTAATGGAATCAAATTTGTTTTAGCAATTAGGGTCATCCAGAAGTGAAATGGTCTGCCCCTGAATGTGATGAGCTCCCCCTCCTTGAAGGACTTCAAGCTGAGGCTGGATGCCATTTATTGAGTGTGTTTTAGTGTTCCGTCACATCTGACTCTTCATAATCCCATTTGGGTTTTCTCAGTAGAGATCCTAGAGCAGTTTACCATTTCCTTCTCCAGCTCATTTTACAGATGAGTAAACTGAGACAAACTAGGTCAAATGACCTACTCAGGGTCACAGAGCTAGGAAGCATCTGAGACCAGATTTGAACTTGAGTGGATGAGAGTTTTCCTGATTCTACCCATTATGCCATATAGGGATTCTATTAATGTATGGGTTGGAGTATGTGGCCATTGAGCTGCCTTTTAATTCTCAAATTCTGTAATTGTGTAGTTCTCTGAAGTCAGGAGAAATGGATCCAACTCCCACACTTCTGAATTATAGAAACCCAAATGAGCTTCCCTTTTCCATTCATAAAATGTGGAGGGGGAGCGGGATGATGTTTATATTCTTTACCAGCAACTTGTTGTGAGGAAGCAATGAAGAGTCTTGGAGTCCTATAAAAGAGGGAGGGAAGAGAAGAGGAGGGATATTCTGAACAAGAGAAAGGAACTCCTGCCTGGATCTCAGACATGTAGGAGGACCCTCTTCACAGACAGGAAAAGTCTCTGTTTTTCCTCAAAAGTGCCTGGTTTGGAGGAGAAAGTATATTTCAAATAAATAAAAGAAAGAAGCTTTTTTTTAACCAGCTTGAAAGCATTTGCTTCTCCTGAGCTCGTCAGATTATTTAGACTAAAACCTTGGGGCCAGTCACGAGTCTACTGCAGCCCTTTGTACATTGACAGGGAATGTGTTATCACAAGCCCTAGAGAAGCCCAAGAGGAAAAAAAAATGTTCCCCAATCCCTCAGACTCTTTTGCTCTATTGATGATGATAACCTGATGCAGCACGGCAGAACTGGAAGCCAGGCCATCCTCCCCAAATGGAGCGTTCGCCCCTGAAATATCCCCATATGTGGAGAACAGCTTCCACTGTAAGCTGGTATGTCAACATCCAACTTTTATAAGGTGAGTGTGGTAACTAGCACTTACAAAGAGAGCATTTTGAGGTTTTTAAAGTACCTTGCTTTCATTATCTTATTTGATCCTCACAACCACCCTGGGAGATACATGTTATTGTTACTCCCATTTTACAGATGAGTAAACTGAGGCTAAGCTCAGTGTCACATGGTGACTGTCTGGGGTAGGATTGAAGCCCAGAACTTTCTAACTCCAACTGTAAGATCTATCCACTATGCTATCTCACCTGGCCTCCAGAAATGGTGGTAAATTGTGCCTGCCTCCTTCCTTCCTTTACAGAATAAGAGTCTGGCTTATATACCATCTGGCTCAGCTGAACTGTTGATCATGGATTGTAGAGCTTTTTTCTCTGCTTTTTTTTTAAATATCATTTAAGCATAAAGGAGGAAAGGATGTAGTCATAAAAGTAATATAAAATAGCTATCAATATTGTTAAATGATTGGGACAATGTCTTTCTTTGGACAACACTTTCAGTGAATATGAATGAAAAAAAGTATTTTGAAGTACTTTCTATGTACATAGCCCAGTGTGAATCATTGAGATCATTTATTAAAAAAAATTTGAAATTTATAAAAATAAGACCATTTTTACTCTCAAGGAATTCACCTTTGGGGGGGGAAGAGGGAGACAATACCAAGAGAAGGTTTGAGATCTAACTCAAGATGAAGAAGTCCCAGGTCTTAGCATGTGATGGCAAAGCAAATGGCAATGACGCACCTCCTAACCCATAAGATAACTATCATTAATATGGGCCGAATAGCCATAACTATGCTACTGAAGCAGAGCCAAGATGGCAGAATCAAGGCAGGAACTTGCTGAGATCTCCCCCAAACCATTCCAAATTACTTTAAATAATACAAACAAATCGTAGTGCATCAAAACACACAAAAAGATGGAGTAGAACATTTTCCAGCCAAAGATAACTCCCAGGGTGGGAGTTTGGTGTGCAGTCCTGGTAGTGCCAGTAAAACAAAAATGGGTCTAGGGGCCTCTGAATCAGGGATAATACTGATGACTTCCAGCCCTGTAAGCCCAGAGACAGCAAAGACTTGGAAGGTAGATAAGAAAGATTTGTCAGTAGCCTAAGATGATTTTGGGAAACCAGCCAACCAAGAGTGGGTATGGGCAGTGGTGCCAGTGGAAGCTTCCTAGCACTGAGGAAGGACTTTGTGGCTTTAGCACACTAGATCTTACAGCTACAATGAAGTGGCAGGAGAGAATGCTTCTGGTCGGATTCCTAGAGGGATCTCTGAAAACAGCTGCCCCAAACATCAGAAGCTTGGGACAATGCACCCTCCACCCTGCAAACAGAACCCTGTGTTAACAAAGAGTTAAAAGCGGAGTAACAGGCTAGGAAAATGAGCAGAAAAAGATTCTGACCACAGAAAGTTACTATGGTGACAAGGAAGATCAAAAGCACATTCAGAAGAAGATAACAAAGTCAAAGCTCCTACATCCAAAACCTCCAAGAAAAATAAGAATTGGTCTCAGGCTATAAAAGAGCAGAAAAGGAATTTGAAAACCAAGTAAGAGAATTAAGAGGAAAAATTAGGAAGAGAATTATGAAGTGCAAAAGGAAATACAAAAAATTAATGAGAAGAATGCCTTGAAAAAACAAAACTGAACAAATGGGAAAAGAGATACAAAAGCTCGCTCTCGAAAATAATACCTTGAAAATTAGAATAGAAGCTAATAGATTCATGAGAAATCAAGATATAACAAAACAAAAACAGAGAAATTTAAAAAAACAGAAAAAAATATAAAATGTCTCATTGAAAAAAAAAAACAATGCCTGGAAAATAGATCCAGGAGAGAGAATTTTAAAATGATTGGTCTACTTGAAATCATAATCAAGAAAAAGAGCCTGGACATTATCTTTCAAGAAATTATCATGGAGGGGCAGCTAGGTAGCGAAATGGATAGAGCACCAGCCCTGAAGTCAGGAAGACCTGAGTTCAAATCTGGGCTCAGACACTTAATATTCCCTAGCTGTGTGACCCTGGGCAAGTCACTTAACCCCAATTGCCTCAGCAAAAAAAAAAGAAAAGAAAAGAAAAGAAAAGAAAAGAAATTATCATGGAAAACTGGCCTGATATTCTAGAATCAGAGAGTGAATTAGAAAGTGAAAGAATCTACTCATCTCCTAAAAGGAATATTATAGACATATTCCCAGGTTAAAGAGAAAATACTGTAAGCATCAAGAAAGAATTAATTCAAGTATAGTGGAGCCACAATAAGGAAAATACAAGATTTATCAGCTTCTATATCAAAGGACTGGAGAGCTTGGAATATGATATTTTGGAGAACAATGGAGCTAGGATTGCAACCAAGAATCACCGAGTAAAATTCTTTATAGGAAAAAGTGGAAATTCAGTTAAAGAGAGGACTTTCAAGCATTCATGATAAAAGACCAGAGCTGAATAGAAAGCGTGATTTTCAAATACAAGATTCAGGAGAAACATAAAAAGGTAATCAGGAAAGTGATATAAGGGATTGAAAAAGGTTTGTCTCTTTGCTTTCCTACATGGGAGTATGATACTTGTAACTCATTAAGACTTTATTATGGCAGTTAGTAGTATATATAGATAGAGGGCACAGGTGTGACTTGAATATGAAGGGATATCTTTTTAAAATGAAATTGAGGTGTGAGAAAAATGTATTAGGAGAAAGGGAAAAAGAGACTTGGGATGGTGTAAATTTTCTTGACATAAGAGGTGAGAAACAACTTTTACAGTGGAAGGGAGGAGAAGTAAAATGAGTTCACTTTTCATCAGAATTGGCTTAAAGAAATTACACACTCAATAGGAGAATAGAAAGGAAAAGTAGAAAGGGAAGGGGATACAGAAAGGGAAGAGGCTAATAGAGGGCATATTGGGGGAACAGTGGTCAGTAGCAAAACACTTTTGAGGAGCCAAGATGGCGAACTGCAGACAGCGTTCTCTGTAAGCTCCTGAGACTTTCCCTCAGACACCGACAAACTGAGCCTCTGAACTGGTTCTGGAGTGAGGGCTTCACCAAACACTTGGACTACAATGCACTTCTATCAACAATCTACTTTGAAAGAACTTCTAAGGTCAGTTTTAGATTGGCAGGGGATCGAGCAGCTCCCAGCGCTCAGATGCCAGTGCACAGCCGGGGTGCAAATCCAAGGTGCAAATCCGGGGCTGGGACGGACCAGAAGATTTTAGGTTGCCAGGAAGTCCCTAGGAGACCCTTGGGCCACTTTGCTCTGCTTTCGGGCAGGTGCTTTGGCAGGTCTACCTTTGATAAAGGGTGGATTGAGAGCAGCTGAAAGTGTGGTCCTAGTGTGGATCTAGCCAGATCAGCCCCAGACCGGAAGTCAACTTGGCAAACTGCCCCAGGGCAAATTGAAATCCCTGCTGCTGCTGCTGCTGCTGCTGCTGCTGCTGCTGCTGCAAAATTCCCTGCTGGTGACTGATACATCAGCTAAACATCATGAGCAAGAAGAAGAGAGCTCTCACCATAGACAGCTTTTACAGAGAGAAACTAGAGCAGTCCCCAGATCCTGAGATTCTGAAAAAAATCCCAGATAAAGCCACAAAGGTAAGCTGATCTCCCTTTCAGAAGGCTTACTGGAAGATTGCATAAAGAATCTCAAAAGAGATTTAGAAGAAGATTGGGGAAATAAGCTGAGAGCAGTGCAAGAAGAAAACATCGCCCTGCAACACAGATGTGAAAAACTGAAAAATAAGTATGGTGAATTGGAAAAAGACAAAAATTCACTGAAAAACAAAATTAGTGAATTGGAAAAAGTCACCAACTCACTGGAAAATAAAAATAGTGAATTGGTAAAAGACAACAATTCACTGAAAAACAAAATTGGTGAATTGGAAAAAGTCACCAACTCACTGAAAAATAAAATTAGTAAATTGGAAAAAGACAACAATTCACTGAAAAATAAAATTGGCAAAATGGAAAAAGAATGCAATGAACCAAAAAAATTCAATTGGCCAGTTACAAAAGGAGCTAAAAAAGATAACTGAAGGAAATAATACCTTAAAAATTAAAATTGAACAAATTGAAATGAATGACTCAATAAGACTTCAAGAATCAGTAAAACAAAAACAAAAAAATGAAAAAATAGAAGAAAATACGCAATATCTCCTAGGAAAAACAACTGACTTGGAAAACAGATCCAGGAGAGACAATCTAAGAATTATTGGATTCCCTGAAAGTCACGATGAAAAAAAGAACCTTGATGCTATCTTCCAGGAAATCATGAAAGAGAATTGTCCTGATGTTTTAGAATCAGAAGGCAAAGTTGGTATTGAAAGAATCCACCGATCACCTCCTGAAAGAGACCCCAAAATTAAAACCCCAAGGAATATCGTGGCCAAATTTCAGGACTATCGCACCAAGGAAAAGATATTACAAGCTGCTAGAAAAAAACAGTTCAAATACCGAGGAACTGTCATTAGAATTACACAGGATCTGTCAGCTTCCACATTGAAGGACAGAAGGGCCTGGAAGCAGATATTTCGAAAGGCAAAAGAACTTGGATTACAGCCAAGAATAAGCTATCCAGCTAGAATGAGCATCATCTTCCAGGGAAGAAGATGGTCATTTAATGATACAGGAGAATTTCACCTATTTCTAATGAAAAGACCAGATCTGAACAAAAAATTTGACCTCCAAACACAGAACTCTAGAGAAGCGTAAAAAGGTAAAAAGAATTCTCGAGAACTATATCTCTACTAGGGGTATCCTTAAAGAACGGGGGTATAATTTGATTTTACTTTGATAATAATAGAAAAGAAATTAGAGGTGGAAGGTATATCATATTGTAAAAAAAGGGGGGGAGGAGGGGAAAGGAGGTAAAATAAAGTAAAAAAAAAGAAGGTAAAATAAGGCAAAGTCTCATGAAGAGACATAGAAAATCTAATATAATTGAGGGAAAGAAGGGATGGTGATGAGTACTGTGTAAATCTTACTCCCATTGGATTGGGCTCTAAAAGAGCATATCAGATATATTTGATTTCAGGGAAAAACTTGGCCCTCTGTATAGGGAAGTGGGAGGGAAAGGAGTAAAAGAAAGGGATAAATTAATAGAAGGATTAGGGGAAATGTGTATAAAAGAGGGAGGGTTCTAAAGGGGGGAGGACTGTTAGAGGGAGGTGGTCATCAACATAAAATACTGGGGAGGGGGGAAGGGAGAGAGGGGAAAGGGAAGAGAAAAATATAACTTTGGGTAAATAAGATGGCAGGAAATATATAGTCATTTTAACTGTGAATGTGAATGGGATGAACTCTCCCATAAAATGGAAATGGATAGCGGACTGGATTAAAAGCCAGAAAATCCTACAATATGTTGTTTACAAGAAACACATTTAAAACATAGAGATACATACAGAATGAAGGTAAAGGGGTGGAGCAGAATCTTTTATGCTTCAAGTGAACAAAAAAAAGCAGGGGTAGCAATCCTTATCTCAGATCAAGTAAAAGCAAAAATAGATCTAATTAAAAGAGATAAGGAAGGAAACTATATTTTACTAAAGGATACCATAGACAATGAAGCAGTATCAATACTAAACATGTATGCACCAAGTGGTATAGCATCCAAATTCCTAAAGGAGAAACTAACAGAGATGCAAGGAGAAATAGACAGTAATACTATACTAGTGGGGGATCTCAACCTTGCTCTCTCAGAATTAGATAAATCAAACCACAAAATAAATAAGAAAGAAATTAGGGAGATAAACAAAATGTTAGATAAGTTAGGTATGACAGATCTCTGGAGGAAATTGAATGGTGATAGAAGGGAGTATACTTTTTTCTCAGGGGTTCATGAAACTTATATGAAAATTGATCATGTGTTAGGGCATAAAAACTTCAAAATCTAATGTAGAAAAGCAGAAATAGTAAATGTATCCTTTTCAGATCATGATGCAATAAAACTCACATGTAATATAAGGACAGGAGAAAATAGACCACAAGTTAATTGGAAATTAAATAATCTAATCCTGAAGAATGAATGGGTGAAAGAGCAAATTATAGACACAATCAAAAATTTCATCCAGGAGAATGACAATAATGAGACAACATACCAAAATTTGTGGGATATGGCCAAAGCGGTTATAAGGGGTAACTTTATATCTTTAGATGCTTATTTGCATAAAATAGAGAAAGAGAAGATCAATGAATTAGGGTTACAATTAAAAAAACTAGAAAAAGAACAAATTAAAAACCCTCAATCAAATACCAAATTGGAAATTCTGAAAATAAAAGGTGAGATTAATAAAATTGAAAATAAGAAAACTATTGAATTAATAAGTAAAACTAAGAGTTGGTTTTATGAAAAAACAGCAAAATAGATAAGCCTTTAGTTAATTTGATCAGAAAAAGGAAAGAGGAAAATCAAATTGTTAGTCTCAAAAATTATAAGGGAGAACCCTCCTCCAATGAAGAGGAAATTAGAGTAATAATTAGGAGTTACTTTGCCCAGCTTTATGCAAATAAATTCGATAATCTAAATGAAATGGAGTAATATCTACAAAAATATAGATTGCCCAGGTTAACAGAAGAGGAAATAAATTATTTAAGTAGCCCCATTTTAGAAAAAGAAATAGAACAAGCTATTAATCAACTCCCTAAGAAAAAATCTCCAGGGCCAGATGGATTTACATGTGAATTCTGCCAAACATTTAAAGAAAAATTAATTCCAATACTATACAAACTATTTGAAAAAATAGGGACAGAAGGTGTACTACCAAATTCCTTCTATGATACAGATATGGTGCTGATAGCTAAACCAGGTAGGGTGAAAACAGAGAAAGAAAACTATAGACTCATTTCCCTAATGAATATTGATGCAAAAATTTTAAATAAGATTTTAGCAACGAGATTACAGAAAGTTATCTCCAGGATAATACACCTTGACCAAGTAGGATTTATACCAGGAATGCAGGGCTGGTTCAATATCAGTAAATTATCAGCATAATCAATTATATTAATAACCACACTAACAAAAACCATATGATTATCTCCATAGATGCAGAAAAAGCATTCGATAAAATCCAACACCCATTCCTATTAAAAACACTGGAGAGTATAGGAATAAATGGGCTTTTCCTTAAAATGATTAGTAGCATCTACTTAAAACCATCAGCAAGTATCACATGTAATGGAGACAAACTAGAACCATTCCCAATAAGATCAGGAGTGAAACAAGGCTGCCCATTGTCACCATTACTATTTAATATTGTATTAGAAATGTTAGCTTTGGCAATAAGAGAAGAAAAAGAGATAAAAGGAATCAGAGTAGGTAGTGAAGAAACCAAATTATCATTCTTTGCAGATGACATGATGGTATACTTAAGAGAACCCTAGAGATTCACCTAAAAAACTACTAGAAACAATTCACAACTTTAGTAAAGTTGCAGGATTCAAAATAAATCCACATAAATCATCAGCATTTTTATATATTACCAACAAAGTTCAGCAGCAAGAGATACAAAAAGAAATTCCATTCAAAATAACTGTTGATAGTATAAAATATTTGGGAATTTATCTGCCAAGAGATAGTCAGGAACTATATGAACTAAACTACAAAACACTTTCCACACAAATAAAATCAGACCTAGTCAATTGGAAAAACATTAAATGCTCATGGGTAGGCAGAGCGAACATAATAAAAATGACAATACTACCCAAACTAATTTACTTATTTAGTGCCATACCAATCAAACTCCCAAGAAATTATTTTACAGATCTAGAAAAAAATAGTAGCAAAGTTCATTTGGAAGAACAAAAGGTCCAGGATTTCAAGGGAATTAATGAAAAAAAGACAGATGAAGGTGGCCTTGCTGTACCAGATATAGAACTATATTATAAAGCAGCAGTCATCAAAACCATTTGGTACTGGCTGAGAAATAGAGCAGTCGATCAGTGGCATAGAATAGGATATCAGGACAAGCTAGGTAATAACGTTAGCAATTTAGTGTTTGATAAACCCAAAGACCCCAGCTTTTGGGATAAGTACTCACTATTCAGCAAAAACTGCTGGGATAATTGGAAACTAGTGTGGAAGAAAATAAGGCTGGACACACACCTAACACTGCATACCAAGATAAGATCTAAATGGGTTCATGATCTAGATATAAAGAGTGATGTTATAACCAAATTAGAGGAACATGGGATAGTTTACCTCTCAGACCTGTGGAGATGGAATAAATTTATGTCCAGGGAAGATCTGGAACTCTTAATTGAACACCAGATAGATAATTTTTATTATATTAAGTTTAAAAGTTTCTGTACTAACAAAACTAATGCAGACAAGATTAGGAGGGAAGCATCAAATTGGGAAATCATCTTTACATTTAAGGGTTCTGATAAAGATATCTAAGATATATAGAGAATTGTCTCACATTTATAAAAATTCAAGCCATTCTCCAATTGATAAATGGTCAAAGGATATGAACAATTTTCAAATGATGAAATTAAAACTATTTATAATCATATGAAAAGGTGCTCCAAATCACTATTGATCAGAGAAATGCAAATTAAGATAACTCTGAGGTACCACTACACACCTGTCAGATTGGCTAAAATGACAGGAAAAGATAACGATGAATGTTGGAGGGGATGTGGGAAGACTGGGACACTGATGCATTGTTGGTGGAGCTGTGAACGGATCCAGCCATTCTGGAGAGCAATTTGGAGCTATGCTCAAAAAGTTATCAAACTGTGCATACCCTTTGACCCAGCAGTGTTTCTATTGGGCTTATATCCCAAAGAAATCATAAAAGAAGGAAAGGGCCCCACCTGTGCAAGAATGTTTGTGGCAGCCCTTTTTGTAGTGGCTAGAAACTGGAAATTGAATAGATGCCCTTCAATTGGAGAATGGCTGAATAAATTATGGTATATGAATGTTACGGAATATTATTGCTCTGTAAGAAACGACCAGCAGGACGACTTCAGAGAGGCCTGGAGAGACTTGCATGAACTGATGCTCAGTGAAATGAGCAGAACCAGGAGATCGTTGTACATGGCAACAATAGTACTATATGAAGATCAGTTCTAATGGACATGACTCTCTTCAACAATGAAATGCTTCAAACCAATTACAATTGTTCAGTGAAGAAGGCCATATACACCCAGAGAGGGGGATGTGAAATGTGGACCACAACATAACATTTTCATGTTCTCTATTGATGTTTGCTTGCATTGTGGTTCCTTTATCGGATTATTCTCTCTTATAGATACAATTTCTCCTGAACAAAAAAAATGATGTGTGGCAATAACTATACATATATTCAATTTAAGTATTCTAACATAATTATCATGTAGTGGATATCCTGCTATCTAGGGGAGGGGTGGGGAGTAGGGGGGAAAAATTTGTAACAGAAAGCTTTGTAAGGGTTAATATTTAGGAATTACCCATACATACGTTTTGCAAATAAAAAGTATTAATAAAAAAATAAAAAAATAAACAAAAAACAAAAAACAAAAAAAAAAAACACTTTTGAGGAGGGACAGGGTGAAAGGAGAGAATAGTGAGAAATAGCAATAGTAATTGCAAAATTAATTTTGAAGTAACTTTCTCTGTTAAGGCTAAAAGAAGTAGATTGAAGACAAGACCATAACACATATTTATTGCCAAGATGAAAAAATTCCATTTTAGCTTAGAGGCAATGAGAAGCCACAGAAGATTCTTGAGGATGGTATGGTAAGATTTAGTATTCAGGAAGATTGTTTTGGCAGCTGATTGTTATGGAGATGGTCGGGATTAGTTGGGGAGTCTAATGATAAAATTTACAATATGGAAGAGCTGATGAAGGTCTCAACTGAAGTGGTTGTGGTATACATGGAGAAAAGGGGAGAGAAATGAGATATATACACATACACTATACACACACATATACACATACAATTATATAGATATACATGTGTATGTGTGCATGCATTTGTGTATATATTTACACCTATACACATGTATATACATATAATACACACATATATTTGTATTCCTTCTATACCCTAATTTCTCTGTAATGGAGGAAATGTTTCCTCATCCATCCTCTAAATGGCCATTATATTGATCATAATCCTAGTAGCTGTCAATGCTTTTAGTTCTAGTAGAATTTTTCCTGGTTCTGCTCATTTCATTCTTCATTGCTTCCTAAAAATCTTCAAAATTGTCCAGTTTTATATTTCCATTAGAATATAAATCAGCCTTTGGACTTCACTTGGCATCAGATCACAAGTCTAAATCTTTCCAAGATCATTTAGTTCATTACAAAATGGATATAAGGTGCAAAATGAGTTATTTTTGTATACAACCATTGAGGGGATTAGCTTTGCTTATCTCTATATTTGTTCATATATTTTTTTCTGTACTTTTCCAGTGATGGTAGGAGAGAGGGGAGAGATTTTTATTTTGTTTTTAATAGAGATGAAGGTCTGCAGCGGTTCAATGTTGCATTTGCTTTTTATATCAGATCATTGTATTGTTTTCCTCAAAGAGAAGGTACTGGCAGTGGAGAAGGACCAGGAAAAACTTTAGAACTGAGCTGATGGAAGCCTGAAGGCAGGAAAGAGAGCATCCCCGGCCTGGTGACCAGTAAATGAACATGCAGAGATTTGAGGGGCGCAATATTTAGTGTGTGCAAATAACAGTGACCAGGTTTGGATTGTGGGGTACGTGGAGGCGTAAAAGATGCAATTAGAATGACTGAAAAAAAAAAAGCCGGTCCATTTGGCAACTGACGGCAGAAAGTGTAAGATGAGGTGAATGGTTAAGAGAAGTTTATAGTTTTAAAAAAAAGATTAAATGTCAGATTTTACTTTGAGCCTGGAAGTTAACGGAGTCTCAAAATCAGTCAGAAGCAAGATCCCAAGGACCCGACAAGAGGAAGTGGAGGCTATGAGCACAGATGGCCTTTTCTAGGAGTTTGCCTGTGGAAGGCAGGGCTGACACTGAAGGTTGACCCAAGCGAGTCCTAAAGAGCTGAGCCTTGAAGCTGGCTATCCTAATACCCAGACAAGTGTTCTCCAGCTTCACCCTGGTTCTCCATTCTTCCTTTCCCAGAACTGGACAGCTTGGGCTCCAGGAAAGCGCCATCAGGAAAAGTCCCCTCTGGCGAAGTTCAGGGCAAGAAACATTCTGGGCTTGCTGAGAGCCAGCCAAGCAGAAGGTGCTCCCACAGTCTCCAGGAATAACATATGAAAACCTTCAAATCTCGGGAGGAGGCAGGCAACAGCTCCCACCCAGACCCTAACAAGGTGAATGGCAGCCGAGTCGAGCAGGGTCCTAGAGCAGGGACCGAGGGGTTTCTCCTTTACAATCCAACATTGTTAAGGTCAAGGAGGCAGACCCAGCTGTCCAAAGCTGTCAAGGCCTGGATCTGGGGAGGCCTGAATAAGGAGGCAGGGGGTCACTGCTGATCTGAAACATCTCAGATGGGCTGTCAGCCAAAGACAGGGATATTAGATTCATCGGTCATACCAAGTTGACAGAAGGGTCAAGGGGCAAGGTGGGGAATGAGGAAGGGCCTTCCCAGACTCAAGGAGTAATTCAGGGATTGGCAAAATTCTGGGGGTTTCCCTGAGTAAAGGGTTCAAAGGATGCTAGCAAAGCCTCATGATGCAGAACTTGGGACTTAGTATTTGCGAAGCTTTACTGAGCTCTGGCTCGTAGGAGCCAGAAGGAAGAGGCTAGGCAAATGTGTTCCATCACCCATACACACACACACACACACACACACACACACACACACACACACACACACGTTTCCTATGTGCACAGATCACCCAATCCCAGAATCTCAGGATTGGGAAGAAAACGGATTCAAGGCAATGCTAGTAGATTTGATGGAAAAATCTGCATCCAAAGAGAACTATGGAGACTAAATATGCATCAGATCCCCTTGTTTGCTTTTTTGTTTTCCCTTTTGACCTGATTTTTCTTGCTCAGCGTGATAAATATGGAAACATGTTTAGAAGAATTGCACATGTTTAACCTAGATTGGATTACTTGCTGGAAGTGGGGAGACACAAAAATTTGGAACACAAGGTTTTGGAAAAAAAAAAAAAACTTCTTTGAATACATTTGGAAGAACAATCAGCTTACAAGAGATGCATCTTCCTGGGTTTGCCCAGTGGAACCTTCCAAGGACCCCAAGCCTAGGTGAAGGACACTGGGCTTCCCAGTTTTTTTAACTCTTCCATCCCATCCTATTTATGCCCTAGAGGCAAACTGGTCCTTCTTCCATGACCACTTGCCATACTCCCCCACCACCCTGCCAAGGATGCCTGGCTATCCTCCCTCCCATCTATTTCAATCCCTCATCCTTTGAAGACTTAATTCAAGCACCACTTCTTACAGGAGTCCTCTCCTAATCATTAATGAATCTCCAATTCCGGGACACCATCTAGCACTTTGTTTGCTACTTGCTAATGTAATTCTAATTACTTTTGTTTGGGTCTTTCCTCCTAATAGGGAGGTAGGAGCTGAAGGGAGGGTCTTTGTTTCTTATCTAAATATTTGTATCACTTCCAAACCCCAGCACAGTGACTTGCATACACTAGGTACTTAATAACTTTGTTGAAAAGGGAAGGAGGGAGGGAAAGAAGGAAGGAAGAAGGAAAGTGGAAAGAAGGAAGAAGGGAAGGAGGGAGGGAGAAAAGGTAGAGGAGGGAGGGAAGAAAGGAAAGAAAGGGAAGGAAGGGAAGGAAGGAAGGAATGAAGGAAGGAGGAGTGAGAGAAGGAGAAGGGAGGGGGAAGGGGTGAAGGGAGGAAAGAAGGTAAGAAAGGAGGGAGGGAAGGTTTGCTGTTAAGTAGCCATAGTCCCATAGGATATTTACCTCCTTTGTGTTCCTCACCACAGAGTTGGAGATGATCCCAAGAACAACTCCTAGCTCAGAGCTGATGTCAGTGTTCTCTGTTCTAAGATCCCTCCTTAGAACTTAACATTCTATGCATCTAACTGAAAAAAATTTGAATAAAAATTACTGGGCTGTCACTGCTTTTCCCTCACCATGGTCTTAAGGCAATTGATTTGGTGCCTTCCTTCTGTTCCTTATTTCCTATTTATTCTGTCTACAACTTGCTTTGTTCAATCTCTTTCTACATCGTCTTCCCCATCAGATCATGAACTGCCTTTTGCTTTTTACGTGTGCTATACATGGTACCTGGCACATAGTAAATGCTTAATATGTGTTGATTGAATCCAGAAGTTGACTCAATGACAGGAATCAACCACGCAAGTTGAAATGGCTCAAAGGGGTGTGTGTGTGTGTGTGTGTGTGTGTGTGTGTGTGTGAGTGTGTGTGTGTGTGTGTGAGTGTGTGTGTGTGTGTTTGGGGAAGGACCCAAAAGTGCAATAGAAATCCACCTTCCCACTAGACGCCCCCTAGATGGGTAAGCCCCCTGCCCCTTTGCACCAACCTAAGCCAGTCTAATCATTTCTCCATTAGACTGGCAGAGGATGTGCAGAGAAATGGCCATATATACTTCTCAGGTGTCCTCTCAATGTTATTCTTCCACAGACCAGGAGGACTCCGGATTTTTGGTAAATGCTGTTTATTAGGGTTTGCTGCCTGATGTTAATGAAGCCGGACTGCTTGCAAGATGTTCTGAGGTGTGATGTTCTTCCGGTCTGTGGACAAAGAGACAGAAATAACGTTAGAATAGAGTAATAACTCAAGGGCTTCCACTCACTACCTCCTCCATCACTGACCAACAAGGACTGGCTAGGAGGAGCAGGTTGAAGCATACATACACATGCGCACAAAAAATAAAATTCACTGTCAAGCCAGATAAGACCAATTCGCCTGTAAAAGAAAGTTTTTGAGCTAAACTCTTTAAATTGTTTTAAGTAGACCAGAGTAATGAGTATGTTCTCAAAGGAGCTGAGTTCAAATACTATTGCTATGCAACTTTTAGCAAATCACTTCCAGACCTCAGTTTCCTCATTTGTTAAATTCAGGGGTTGGGCTGGGGATTATTTCATTTATTGTCTTGTTTCTTTTATACTTAAGCATGCCTGACACATAGTAGGCCCTTTATAAATGATTAATGATCGCTAAGGTCCCTGCCAGCTCACTATCCTATGAATGGAGTCCTTTATCTCATAGTATTTTCATAACCAAAGACCAACCTAAAGGGGAAAAGGGTTATTTCTAGTAAATGAGGTCCAGAGTTTTCCTATGTTCCCAACAGCTCGGGTTCTATTACCCCTTGAAGGCTGTAATTCAGAGTGCAGAGTATGCCTGTGTTTGAAATATAAAACCCTTGCCCTCAGCCCCCTTTCTAAAATCTTACAGTCCCCAGGTTATCTTCTGGGGGACTCTTCCCTGCTGAGAAAGCATCAAATCCATATGGCTACGTTCTTTCTCTCTGGGTCCTAACAGGACTTTGTTCATGGTTGTCAGGGACTAAATACGAGAGAGCTAGAAAATTCTGAATATCCTATAAATTGTGACTCTAGAATAGTCATTTCCCCTCCCTTATTAGATTTTAATTTCAGTTGCAAAAGGAGGGAGCTGAACTCACTAATTCCTAGCCATCCTTGCTAGCTTAGTCTTGGCTCAAATGCTCTTCTCTAAGATACTTTTTATTCATTTTATTTTCTTCCTTTCCCTTTCCTTTCCTTCCCTTCTTTCCCTTCCCTTCTCTTCCCTTTCTCCCTTTCCTTTCTCTTGTTTTCCCCTTTCCTTTTTTCTTTCCTTTCCCTTCTCCCTTCCCTTTCTCCCTTCCTCTTGTTCTTTCCCCTTTTCATTTCCCCTTTTCCCTTTCCTTTACCCTCTTTCCCTTCCCTTCTCCCTTTCCTTTCTCTTCTTTCCCCTTTCCTTTCCCTTGTTCTTTCCCCTTTCCTTTCCCCTTTCTTTTCCTTTTTCCCCCTCTTTCTCCTTTGCTTTTTCCTTTCCTTTCTTTTCCTTTCCTTTTTCTTTAATGTGTAACTCATTTTGTTGCTCCTCTTCCATATTATCAGGGACCCTGTTAATCTCTTCTGCATTTATGAGGCTCCTCTCTAGCCTCATTGGGGGGGGAGGGGACACCCACAATGATCAGGATAAAGAGTCTGGGCAATAAAAAGGAGTTGCTCTGGGATGGGTGAGGGAGTCTCTGCTACGTTGATGGCAGTAGTTCTTCCATAGGTGAACTATATATGTGAAACTGTCATTCTGATTTCCTCTCTGTATCCCCAGAATTTGGCTAACCCCAACCTCAAAACCCAGTTGCCCAGAGTAGCTCACACATGACCTATTGATTGTCCTCAGCTAATGTAATCCAGGTTCAACCTGTCTGGGAAATAAGGACAGGACAGTTGAACAACCCGATCCCATTTGTCCGAGAGTAGAAACTGACTGTTGATCCAATGCAAGGAGGAGGCCAGTATTTTGACCCAAAAGGATTTGGGATTGGGCATAATGAGGGATGAGGAGGGAAAGTAAGGGTTTCTCTCATATCCTCAGATGGGATAATGGTGGCAGATTAGGGGAGAAATCCCGATTTTCTGGCTTGTTACGAAAAGCTCCCTGGTTTTTCCTTGTCTCCCCAGCAAAGGTCCAAGAAGCAGCTGTGTTGCCCCCCAATCCTAATGGTGACCATTTGAGTCCTGAAATTAAGATACAAACCACCTCCCTCTTCCAAGAGCCCTGGGCTCGGGATTGGGGGATTTCCCCCCCCAACGGCCATTTGGGATTTTATGACATTATTGGTGGGCCATAGAAAATGGTCAATTAGAAAACTTGGGCAGTGGGGGGCTGTTGAAAGTAGCTTTCAGCTCATCCTCGCCCGCCGTTGTGGTGGCCAACGACTTCGCCTTCCTTAGATGGCCGCCGGCCCAACGTTCCTCAGCCCGATAGCTTCGGGTCCTGAGCTCGAAGGCTCAAGATTATGGGGTTAAGAGAAAAAGATTAGCTTTCAGGATCATTTTTTAAAACTCAACCGGAGGAGGGAATGGGGGCGGGGGGCGGATGGGGGCAACAGATAAAAACATGGTTACTCAACCCAAGTGAAGCGGGGGCCCTCCCAAGTGTCTGACTGGGTCTGGCTCACACCGGGACATCCACGGACCACCAAAATCTCTCGTGTAGTTTTAATATTATTTGGCTGCATCCCCTCAAAGTGGCCAAGGGCTGGTTGGGGCTTCTGGGGCTGCACCCCTCCCCCGGGGCTCACCTAAAGAAGACCAGGGCCATGATGGCCGCCGCGTTCCAGGTCTTAACAGCAAGAGTAAAACCAAGCCGGATCTACAGGCTCAAAGCAGCAGGGACACGATAAAGAGTAGAGAAACCAGTCATCTAAGCAGTGGACGTGGTAGCTGTGTAGACAAGGGAGGCAACGGATTGCGTCCCCGTACACAAAATCCATCATGCAGATAACGCACCCCATTGGGCGACGGCAGCAGCGGCGGCGACAGCAGCGGCGACAGTTTCCCCTGGCAGCTCCTCGAGTTCTTGTAGCGGTTGAGCTGTTTGTCTCCTGCCCCATAACGTTTCGAGGGGGCTTAGTTCTCCATTCTCTGCCGGACCCACGCAAGAGCCTGCGGCCCTTGCAGCCATTTCACGGATTTCAGGAAGCCTGGACCTTGCCATCCTTTTTCCTCTTGCCAAGGCTCCCCAGCATACTAAATTCAAGAGTCAATCATTACTTTTTGTGCTGAAACTGGCTCTAATTTGGGATTCGAATAGTCTTTGTCCGAAACTTTGGTACATTCTGTGCATTATCCCGACGTTCTAAACGGGGCGCTCGCTTCTATCTAGGCTGCTGGGCGATCCCGGGGATGTGGCAATCTCTATTTTGAAGTGGTCTGCTCAGTTCTGGGCGAGTTGCTATTCCTCAGTCTAATTAATCTTAATGATTAATTAGGTATGCATGCTTTCACATTTTGCATGCTGTAAAAGAAAAATCAGATCAATGAGGAAAATAAAATGAGGAAAAAAAGAAAAAAAGAGCAAGCAAATAACTAGAGGCGGAGATCTCTATTTTGAAGAAGTCTGCTAAATTAGAGCTGAGTTGCTATTCCTTAGTCTAATTAATTTTCATTATCTTTAATTATTGATACACCCATTTAGCATGCCGCAGACTAGAAAAAAAAATCAAAAAGGGAAAAAAAAAAGAAAAAAAAAGCAAGCAAACAACTAGAGGTGGCAATCTCTATTTTGAAGCAGTCTGTTCAATTATAGATGAGTTGATGTTCCTTAGTCTAACTCATTTTAGTAATTTTTTAACTATTTATACATATTTTCACATTTAGCATACTGCATAATAAAAATCAGCTCAAAAAAAGAAAACAAAAAGCAAGCAAATAATCAGAGGCGGCAATCTCTGTTTTGAAGCAATCACCTCAATTCTAGGTGAGTTGGTATTCCTTAGTCTAATTAATTTTAATTAACTTTCATTATTTATACATATTTCCACATTTAGCATGCTGCAAAAGAAAAATAAGATCAACAAAGAAAATAAAATGAGAAGGAAAAAAAAAAGTAAGCAAATAACCAAAGGTGGTGATCTCTATTTTGAAGAAGTCTGCTAAATTAGCGGTGAGTTGATATTCCTTAGTCTAATTAATTATGTACATAGTTCCACATTTACCATGCTGCAGACAAGAAAAACCAAATCAAAAAAGGGAAAAAAAATG
>JAJPUD010002654.1:139141-162158 GCA_023553655.1 Myrmecobius fasciatus
ATATATTTAGCATACTGCATAAGAAAAATCAGATCAAAAAAGAAAACAAAATGAGAAAGAAAACAAAAAGCAAGCAAATAACCACAGAGATAGTAATCTTTATTTTGAAGTGATCAGCTCAATTATAGGTGAGTTAATATTCCTTAGTCTAATTAATTTTAATTATCTTTAATTATTTACACATATTTCCACACTATCATGCTTCAGGTAAGAAAAACCAGATCAAAAAGGGAAAAAGATGAGAAAGAAAACCAAAAGCAAGCAAAAAATTACAGAGGTGGCAATCTCTATTTTGAAGAGATCTGCTCAATTATAGGTGAGTTGATGTTTACTAATTTTAATTATTTTTAATTATTTATACATTTTTCCACTTTTAGCATTCTGCATAAGAAAAATCAGCCCAAAAAGGAAAACAAAATGAGAAAGAAAACAAAAAGCAAGCAAATAATCACAGAGGTGGCAATATCTATTTTGAAATTGTCTGCTCAATTATAGGTGAGTTGATATTCCTTAGTCTAATTAATTTTAATTAACTTTCATTATTTATACATATTTGCACATTTAGCATGCTGCAAATAAGAAAATCGGATCAAAAAGGAAAAAAGAAAACAAAATGAGAAAGAAAAAAAAAGCAAGCACACCACTAGAGGTGATAATTTCTGTTTTGAAGCATTCTGTTAATTATAAGTGAATTCATATTCCTTAGTCTTCCTAATTTTAATTATTTTAATTATTTATACATTTATTTATACATATTTTATTTATTTATACATATTTTCACATTTAAGAAAATCAAATCAAAAAGGAAAACAAAATGAGAAATGGGAAAAAAAAAAGGCAAGCAAGCCACCACAGAGATAGCAATCTCCATTTTGAAGCACTATGCTAAATTATAAGTGAATTCATATTCCTTAATTTTCTTAATTTTAATTATTTTAGTTACTTATACATGTTTTATTAGTTTATACATTTATTTATACATTTTTCATATTTAAGAAAAATCAAATCAAAAAGGAAAACAAAATGAGAAAGAAAGTAAAAAGCAAACAACTATAGAATGGCCATCTCTATTTTGAAGTGCTCTGCTAAATTATAGGTGAATTTATATTACTTAGTCTTCCTAATTTTAATTATTTTCAAAATTATTTATATATATTTTCACATTTAGCATGCTGCATAAGAAAAATCAGATCAAAAAGGAAGAAATAAGAAAAAAAAATGCAAGCAAACAACAACAAAAAAGGTGAAAATACTAATTTTATTGTAATCTACATTCAGTCCCCTCTCTGGGTGCAGATGGCTCTCTCCATCAGAAGATCATTGGGACTGGACTGGATCACCTCGTTGTTGAAAAGAGCCACATCCATCTCAGTTGATCATCATATAATCCTGCTGTTACTGTGTACAATGTTCTGTTGGTTCTACTCAAAAAGGAGTCCTTCTTCAGGAAGGAATGGTAGTGCAGTGGATAGAGGGCCAGGAAGACTCACTTTTGGAAGTTCAAATCTGGCCTTGGACACTTCCTAGCTGGGTAACCCTGGACAAATCATTTTACCCTGCTTGCCTCAATCTCCTTATTTGTAAAATGAGCCCTATGCCAAAAAAAAAAAAAATGAGGAAGAGTCAGATAGAACTAAACAATAACAGTACCTGAATAGGACTCAATAAGAGTCACTCCATAAGCAAAATTGCATCCTTTTCATTTCAGAGTCCACAAATGTATTTCTCATTGGATTCTGGAATAGGATCAATTTCAGAGGCCATTAAAATCCAAACCTATTTTTAAAATTAAACTCAATTCAATTCAAAAATTATTTGTTGATCACTGACTAAGAACAAGACACTTTCAATCTCTTGCACCAAGTCATACTGGAAAGTACTTGTGCTGACGAGAGCAATCTGCAACCAGAGAGTGGACTATGGAGATTGGATGTGGATCACAAAATGGAATTTTTATCTTTTTGTTGTTGTTGTTTGCTGTTTTTTTTTTCATTTTTCCCTCTTTTGATCTGATAATTGTGCAGCGTGACAAATGTGAAAATATGTTTAAGAAAAGTGTATGTTTAACCTATATTGAATTGCTTGCTGTCTAAGGGACCGGGAGGGGGAAAGATGGGAAAGGAGAAAAATTTGAAACATGGGTTTTGTAAGGGTGAATGTTGAAAACTATCTTTGCATGTATTTTCAAAATAAAAAGTTACTATGAATTTTTAATAAGTAATATCAACACTCAAAAATTCCAGCAATATTAATATATATATATATATCATTTACTAAATTTAAAAAAAAAACAAATCCACAATTACGCCCCCAAAAAGCTCCCTTGAACTCAACTACTGCTGGGCTTACATCCATACAATATGCCAGTCATGGATTAGGTCTATGTGCCCTTTTCTCTAGCTCCAGCATGTTTTTAAAGAACTTTTGGATTTCTACCAAGTCCGGACCTTTCTACAGAACATTTGATTTCCTTTGCTTTATGCGTCATTTGACATTTTAGTATTTCTTGTGGGCACTCATTTGCTTTATTGTTATTTGACCTTCACAACAAGTCTGTGAGGTCAGCAGAACAGGTGTTTTCGTCCCTCTTTTATAAGATAAGGAGGAAGTCAAGGGTAAAACTTTAGGGATTGTGACTCCCCGCCATGGACCTAAGCTTGCATATCCCTAAAATGGCCGTACAGAAGGGACTCCAGGACCCCTGCTGTTCCTTCTAGCTCTCAACCAAAGTTTCGGCGACTTAATTTCACAGAATCCCAGAATAATGGTCAAGGTGGACCATCTCCTCTAGCCCTCTCCTCTCACCAAGAAGGAGAATGAGGGAGGTCCAGAGGAGGAGGAGTTCCTCCAAAATCATGGCCAGCTGGTGCCCATGAAGGCTGTGAAATCTGTGACCCATGTCATCATGGCGCTCTCCTTCCACTTGAATGAAGGGGAGGAGAGGAGGAAGAACCAGTATTTTAAATGCTTGTAAAAGAGAAAGATTCAGCATTTTGCTTTGAATCTAGTAGCCTCCTTACCCCCTATAATGCTACTACTTCTACTTCCCACACACACACTCTTCCACTCCCACAGAGCTGCCAACATATTTCCAGTCTGGACTATGACAATCTCCTTTCATCTTCCCTCACAGTCAGCCCCAGGCCCAGCCCCTGCTGGTCCTGCATTGCCAGGAGTCCTGGGGGAGAGGACCATCTTGTCCGAACTTCTGCCTGAGCCCAATAGGGGCTTCAGTGACAGAGATAGATGTTAATGGGGTGAAACAAATGCATTCATTTCTCCTGGTGACCTAAGCCAGATGTGGAGAGAGAAGATATTTCAGCATGGAGCCCTCTAGATCCCAAACCTGGTCACTTCTTCCTGAAGATTATCCGTTTTGAGAAACTCTTACTCCCTAGTCTTTGGACTGGGGGCCGGCTCTGACTCTCCATTCCCCATTTACTGGCTGTGGAGTGGGATGATCATAGGATCTTGGAGTCTAAAATAAATTCAGTAACCCCTCAAAGCAGAAAGTCTCAATTTACTTGGGTCCTGAAATCGCTCGGATGATCTGGCAAAGTCAATAGAACATTTCTCCAATTTTTTAAATGCATAAAGTAAAGTAGAGAATTACAAACAAATGAGTTCTATTTTTATTTTATTTATTTATTTTTAACATTGACTTTTTGAAAAATTTCCAAATTCTTTCCTTTCAACCCCTCTCCATCAATGATAAAGGCAAGCAAGAAATGTGCGATCAAATATGCTTGTAAAATCATGCAAGACATATTTCTATCTTAGCCACCCTGGGGAAAAAAAACAGGAAAAATGAAGTGAAAAAGGATGCTTTAATTGCCATTCAGACTCCCATCACTTCTTTCTCTGAAAGTGGAGAGCAATTTTCAACCTGAGTTTTTCTGGAATTGCCTTGTATCATTGTGTTGATCAGAATAACTAAGTCATTCACAGTCGGTTATCTTACAGAATTGCTATCACTGTGCACAATATTCTTCTGGTTCTGCTCACTTCACTTTGCATCGGTTTCTGTCTTCCTGGGCTTTTTTGAAGCCATCCTGCTTGTCATTTCTTGTAGCACAACAGAATCCCATCATAATCACATGATCAACTTACTCGGCCATTCCCCAATGGATGGGCATTCTTCAATTTCCAATTCTTCACCACCACTAAAAGAGCCACTCTCAGTATTTTTGTACGTGTGGGTCCTTTTCCTTTTCTCTCTCTGGGATATAGATCTAGTAATGGTATTGCTGGGCAGCTACATGCAGTCAATAGGCCTGGAGTCAGGAAAGCTTGAGTTCAAATTCAGCATCGATACTTAGCTGTGAGACCCTGACAAGTCATTTCGCTCTGACTTGGTATCTTCATTTGTAAACTGAACTGGAAAAGGAAATGGCCAAGAGCACCTTAAATAAAATCATTGTAAATGTACACAACTGAAAGGACTGAGCAACAGCATCCTGCTCATCATTTCCCATAAGACAATCATATTCCATCATAACTACCTAACTATACAATTTATTCAGCCATTCCCCAATTGATGGGCAGTCCCTCAGTTTCCATTTCTTTTTGTCCTGAGAAGAGAGCTGCTAAAAATACTTTTGTATGTATAGATCCTTTTCCTTTAAAAATAAAATCTCTTATAATTCATGTCTAGTAATAATATTGTTAGCTCAAGAGATATGCATAATTTTATAGTTTGGGGGGCTATAAATCTATAGCTACATATATACATACATGTATACACACACAAATATATATAGCTAAATACATATATATAAATATATAGTTTATATCATTTTCATCACTTATCAATTGGGAAATTTTTTATAAATTTATAAATTTGACTCCAGGTTTGAGAAACCAGACCTTATCAGAGAAACTTGCTTCAACATTCTTGCTACAATTACTATTGTTAATTGTATTTTCCCACATTTAGTCCCTTCTATCTCCCTTTTGACCCTGTCCCTACTCAAAAGCGTTTTGCCACTGACCACTCCATCCCCCAAAATATGCTCTAGTCTATCACCCTCCCCCCTTTCCCGTATCTTATCTCTTTCCTACTTTCCTGCAAGGTAAGATAGATTTCTATCCCCATATTTAGTTTGTATGTTATTTCCTCTTTGAGTCAATTCTGATGAGTAAGGTTCTCACTTCCCCTCCCTACTTTTCCTCCCCTCCCCTCCCCCTCTTCCCCCTCTTGCCCTCCACTGTAAAAGCTTTTTTTTGCCTCTTTTATGGCAGATAATTTATACTACTCCACTTCTCCCATTCCCTTTCTCCCAGTGTATTCCTCTCTCACCCCTTAATTTTATTTTTTTAGATATTATCCCCTCATATTCAAGTCACGCCTGTGTCCCCTGTCTATATATACTTCTAACTGCCATAATAATGAGAAAGTTCTAATGAGTTACAAGCATCAACCTAAGCCTTATGAGGTCCCCTGTGAGCTCACTTTCCTGCTTCCCTCCTTATGCTTTTCCTGAGTCCTGTGTTTGAAAATCAGTTTTTTTATTCTGCTGTTTTGTTTTTTTTAATCATGAATGCTTGAAAGTCCTTTATTTCATCGAATTTCCACCTTTTCCCCTGAAGGATCATCCTCAGTTTGTGGGGTAGATGATTCTTGGTTATAAACCTGGCCCCGATGCTCTCCAGAATCTCCTTTTTGAAGCTCTCTGGTCGTTTAACGTAGAAGCTGTTAAAATCTTGTATTATCCTGATTGTGGTGGAGGCTGAGCTAAAATGGCGGAGTAAAGGCTGGAACTCACCGCCCTCTCCCCCAAACTGCCCCAAACGCCTTTAAATAATGGCTCCTAACCAAATTTTAGAGCATCTCAACAACCAAGCAGAGGGAGCAGAGCATTTTCCTGCTGAAGGAAACTTAGGAGATCAGCCAAAAAGTCTGGGCCGCTAGGGAGGGAGTCCGGCCTGCAGTCCCAGTACAGGCCACGCCAGTGCCAGCCCACATCCAGGATCCAGGATGGAGGAGCAGGACCTCTGAATCAGCAGCAGGACTGGCGGCTTCCAGACCTCTCAGCCCAGAGACGCAAAGAGGGCCTGGAAGCTCAGCAGAAAAGGTCTCTGGAACCAGCTGGGAGCCCAGCGTGCAGTCCCAGCACAGACCCCAGCCCCGGCACTGGCCCTAGACCCAGAGCTAGACCCAGACCCCGAACCAGATCCAGACCCAGACCCAGATCTAGACCCAGACCTAGACCCAGATCTAGACCACAGCCCCAGGCCCAACCCGAGATCCAGACCCAGATCCAGACCCAGACCCAGACCTAGACCCAGACCCAGCCTCAGACAGAGAATCAGACCCAGACCCAGTCCCAGTCCCAGTCCCAGTCCCAGCTCCAGTCCTAGGCCCAGATCCAGACCTAGACCCAGTCTCAGACTGGGCTCTAGACCTGTCCCAGCGTCAGCCAGGCAGGACCTGTAAATCATCAGCAGTTCAGGAGGCTTTTGGAGACCCCAGGGAGGCCTTGGAGGCCAGTGAAAAGGGTCTGCAGCACCAGGGTGGGATTCCAGAAGGCTGCATCAGCACAGCCCAGACCTGGCCCTGGCCCCAGCATTGGCAAACTTGCTTTAACACACTAGATCTTGCAGCTGCAGAGGAGTGGGGACAATCCTAACAGCTCCAGGGTAGAAAGGAGAGTTTGTATCAGATTTGTAGAAAAATCTTTGAAAACAGCTGCACAAAATCCCTGAAGCTTGGGACAATGCTCCCTCCACCTGGAAACAGAGCCCTACTTTAAGAAAGAGTTAAAAGTCAAATAATAGGCTAGGAAAATGAGCAGACAGCAGAAAAAGATTGTGACCATAGAAAATTACCATGGTGACGAAGAACATCAAAATAGGCAAAAGAAAATCACAAAATCAAAGCTCCTACACCCAAAGGAAATGCCCACCATTTGTTAGGGTGTAGGAACCCTGAGCGTTTTCCAGAGCAGAGAAGAAGGGTCAGATTTACTCAGAGAGGCCCTCATCTCAGTTCTAAGGAGGAAAGCAGTACTTAGGACCTCCGGAGAGGAGAGAACCTGCGTGGAGTCCCAGGGCTACAAGGAGGGACAGCACTTGTAGCTACAGTGAAAAGGCCCTTTTGGGGTAAGTAGAAGAGCCCAAGCGCTTAAATTTCCTTGCATCATAGCACCTCAAAGTACCAAAACTCGCAGCTCTTCAGAACTCGCTCTGAAAAGGGCAGTGAGAAAAGTCTGAAGGTTGAGATGGTGCTCCCTCTGTCCCGGGAGGCTTTTACATCCAGTAAATCCAGTGCATGAAAGGATCCCCCGTAACCCCCCTCTGGCCATATCTGTCCGGCCACATCGCCATTCGTGGGCCGAGAGCTCCGGAAGCTGCCCTTGCCACCGTGGCAGTGCCTCCAGGGCCTGTGACCGGGCTGGGGCCTTGGGGTGCCCTGCACTCCAAGTCAGCCACCATCCTGGTCACATCCTGAGTCATCTTGGGCTGGAAAAATGTCTCCCGGAACCTTTTGCTGGCTCCATCATTGCCTGTCAGGTATTATTTTCAAGTTTGGAGGGGAATGTTGGGAAAAGTTCAGCTGGATGGCTTCTTATGCTCTTCCTTTTCTGGAATCAGAAATAAATTATATTGAAATACTATTAATGAAATATTTTTGCTTTAAAGTTTACGGACTCCAGCTGAGAACGTCCTGCTCTTCAGCCTATATGAAAATTCCCCTGGCTCATATATCCAAAAATGTCCACCTCTGGCTGGCTGGTGGTAAAGCTCGCTCCCCCTTGTCCCCCTTCCCCCCTCAAGCACCCCTCCATGGGATCACTCTCAGACTGAGCTTTGGCCCTGTAGTGCTAGGGCTGTCGCCACCACCTTCCCTCCTTCTGTTACCGTGATCATCTCCCAGGACCCCCTCAGCCATGAGGAGATAGATGCAATGGGAGATTGCTCTCTCTGAAGGGGAGGGGAAGAGAATAGGACAGAGGGCATCCCTGAGGATCCCTCATCAGTGGAAATGGCTCTGATAACAGTCTTGAGAGGATCAGACGGCCCTTTAATCATGGGAGTTAGAGCAACAAACCATCATCTCAAGAAACAAGTATCACAAAAGAGTCCTAGAAAAAGTACATCGACGACTCCATGAAACCAATCAAGGCCGACTTGAGGAACACAAGCCAGATAAAGGAAAACTCGTTTATGATGTGAGCTGCAGAACAAATCAAACATACCCTTGCTAAACTAAAAAAAATATCAGTTCTTCCTAGGTGAAAACATGAGGATGGCGTGGTGACTCTCGTGGACTTCCGTGAGGATGGTATGATCCCATAGATGATTTTCTTTAAGGATGGCTTAGAAATGAATAACAAATTTTAACATTTTCAGCCAAGTCCTTTTAATTACCGGTGGTCATAACTGGCTGCTGCTTTTTGTCATCTACACAGTATCAGGACTCAGACAAACTGGTGTCCTCTTGAGTTTTATTCATTTATTTTTTTTGCCTTGATTTATTTGGAGTCGAGATATTGTTTAAAAAAAACATGTCATTTGGTTGTATAAAATAAAATACATTTAACCACACACCCCCAAAAAAAACTACCTATCTCTTGGAAAAGTTATAGCTACAGATGAAAATGAGACACACATTTTAAAATAAGGCTAATTAATCTGTGCAATTCTTTTCCTTGATTGTACTTAAAAAGAGCAGGAGATAAAGTTGTGGAGGGAAAGAGAATCAGTAACTGTGTTGCAGAAAAGAAAAAAAAAGAAGAAAAGATCTCAAAAAAGCATTAAAAAATACACAGACAAGAACGAAGGAAATTCAGAAGGGGACACAAGCAAGGGAAGTATTATTTCTACTGTGATGTATGTATGTATGTATGTATGTAGTGTGTAGGTATCTATATTACATTGTTCATATATATATATAAAACACACACATATATATATAAAACACATATATATATATAAAACGCACATATATATATAAAACACACACACATATATATATAACACACACACATATATATATGAAACACACAGACATATATATAAAACACACACACACACATATATTTAAAACACACACACACATATATATAAAAACATACACACATATATATAACACACACAGACATATAACACACACACTATATATATATATAAAATACACACATATAGCTATAAAACACACACACATATATACATATATATATATAAATCACACACACATATATACATATAGATATATATAAAACACACACAAACATATATATATGTATGTATATATATATATACATATATATATATATATATATATATAAATTACTCCTCAACCTGGTTTAGCCCTCTGCTGAAACAGTTTACCAGTGTGTGGCCACTGTACATGCTAAAGTTTCTTGGAGGCCCAGGTGAGAGATGGATCAGGTGGACACCAAAGGTGCAAGCAGCCCTGCAAAGAGCTCAGCAGCCTTCACACCAGAGGTACTAGTCTTCCCTGAACACCCTGTACACCTCAAATAGGTGTTATACTCTATGAACAAAGCAGAATTGAATTAGCCTAAAGGAAACACAAAATATGCAAAATTAGCAAAGTTACCCCACATGTTTGTATGAACTATTTTATATTGGTCTGATTAGCCACAGTCGGACACACTGTAAGTTATTTCCAACATAGTTATTTCATTTTGGGCCCCTTCAAAAACAAAGGACAATAATCAATATACATATATAGATACACATGTTTGTGTTACAAAATGTTATATATTATACACACATGTGCAATGTACATAATATATAATTGCACATATGTTTAAACCAAGCTATACCTAGCAAAGATTAACAGTTTCATATATAATTATGTTTCTATCTTTTCTGGTATATGGAAATATTCCTGTTTGTTGATATTTATCAAGTTGGTCAGAAAAGAAAAACTTTTAAAATAACTCATTTTATTAGCTTAGTACTTGGCACATAGTAAGTGCCTAATAAATGCTTGTTGGCTAACTGACATTATTAAGAAGAAGAGTAGGTATTTTTGTAGTACTTTTAAGGTTTGAAAATTACTTCACCTTTTCCTTTTAGATCTACTGAGTACTTTTATTTATCTAAGCATCAATCCTCTGAGGCTAGTCCAATCCCATTTCGTGGATGAAGAAAGCAAATACTGAGTCAACCATTGCACAAGTGTTTTTGGACCACCTCCTCTGTGGTTGTCACTTGGCTAGGTACTGAGGATGCAGAGACATAAATGGCTCCATGAAAAGGGTTCATCAGAAGACTAACCAGAAGGTTGGTCTCTTCCAGGTGAGTTGTGTAAATCACGATAATTCACAATGGTCATGTAGAGGGTTGTAGAATATCTTCTCTGTGGTGATGGAAAGGATAGCTGCCTAATTTAATCGTAATCACAAAGCAGGATCAGAAGGAGGAGGAAAAAGAAGGGGGAAGAAGAGGAGGAAGAGAAGGAAAACCAGTAGGAACAAATGAAGAGTGAGACAAGAAAGAGAAAAAGGAGGTGAAGAAATAAGAGTGAGAGGGTAAAACCAGAAGGAAGGGGAAGAGGGAAAAGACCAAAAAAGAAAAAAGAAAAAAGAAAGAAAGAAAGAAAAGGACAAGGAAAAAGAGTAAGAATGGGGAGGAATAGGAGAAGGGAAGAAGAAAAGGAAAGCAAGTCAGAAGAGAACAAAAAGAAGAAAAGGAATAAAGGAGAAAGAAGGAAAAGAAGAAAAAACGAGAAAGAAAAAAGACCTTTTGTGGGTCCCCAATCTGTCTTCTTTTAGTCCTTCCTGTGGCACAGGAGGCCTCCCTTAACTGATTACAAGTTCAAAGGCACCATCCACAGGCCCGCTCCCTTTTACAAGCTGGAAGGTGGCCCTGGCTTCCTGACCTTGCCTCAGCCTTTCCCAAGGCCTGTGTCTGCCATCGAGCCAAGGTTGCATATTCTTTGTCCTTTCACTGTCCGAGGAGGTGGACGGACAAGTAAACTGGGCTCGGGGACTGAGGCTGGATTCCCGCTCCTCTGCATGCAGCTCTCTTCTTGGACAGGAGTTTTCTGTCCTCGTTGGGGACTGGGGACAAAGGAAAGGATGGGAAATGGAGGGCGAGGAACACAAGAGCTTCTGTTCCCCAGGGGCTCACTCCGTGTGGAGGGTGGATGGAAGGGCCGGCCATCCAAGTCCTGCAGGGGCCCCTGCTCGGGCTCAGGAGTCAAGTGGGACACCCACCGCCATCCGCTGTCTTCCTGGAGGGCATGGAGGAGCTGGTGAAGGCCCCTTTGGGCTCAGAGACCCCCGAGACGGTTTAGAATGTCTCCGGGCCTGAGTTTGTTGCTTGCAAGGAGAGCCGAGCTCAGACTGGGCTCTGGAAGACCCGGGCTGTGCGAGCCCGGATAAGTCATTCGGAGGGGCCAGATGGAGGGATGTCTCCCCAGGGACAACACGAAGCCCCCTCTGTACCACGAGAAGTGCCATGGAAATGTGAGCAAAGCCCCATTAAAATGGAACCACAAGGCTTTGGGTTTGCCAAGATCCCTCCACATGTCCTTGCCAGAATGAGTGGGGGTCAGAGGGCCCGAGTTCAAATTCTGCATCCACTCCCTGCAACTTGGATAATCGGAGGCAAGCTGTCTCCCCCATGGGCTTCTGCTCTCTCTTCTGGGTTGGATTAATGGCCTTTCCGGCCCTCAGCCCACCTCCCTAACAAGGACCTCGCTACCTTCAGAGGCCATGCATTGCATTTTAGGGCACATCAGTGCCTGGAAATGCTCTTTTATGTCAGCCTTAAATGTGTTTTCCTTACCCTTTGATCTCCTGGTCCTGGCTCTGCCCTCTAGGGCCTCCAGAACAAGACTAATCCTCCTCTGACTTGACAGCCCTTCAAATCTGCAGACATCCCCCCACCCCATCCCCCCGAGTCTTCCCTTCTCCCTTCCAACCAATCCGATCATTTGGAGTCTGTTCCAAATAGCGCTGAGGTCCCTGGAGGCCGCAGGCCCCATCCCTGCTCCAGGTCAGTGTCAGTCTGTAATTCAGGATGATCCCCCCCCAGGCCCTCACTGGGGTCTGGAAGCATGACACTCGCCAGGGCCGGGCTTCCTCTCCCTGGATGGAGGAGACTGAGGGCTCCCCTCTTGGACAGCCTTGAGGGGATCGTCCCTGCAGGATCGATGGAGCCCTGAGGGGAGCCGGACGAGAAGCAGAGCCAGGATTGCTCCAGGGCTGGCCCGCTGCTCTCCCTCTCCGGGCTCCCCTGCTGGCTCACTCATCCTGCCAGTATCCGTGCCAGGGTGGGCATCTCCTGGCACACAGCCTTCCCTCTGAGTTCACCCAAGGATGAGGCTGGACAGCTCTTCCTGAGCACGATGGTCTGTCTCACTTTTTGCTCATTGGTCGAGCTCGTCATGCTCAGTCCCAAGTCCAAAGGCACAAGTTATCCTCATCCTTTCAGCCCAAGCCCAGCTCTTCCTTCGTGGGTTCTCCTAGCTGGCAATGAGCTTGGTCTCCTGGGAATCCTCCTGGTGGCTGGGCTGGGATGGCAGGAGGGGTAGTCGTTGGAAGATGGGTCAAGGATTGTTGGATACGCTTAGAGATACTGGTCCCAGAGCGATGTGGGAAGTGCTGGGCATAAGGAAAATCCCTCTGACATACAGATGAGCTCCTTCATTAACTCCCAGAATCCCAAAGGCTTCACTGGAAAACTCAGATTAAGCCATTTGTTCAGTCACCAAGCCAGGAGCTGGGAAAGCAAGACTCGAGTCCTGGTCTTTCACCTTGCGATTACCTCCCCGTGGCTGTTCATCCCTAGTCATCTGCATGTCGTTGCCCCGTTAGAATCTAAGTCCCTTCCACCCAAAGGGCTACAAAACTGTGCTTGCCCTTTGATCCGGGTAATACCGCTCCCAGGGCCGTATCCCAAAGAGATCATAAAAAAGGAGAAGGACCCTGTGTGCAAAAACGTTAGAGCAGCTCTTTTTGTGGCGGCAAAGAAGGGGAAACTGAGGGGATGTCCATCAACCGCAGAGCGGCCGAACAAGTTGGGCTGTGTGACTGTGATGGAACTTTATTGTGCTGTAAGACATGATGAGCAGGCAGGTTTCAGAAAAGCCTGGAGAGACTGACAGGAGCTGAGGCTGAGGGAAGTGAGAGAACCAGGAGATCACTGTACACAGCAACAGCATCATGGGGTGATGACCGAGGATCCATGATTTAGCTCCAACGATCTAAGACAATCCCAGAAGTCTCATCATGGAAAATGCCGTCCACATGTAGAAAAAGTACTATGGAGGAGCCTAAGTGCTGATGGAAGCAGACTTTTTGCATTGTTCCTGGTTCTTCCTTCCCAACATGACTAATGTGGAAATGTGTCTAACATGACTGTGCATGTATAACCTATATCAGATTGTTTGTCTTGGGGAGGGAAGAGCAGAAAGAGAAAAAAAAAGGAGACTCAAAATCTTATAAAAGTAAATGTTGAAAACTTTAAAAAAATCCTAATTTTGCTTTTTGTCTCTCCAGAGCTCAGAATGTGACTGGCAAGATGCATGTGGACCACCTGCCTGCTGCCCTCCTCCACCTTGGCCCATGAGTATTTAAGGACTAGATGACTTTAAGTAAGTAAAGTAGCTCCTCTCTCTGTCTCAATTTCCTTATTTTTCATAGGAGGGCATTTGAAGGTGTGATCTCTAAAACTCTTCCAGCCCTACAGCTCGATGACTTCATGAGCACTGTAGCATGAAGCAAGAGCTAGACATTGGGCTGCGTTTAAGTTCTGGGGAGGTTTTCCTCCCAATAAAACTCCTGGATTGGTCCAAAACATCACCCATGATTCCTTTACCAATCTGGCTTGTCTAAAAGCTGAGCACAGCCAACAATCTGGATTCGATGTCATTCAACTCTCTCTAACCTGATAGACAGTATGGCAGGGTGGAGAGAGAGAGCTGGCTTTGGGGTCAGGTGCTGCTTCTGATACATTCTGACTGTGAACCCTGATAGATAACTTACTCATTTCATGCCCTAGCCAGCTCTAAAAACAATATGATCATTTGCAGATCATTTCTGGAGGGAAGTCCCTCACTAAAAGTTCACGATGTTGACAAAATCACATGTTGGATCCAAAAATTCTTGAAATACTCATGTGTTATTCTCCTTTCAAAGAGATCTCATTTTTCCAAATGAAATATATTCTGCAGTAGCTTCTATTTGGAAAAATATAATCTCTGCAATAACTAACTCCTAAAGTTTCATCCATTAAAGGTTCCTTTCTGACCTGTTATCCAAATGGGAGCACCCATTTACAATTCTAGAATTTGAGTCTTATCCACGCCATTTAGTGGGAAAATGACGTTAAAGTATGTATATTCCGCAAATCTGGCTCCTAATTTGAGTAATGGGAACACTGACCCCCTCCTCGCCTGCTTCATAGGGTTTTCAGAGTATCAAGTGAAATCAGGATGTCTTTCATGTCCAGACTTTGGTACATAAAGTTTTGCCAACCTGTTCGTATTAAATTGAGAGGTTGTCAGATACACGTAGAGTAGAACTCGGGCGTCAATATTTTGATGGATCACATCTGCACGCTCATATTAAAACATAGTGTTTGAAATCAAAGGCAAGATCTGGTGGGTACCAGATGCACAGTTTGCAGGGACGGGACTATTCTCTAAAATTGGGGCATTAAAGGAAGTGTCAGGAGTTTTTAGAAGGGCAGAGCCAGAAGGAGCCTTGGAACAAGGAAAGTCAGAATTGGGAGGGTCTTAGAACAGGGGATGTCCGAGCTGGGAGGAACCTCAGAAGTTTACCCACCTCAATTTCTATATTATTCCTTTTTCTGGGTTAAAGTTAGGGGTTAAAATGTCTGTAACTAAGCAGTGAAGAAGGTTGGAGCTTGCTTCTGGGGGAAGGGGGCTGACCGTGAGCCCTGCTTCCAAATTTCCGCCAAAGATAAATCCAAAAGTCCCACCTGTCCTGTTTCTGTGAAAATGATAATGATGGAGGGAAAGCAAAGCCTTTTTTGATTATTTTCTG
This sequence comes from Myrmecobius fasciatus, assembly GCA_023553655.1. Taxonomy (NCBI): domain Eukaryota; kingdom Metazoa; phylum Chordata; class Mammalia; order Dasyuromorphia; family Myrmecobiidae; genus Myrmecobius; species Myrmecobius fasciatus. The sequence continues at coordinate 154,132 of JAJPUD010002654.1, forward strand.
GAAACTGTTGATATTCATGTGCCTCAGTTTCCTCAGCTGCAAAATAGGGATTGGGGTTTGCTTCTCTGTGTCTTTTAGGGGTACAAGGAGGATGAGGAGAGATGAAGAACATTGTGACAAAGTGAATAAAAAACCAGGCTTGGAGTCCAGTGCCATCCCTGACACATGCTGACTGTGTGACCCTGGGCAAGTCAAAGTCACTTAAGACAGCTCTCTGAGATTTCCAGTTGCAGATACCATGCAAATATAAATATAGCCCCTGTCCTCAAGCAGCTTATAGTCTAATAGGGAGAGAACCTGCAAATAATTATGTGCAAACAGACTATAGGAAAGATAAATGAGAGGTAAAACCCCGAGGTTGGGGAGGAACAACTGGGAAAGTCCTTCTGCAGAAAGTGGGATCAGCTCTGAGTCTTTAACAAAGCCAAGAGATGGGAGAGGGCAGGGAGAGAAGAAGCATTTATTTAGCACATACTGTATACCAGGCACTTAGGCAAGAGCGTTACAAATGATAGGGGAGAAGGGACTGCATTTCAGGCGTGGGACAAGCACTGCACAGGGAGAGATTGCCATTCCCTTCCCAGGGCACACTTCTTCCTTGGGCACCTGTCTGCCATTAACAGCCTAATTCTCTGACTTTGTGCCCACACTCAAGTTGTTGAGAAACGAGATGATGAGAAATGGAGCTTCCTCCTACATTAAGGCTCGACAGCCTCCTATTACTTGTCTCAGCCCCTCCAGGAGGAGCCTCGGAGCAAAGGAGAAGCCCCCCTTCTCCCAAAATGAGTGATGGAGAGCAGGGGGCGGTGGCAGGAATGGGGAGTGGTGGGATATGGCAGAAGGCGCCCTGGATGCAAGCCGGGGAGAGCATCTGAGACTTCCTCCTGCCTCTGAGCCCAGCTGTTGTTGGCCAGGTGATCACTTGGTCTCTCGAATGCTCTTTTTCTGTCTCTGAAATGGGGGTGAGACCACCTGCCATACTCGAGGCTATCGTGATGGTCCGGCCAAGTTACCTGACCATGCAGAGAAGATGCTCCTGCAGTGCTCACTGTAGAATTAAGAGAGCCCAAATACCCAGCAGCCTCTTGGAGCTCCCAGTGTGGGGGAATGGCCTGGCTTGGGGAGGCTCTCTGTGTGCCTCAGAATCAGCACTCTAGCCACAAGGCATCAAAGGTGGCCCAGGGGTCCCCAGCAGGCAGGGAGGCTTACAGAATAGCAGCAAACCTGGCGACCCAAGCGCCATTTCCCATCAGCCCAGAATTCATCTGGTGTCTCCTTTCAAAAGCTATAAAATCCCCAAAATAGTCTAGCCTGGAAACCATCCCACGGTTTCTTGGCAAAGTCCATACACAGGTTTCACGGGCTGCATTTAACCTCCAATCTGCTCCATTTCTTGAATTTCCATTTCTAATGTACCATAAGGTTTGCAAAGCCCCTTTTCCATAGCAACCGCACAAGGTAACTAGGCTAAGAATTATCATTCCATTTTACAGATGAGGAAGCTGTGATTACCAAGGTTACCTCGCAACGAACCCTTTCAGCCGCGACCTTCAATGAAGCTTCTGAGGTCCCAGATTTAAAGGTGGAAGAGACCTTCATTTGGACAAAGGAGACCCAGATTTGTGAACTTTGCTAAGCATTGATGGCTCCAAAAAAAGCCCTCAAGGACCTCACATCTCATGGGGAGACAAAATGTAAGTCATTAGGTGCAGTCAACATCCAGCCGTGGAGGTCCTTGGAGTGAGGAGAGGGACGTGCAGGAGCTGGACTCAGTGTTGGGTTTTGTCCAAGGTCGCCCACTTAGGACGCGTGCTGAGGTTCTTTTGTGCTGGTAGTTTGCACATCTATTTGATTGCTTTTTGCTTATTTTTTCACTCTTTTATCTCTTTGTTAATTTGTTTGTGCATTCTATATATTTACAAATTGGCAAACCACCTCAGATGGGATCATGGAGAGTTAGGCAACTGAACAAGGAGGAGAATCAGCTCACAGAGCATCTATTGGGAAGGACAATTGTAGGCTCACAGGGGCAGAGCTGGCAAGGACCCTGGGGGTCTCACCTCTCCTTACTGGACCAGGAGGTCCCAAAGTTTGACTTGCCCAAGGTGACAAAGCCAGGTAGTGGCTCCCAGATCTTTCACTATGTCTGCTAATTTACAAATCATTCATTATGAAAGCACATGCCTAAGGTCGTGCAGTTAGGGGCTATTTCCACGGAACAGGACAGTAGATAGAGCACCGAAACTGAGTTCAAATTCAGTCTTAGATATTTGCTAGCTGTGTGACCCTGGGCAAGAAACATGACTTCTGTGTCAGTTTTCCCATCTGTAAAATGGGGATAATAAAAGCACCTATGTAAGAGGGTTGTTGTGAGGATCAAATGAGATAATAATTATAATCCATTTAGCGCATGGCCTGACATATAGTAGGTGCTATACAAAGGTTATTGTCATCATCCTCATGTTGTTATTATTGTCTGCAAAATGGGATCATAACCCTATGTAAGAGGGTTGTTGGAAGGATCAAATGACATAATTAGAGCTCACTTAGCACATGGGCTGGCACATAGTAGGTGCTACATAAAGGTTAGTTATTATTATTGTTGCTGATGCTGCTGTCTTGTCCAGCTCTCATTTTGTAGCCCAGAGCAGTGATACGATTAAGTCAGAGTCACACAGCAGATAGATTTGAGCCTAGATCTCTTGGGCTCCAAAGTCAGTGTCTTTGTTCAGGACCGCCCCGTCTCCAGCTTTGCCCACCTCAGAGGGGCCGGTCATTGTCCAGATCTGGGACTCCTGGCCTAGCTTCCTTGGCTTCCATCCCTTGCCCAGGCCCAGGTCGCCCACTCCCACAGCTGCACACGTCCCCCTTGCCCGTGGGGGGGAGGAGTGGTGAGTGCTCCCCTCACTCTCTCAGCAGACCTTCCCCGCCCATGTTTCCCTTTCTCTCTGCTCCCTCTCCTGAAGTGACGACAAATTAAACTTCCAGGCCCACCAAGGAAATGACTTCAGTATCGCAACCATGTCCTGCAGCAGGCCGGCGGGCTTGGACAGACGCTGGGGCTCTCTCCGTCCCTTTCTCCTCCGCCCGGTCCTCTGGTCACAGGTTTCCCCGTCTGGAGGAGAGAAGAGGTGACAGCGGGGCTAAATGGGCCCGTGGCCCTCGGTGCCTTTCTCTGTAACGGCCGGCTCCCGTCTCATCAAGCTGCGCCCCTTTTGGAGGCTGGCAGGACGGATCACCAGCCGGGCGTAAAATCCTGCCATTGATGGGGATGAGCTCAGGAGACCTCAGAGTGCCGGAAGTCAGGCTTTGAGGCACCACAACAACATGGTGGCCGGGAACGGGCCAGTCTGGTGCTGCTACCTGGGGATGGCGCTGGGCCTTTGGACTTGGCAAGGCATCAAGGATCAGGAGAATGTCAAGGCAGTGGTAAGAGCTGGTGCTGGTGCTGATGCAGGTCCTGGTTCTGGTTCTGATGCTGGTGCTGGTGCTGGTGCTGGTGCTGGAGCTGGTAGTAATGATGGTGCTGGTGCTGGTGCTGGTGCTGGTTCTGGTTCTAGTTCTGGTGCTGGTTCTGATGATGATGCTAGTAGTGGTAGCAGCAGCAGCAGCAGCAGCAGTAGTGGTAGTGATAGCAATAGCAGTAGTGTGGTAGTAGTTAGCATTTATTAAGTGCCTACTGTATGCCAGCAAATGCTAAACACTTTACAAATATTTCCTTTGGCCCTCCCACCAAGCTGGCGAGTAGATGCTGCTGTTATCCCCATTTTGCAGCTGAGGCAAATAGAGGAGAGGAGACTGTCCAGGACATCAGAGGCTGGATCTCAATCCCTCTTCTCCGACTCCAGGCCCACCAGTAACCCTGGGGCCTGCTTTGCGGTTCTAAGGAGTCATTTCCCGTTCGTGTCCTTCAGCTCCCACATCTTTCAAAGGCAGGGCTTGGTCTAACTGGTCTCTCGGTTCCCTTCCCGCTCGGAGAGTCTCTGTACCCACTCTGGCTTGGCACTCTGTGCTCCATGGGTTCCGAGGTTCCATGGCCACAAGTCCGGTTCAGTTTTGCTCTCCCAGGGCCGAGCACAGAGGGACACTTGAGACGTGTGTTAGATGAGCCCGGGGCCCCTTGGACAGGCCCGACCTCTGTCTCTGGGGCTGTGACCTGCCCAGTTGGCAGTCCGTGCTTCTGTGCTTCACTTTAACATTGTCAGTCATAGACTGTGGGAAGCGTGCCATGGTACAAGGGAAGAAGTCGGGGTATTCTAGTAGAGACCTGCCCAGCAGAGGAGAGCAAGTGGCTGGCAGAATGGCAGGAGAGCTCGGGCATCCTGACCTCGGCTCCCTCGCTCATCCCGCTGATCCAGATTGCCTCGCCTTCTCTCTGCTGGAGAAATCTGACCCACACTGGTGTGCCAGACGAGCGACTGGTCCAGTGGAAAAAAGAACTGCCCACTGCAGCTGGCCCGGAAAGGCAGAGGCTGCCTCGGTGGGAAACGAGCTTCCAGTTACTGGAAGGACTCAATTAGTGGCTCAGTGACTACCTTTCAAAAGTGCTGTGGGGGCAAAGGGGGATCCTGCTTGAAATAAGCTTCAGGAGCATGGGGGCTCAAGGTTTGGGGGTTAACTCCTTAGAATAGCATTTCTAAGGGCCCCTAATAGATGAAATGGGGCATCTAGTTGGCACAGTGGGTTGAGAGCTGGACTTGGGAGCAGGAAAACTCATCATGAATTCAAATCTGACCTCATGCACTTACCATCTGTGTGGCTCTGGGCAAGTCACTTAATTCTGCTTAGTTTCCTCATCTGTGAAATGAACTGGAGAAAGAAATGGCAAACGAATTCAGTATTTTTGCCCAGAAAACCTCAAATGAGGTCACAGAGAGTTAGATGTGACTGAAACAATTTATACATATATATATATATATATACATATATATACACAGAGAGACAGACAGACAGAGAGAGAGAGAGAGAGAGAGAAAGAGAGAATATATATAAAAGCAATGAAAAGAAATCTGGGGAGAGATCACTGCTAGACATTATGAAGTTTTGGATAAGAAGCTAAGAGCTTGGAGGCACAGGTGGCATTTCTATCACTGCTGCTGATCCAAAAGAAGGAGTTTGGAAGAGAGAGTCGGATTTAGGAAGTGAAGAGCTGGTTAAAATGATAATATGTGAGAACAGATTTGGAATTTTTATGCCATGGCTCACAATGTAAGAGGGACAGATTCCTGGCCAAGGGTGGAGTATACCTAATAATGGCTAAGAATATGTATTTTCTGAGAATCTGGCAATTCTAACCAAAAAAATTAACTTCAAAGAATGGAGGAGGGAGAAAAGCAGAGCTGTGCAGAAGCCAGCCTGAACTCCTCCCCAGAGCCAATTGTTAATTTTCAGTTGAGCAAATCTACAAATTAAAGTATGAGGAGGTTTGTTTTTGATTGTCTAGACAAGAAAGTGATGGAGAATATGTTAATATGTAGATTAAACAAAAATTATGTAATATATATAATTTACATGTATATATATATGTGTGTGTGTGTGTGTATTTCTATATGTATACATAAACTTTTATCAGCACACTACTTAAAACCATTTACATATATATAGATTAAGCTAGATATGATGGGGGAATTGACTCTTAAGTAAATTCGCTTAAAAATTCCCACCAAAGTATCCCAAAGAGGATTCTTGAAGATGATACAGAATTCTTAGATCCTGATCCTATGCTTAATGAAAGTGCCCAGAACAGCCACCTGGCTGTTCCCTATGGATGTTGTTGTCCCTCTGCCCCTCCCACCACCACAGTTTCCCAGCTTCTTTTTTATATATTGTAAACTTCTTGATAATAAGGGCTGTCATGTTAATATATTACCTGTCATCTAGGGGTGGGGGTGGGGGGAAGGAGGGCAAAAGCTTGGGGAAAAAAAAGTTTTTTGCAAAGGTCAATATAGAAAAATCATTCATATGTTTTGTAAATAAAAAGCTTTATATTTAAAAAAAATAATAAGGGCTGTCTTTAGCATTTCTTGTATCCCCAGCATAGCACCCAGTACATAGGGAATACTTAACACATTTTTTATTGATTTTTGTTGATTAATCAACAAAAATAACTTTGAAAGTAATATGGAGAATGGAGTGGAGAAGAGAGAGATTTAAGATAAGGAGATCAAATTAAGAGACTAATATATAGAGAGTCTCAATGACAGACTCTCTCATATTTATTGTCCAGAACATAAGGTTCTGGACAAAGAAGGTATTTATATAAGCAGAGACGAGTTAGATGTTAGTAACGTCAGGGAGGTAGAAATAAGATTTGCAATTTAGTGGGTATGTGAGATGAGAGTGAGTTAAGCAATAATGCTCCAAAGTAATGATGTTAGACAAATGTTGGTGCCTTTAGGAGACATTAGGAGGTGTAAAAGTAGAGGAAGGAGAGAAAATGAGTTCTGATGAGAACATACTGAGTTAGGAATTACTGCCGAACATTAATTTGAGATAATTGAGTTAGTGATATGGGACTCAAATTCAGAGAGAGAGAATAGAAAGATAGATAGATATAGATAGATAGATAATAGATGATAGATAGATAGATGGATGGATGGATGTATAGATGGATGGGTGGGTGGATGAATGGAGGGAGGGAGGGATAGATAGAAAGATAGATAGATGGATGGATGGATGGATAGATCTATTTGTGAGTCATCTCCACAGAGCTCATAATTAAACTAACAGAAGATGATGGAGTCACTGAGAGAGTATGTAAAGAAGAAAAGGGCAGAATTTTGAGGTAACACAGCTAGGGAACATGATCTGAATAATGGGTCATTAAAGGAGGAGATAAGTCAATATTCTGGCCAACATTGTCAGAGCCCACACAGTGCTCCAGAAGGATGAGGGTGAGGGAAGGCCGTCAGAAGTGGCCCTTAAGAAATCACTGATAATTTGGGGAAAGCGCCATTTCAGACTGCGAGATTAAGCACTGAGTGAGAGAAGAGGAAGTGGAAGCAGACACTGGATACAGCTTTCTCTAAGGGGCAGAAGATGGAGAAGAGTCATTTGAGGTTGTGATAGGGACAAGTGAAGGATGGGGGAACAAACAGGAAAGAAGCAAGGGAGGAGAGATTGGAGATTAGTGAGGGGCAGTGACTGAGAAATGGGGAGGGTGCCCTGGCAAAGGGAGGCTACCTCATTATCACAGTCTGGAGCAGAGAGTGGGCAGCGGGGTTTTGAGAGGGAGAGCCGTGGAAGGGAGAAAAACCAGGTGAAATTACCTGTTTTCTCTGTAGAAAAAGGTCTAAGAAGGTGAGAAGAAGAAGCCTAAGGGAGGTGAGAAAGTTGGGAATCATTTCTGAGGGAAGACAAAGAACTGATTGGGAGGGAGATGATGAGGAGAGCCTCTTCACTCCTTCTCAGTGTAACGGTCAGCATGGCTGGTCACATCCTCCACCTTCCTCCAAAAGCACCTGAGGAGCAGCAGAGGGGACATTTGCTGGGAGTCCTACAGAGATGGGATTGGCAGTCATTGAGCAGTGATAGGACGTGGCACTCAGGAGTGTCTTCTCTGGCTTGTGGGCTGTGCATTGACACTTGTACGTAGCTTGCCAGCCCGCCTCTATTTTCCATTTGGGAATTTACTTTGTGAATTCAACAGTAAGACTTGGCATTTCTGGCTCTTAGATGTCATTTAATTAGATTCAGCCTGCCGGTGGGGTCTGCTTCCTGGAGATCACCGTGAGGAGTCCAGATAACTCTTGGTAATGTAGGGATGTTGTAGAGAAGACAATCTGTCTTATTCAGAGACAATTGGACCAGATCAGCTCTGAGGTCCTCTCCAATCTGAAAGTTTGGTGAATGCTTCTGTCTTGTTTTGGTCACTTTCCAGAGGTATTGGGAGGATAGAATAAGAGTGCTTTGTAAACTGCAAAAGGCTATGTCAGTGAGAATTGGTTGTCTTGTTATGATTGGGATGATGATAATTATTAGAGGAAGGAAGGAAGGAAGGAAGGAAGGAAGGAAGGAAGGAAGGAAGG
>JAJPUD010002654.1:162168-178414 GCA_023553655.1 Myrmecobius fasciatus
AGGAAGAAGGAAAAGAAAGAAGGAAGAAAAGTGAGGGAGAGAGGGAAGGAGGGAGGAAAGAGAGAGTAAGAAAAAGAAAGAAAGGAAGAAAAGAAAAGAAAAAGGAAGGAAAGAAGGAAGGAAGAAAGAAAAAGAAAGGAAGGGAGAAAAGAAAGGGAAAAGAAAAGAAAGAAGGAAGGGAGGGAAGAAGGGAAAGAGGAAGGAGACAAACAAAAAAGATGAGGAAGAGAAGGAAGGATGAAGGGAGGAAGGAAGGTAAAAATGGAAGGAAGGAAGGAAGGAAGAGGGGATAAAAACTTTTGTTCATGGATAACATTGATACATTTTGGCTGATCTTAGCACAGGCAGATTTCATGACGTGTAATTTTTCATCCAGAGGTTTTTCCAAGGCTACATGTTATTTCTCTTCCAAAGGGAGGCCATCCTCTGAAAAGTTATGCTATTTAAAACACTTTTCCCCAGCTTCCTTCCCTAATGACTAAATCCTCATTAGCCGATGGCAGGTGCATAGACTTGGAAACATAGTGTTTGCACCCAGAATTTCTCACAGGGGTAAAATTGTATTCATCCAGAGGTGGGAAGAGAGAGGCTGTTTGGGATCCTTTAAAAAAAAATAACCGGGGCCTACATTTATATGAGAAGTTGTCTAGACATTTATTTGGGAGAAATATTTAACTTGGATTGGCCATGCAGCCCTAAAGATGAATACAAATCGCTTGAGATTTTTCTGGACGGAGGTGTCTAACTTCTGGGCAAGGAGACTGACCACCGGCAGAAAGGGCTCGGCAGGTTGGCTGGAGCATGATCCCCTCGCCAGCTCTGCTGTGGTAGCCCCCACTACAATCATCGAGGCAGAAGCAAGCACACAAACGCCCACGTCCACAGCCACCCTCGTGGGAGTCCCACAGTTCGAGGGTTATGGAGTGAGAAGACTGGAACGGACAGGGGAGTTCTGGAAGTCCTGGGCAGAGGAGGGCTTGCTTTGGTTAACTAATCCCTGAAAGGTTTTACTTCAGCTCCTTCTCCCCCCCACCATCCAACCCTGACTTTCCACTGGGAAGGACTCGTGGATCCCCAAGCTGAGCACAAGGACTCATGCTGTCCCCTATTTGAATGCTTGCCCATCACTCCAGGGATCCTGCCCATTTCCTCCAGTGGGATAGAATGATTGACTGGTACTCAGGAAAAGTGCAGGGTGATGAAGAGGATGATGGAGCAATGTGGTACAAAAGGAAAGAGCATCATATACACACAGTCCCATTCAGAACATATCTACACACATGTATGCACACGTGGGTATAGCACCTACTATGTGCTAAGTGCTGGAGATGCAAAAAGAAGCCCAAGGCAGCCCCAGCCCTCAAGGTGCTTACAATCTATGCAATGTATACTATATGTATGCACACACATAGGCACATGTGTACATGTGTATTTGTATATCCCCATTTACTCCTCACAAGTTGAGATGATTTCATTTTTGGCCACAAGTCCTTTGCATGATGCTCAAAACACAGTCAGTGCTGCATAAATGCTTATTTAATTTCTGACCTGATTTGTTTCTAATCCAGAAACAAAGCTACACTAAAGGGGAATTCTCTGGTGTCCCACAAAAGGGGAAAGGGACTCCTAGCAGCTAGGATCTAGGGATTACCCCTTGGCCAACAGACGGACTCCAAACATGAGCTCTGTACTGTATATGGCTTTGGGGGAGAGTGTGTCCTGGACTTTTTATTTTTTGGAGAAGGAAGAAGAGAAGAGGGATGTTTTGCACATCTGTTCTTTTACTTACTGTCTGTTCTTCTAGGACAGAAGTTAAATGTCCATTAAAAATAGACCCCCAAAAAGGAATCTTTTCTTCTCTGAATGAGTCATGGAAATCAGGCAAAAGAAAGCTACTTTTCTTCTCATGTTCAGAGTTAGGGGATGGCAACTGGGAAGGGAAGAGAGAAGAGATGTATCCTTCAAGCTTCCGTGTGTAAGTGCCATGAAAAAGAAGAGATTTTGTATTTCTTTTCATCTGTTGTGCTCTCATAAATACAAATATAAAAAGGAAGGACAGTGCTGGACGCCAATGAGATTGATAATTACAATAGCAATAATAATAAACAATGTTTTTTTTCTTGAAGAGGACCAAAATGATGCTGTGTTGGAGTCAAGATTCAGCATGTCCACTGATACATTGTTGGTGGAACTGTGAACGGATCCAACCATTCTGGAGAGCAATTTAGAGCTATGCTCAAAATGTTATCAAACTGTGCATACCATTTGACCCAGCAGTGTTTCTACTGGGCCTATATCCAAAGAGATCTTAGAGGAGGGAAAGGGCCCCACATGTGCAAGAATGTTTGTGGCAGCCCTTTTTGTGGTGGCTAGAAACTGGAAACTGAATGGATGCCCATCAATTGGAGAGTGGCTGAATAAATTATGGTATATGGATATTATGGAATATTATTGTTCTGTAAGAAATGACCAGCAGGATGATTTCAGAGAGGCCTCGAGGGACTTGCATGGACTGATGCTGAGTGAAATGAGCAGAACCAGGAGATCATTGTACCCGGCAACAACAAGACTATGTGATGATCTGTTCTTAAGGACATGGCTGTCTTCACCAATGAGATGTTTCAAACCAGTTCCAGCTGCTCAAGGATGAACAAAGCCATGTACACCCAGGGAGAGGCCTGAGGGAACTGAGTCTGGACCACAACATAGCATTTTCATACTCTCTATTGATGTTTGTTTACATTATGTTTTCCTTCTCAGGTTTTTTTTTTTCCTGTACAGCAAGATAACTGTATAAATATATATACACATATTCGATCTATCAAATATTTTAACATAATTAACATGTATTAGACTTCCCGCCATCTAGGGGAGGGGGTGGGGGGTAAAAGGGAAAAATTTGGAACAGAAAGCTTTGCAAGGGTCAATGTTGAAAAATTATCTATGCATATGTTTTGCAAATAAAAAGCTTTAAAAAAAAAATCAGCGTGTCTGACTGTGGCTGATCAGACCAATACAAGCTTGGAATGTCCTACCACAGGTTGGCCACAAATAGTACAGAGGAACAATAATAATGAGAGGTACTGTTTATATAGTGCCTAATATGGGCCAGCTGCTGTGCTAAGTGCTTTCTGGGAGGTAGATGCTGCTATTATTCCTATTTTATAGATGAGGAAACTGAGGCAGGCAGGGTTCGGTGACTTGCCCACACTTACACAGCTGGTATCTGAGGCTGGATTTGAACTTGGAACTTCTTGACTTAGACCCAGTGTTCTACACGCTGTACCTCCCTACAGCCGTTAAGTAACATTATAATGGGGGAAACAGTGGTGGCCAGGAAGAGAGATTTGGAGTTGGAAAGTTTTGAAGATGCTTAGTGACCCTATGGGAGTGAGTGCTGCTGTGGAAGGTGCAGCAATAGCAACTTTCCTCTCCATCCCTTCATCTGGGGGTCTTTAATGTCACCCTTTATTACCACCATTTTTGCATTTTGTTTAAATCCTAAAGGCAATATAAGCACTTTTTGGCTTGACACGCCCCCCCCCTTTCCTGATTTATGCAGTTTATTTCTGGCTAAGTATATGATCACAATAACTCAGAGCCCCCAGATAGGAAAATTCTAACATTCAGTGGTTTGGCTTTCTGCCCTCATTTGAAATTTGTATTCATCTTTGGCTAAGCTTTAGTCTGTTTGTGTTTGAGGCAAAAATCATGATACAAGAAACTGTTAAATAAAAAAAATAATTGAGCTAAGTGTATTAGAGTATTTATTAGATAGGGGGAGAAGTTGGGGCAAAGAGAAGAATGGGGGGAGGGAATACTCCTCAACCCCTAAAGAAATAGTAGCTTCAGCTCAGTTCTCTTGAGTCAGGGTCTCCCACAACTCAGCAGCCCTTCTCTCCCTTTCTTCTTTAAATTGCCTTTTTGCCTGTTGTCATCCTGTCATCAATCCCTTCCCTTTCAACTCATTAAGTCCTGAGCAGAGCTTAAAGGGCAGCTACTGCTGCTTCTTAGCCCCTGAGATCTCACTCCTTCCTCTCAGAGGTGACTCAGTCTTGTCACCTTACTCAAAGATCAAGATAATCCCTAAAACGCCTCAGAAGTGACAAAGTTCTGCTTATTCCTCTGAACTACAAACCCCAGGACTCCAATCACTTTTCAAAACCCAAATAAAATGGGATCACGCTTCTGAAACTGGAAATAAACTCAGGTCCCAGGTCCAGCGGGGCCAAATTACTTGTTTAAGGTAAGAGATCCAGAATCTGGTGGATTTCTAATTAGTGATTTGCCTACTATGCCATACTCCTCATGTTATTGTGGTAGTCTGACTTGATGGAGCATGTTTTGTGTAGCCAGAATGATTTGGTCTACAGGTATTGGCTATTCTAAACATGGGGATTTATTTTTAAAAATCAATCAATTTTTTTTTATTATTAAGTACCTACTATATGCCAAAACTATACTAAGATACCATCAAAGACATAAGACAGTCCCTGTTTTATCTAATCTAATCTAATGACAGAAGAAAATACATGAAAAGAAGCAGAAATATTGAGGGGGGAAGGTATCCACCATGAAATGTTGGGGCAGGGAATGAAGTCCTGAAACAGGGCTGGGAAATGATCTGAGGAGGTCTGAGTTTGAGAATCCAAAATGATGGATTTATGGAGATCTTGACATTCAGCAACCCAGTGGAAAATGATGAGGAGACTTCCCTGGGGTCCTCCTTAAATGGTGGAGAACTGAAGAGCTCCTCTCCACGTCTGCACTCCACTTTCTCCAATAAAGGAGAAAATTGACACAGGGATATTGGGTAACATACCTGATCTACTCTAATGCTTTTCCTGTTGCACCATACTGTCTCTCTTCATCTGGTAACATACCCAGTCTGCTTTAATGCTTTTCCTGCTGTACCATCCAGTCTCTCTCCATCCAATACTTTATAGTCTGCAGCCTGACATTAAAGGCCCTTTAAATATCTGGCATAATAATTCCCAATAGACTTGTGATGGAAAGAGCCATCTGCATCCAGTGGAGACTGAACACAACATAGTATTTTCACCGTTTTTGTTGTTGTTTTCTTGCTTTTTGTTTTCTTTCTCATTTTTTCCACTTTTGATCTGATTTTTCTTATGTATCATAATAATTGTGGAAATATGTATTGGAGAATTGCACATGTTTAACATAAAAAATATATCTGGAATAATTTACTAAGGACAAGGCTGCTAAGTAATAATGTTACATACCCATTCCTTATAAGTTGAAAGCTAAATTTATCCCTTCTCCATTGTGTTAGTTGCATGCTGCATTGTTTTATTTTCCTAGCATGAACTTCTGCCCAAAATATTTATGTAGCAATTAAGTTCTTCCATCCAGAGATTCTTTGACTGTTTACAGATAACGAAACAATCACCACTACTTAATGTGAAATTTTTGTCTTCTCCTCCTAGACCATAAAATCCATGAGGTATCAATAAACATATCTCCACTATTGACTGAGTCTTATGGCTCATGGTTTATTCTGGGAAAGGGAGTAAATGTTTTTATTGCCGTTATTACAACCGACAAGAGCGGAATAGATATAAACAACGTTGTTCTTGTTCTCTTAATTTTGCCCACAAGGTTGGAGACTGACTATTTGGTTTTAAGGACTCACAAAGGAAAAGGCTAACCTGGTTTGCCAGCAGTTAAGCTGGTCTGCAAAGGACTAATCTGGTATGAAACCACAATATCCAACAAAATTGAGATCTGCTTAAAAAAAAGAAAGAAAAAAAAAACTTGTGGCTTAGCTGGAATAGAATCCAATCCATAAGGAAAACCAGTGATGTTATTGTGTGTTTGTATCAGAGGCAGTTCTGAATGAGTGCAGGAAAAGTCTTAGGAAACTGAGACACCTGATGTTAGAATGTTTATACCAAACATAATGAATTCCCTGAACCAAGAAGACAACCTTTCCACCAACCAAAAGTAACTTTTAATGGACTATCTGAAATATGTCTCTTGGACAAACAAAATGAAAATTAATGAGTAGACACTCTCCCAGAGAAAGGTGGAATAATAGAGCAGAAGACAAGATGGTGGCCAAAAGCAGATGGGGCAGACTTCCCACCTAAGGGTCTAAATGAAAGCAGGTAGTTTGGCTCTTTCACATCCCTTCTAACAAAAGTCTAAATATCACATCAGGCTGACAAATGATCAAGAAATTCATTTTAAAACTATCATAAATGAGCTCTTTCACTCTAGAGCTATACAAAAATCAGAAAGCCATAGGCAAGAGAAAAAGCAGCCTCTAGCTAGACTAGCATCCACACAAGCAAACAAACTGGCCAGCTTGAAAATACATGGGCCAGAAGGTGGATGTACTTCTTAATGGCTCCTTGCCTGGAGACAACAGTAGTGAAAGCTGCTTTAAAAAGTCCCAGAAGAGTCAGAAACCCAATAGTGAACTTTAAAAGTGGGTGGTAGAGACCAGTAAGTTCAGTTGGACAGCTCTCAGATTGGGGCTCTAGTGAACTGGCTGAACTAGCCAGTGGATTCAGATTCCATGGGAAGGAGGGCTGGCTGCAATGCTGATCATCACAGAGGAAGCTACAGAGATGAGAAAGACTAGATAGTCGAGGCTAATGGCACATCAGGGTACACATACAAACAGTAATCAAGAGGGATGGTCTGCCCAGAGGAGGGAGCCTTCCTCCCATGATTGTGAGTGCAGGGCCATCCCCAGGTGGAGAGCAGTCCTGTGTTCTTGGACTCTGGTTATTTTATTCTCTAATTAGGGTTTATTAGGAAAGGGGCATCCCAGAGTTCTGGCAGTTGTTCAAATGATGCCAGTATTCCTGCCAAGAGGGAGTCTTCATGAGATAACACATACTAGCACAAAATCAAGATACTAAAAAGAAAAAAAAATGTAAAATGTAAAAAGTGACCTGAAACCAATCAAGGAGAAGTAATGTAAGAAATCTTGTACTCCCTGAAAATTATGATTAAAAAAAAAAGTCTTGGATACCATATGCCAAGAAATCATAAACACAAACTGTCAAAGTCCATTAGAGTAAGAGGGTAAAGTAAAGAAAAAACTTTGTATTTAGATCCTGAAAGAAATTCCAAAAGCAAATATCCCAGAAATGTCATGACCAAAATCCAGACCTTTCAAGTCAGAAAAAATAAAGCATCTATGAAGTTTAAAATATGAAAAAAAAAATAGGTTCACACAAGACTTCACAATTTCTGCTATAAATAAAAGAGGAGCTTGGAATACAATAATCCAAAAAGCAAAACACATTGGTTTACAACCCCAAATTAATTGGAAAACCAAACTTTTTTTAATTTGATAGGGTTTTTTTTTTAATTTCTGATTAAACTATTAGAGCAGAGAAGGAATTTTGAAACAGAAAAGCAAGAATATGGAGAAACCATGAAAAGTAGATTGATTTGAGCAACTGGAAGAGGCTGTAAAATTATATAGTATTTACATTATAAGAGAGATAGAAGAAAAATATATTCTTTCAAAACATTAAAGTCTTCAAAGGGTACTGATGGAATTAAATAAGAAAACAGACACCTTGTGAGTGGGTTGGTTCTATTCTGAGGACTTTAAAGGGGAAAAGATAATGGAAGTAAAAAGAATACACTACTGTAGAAAGGATTAGAATAGATTTTATTTTTAATAATTAAAATTCATGTTAAGAATAAACATGTAGAAGAGTAATGGGGAAAAGAATCTGAACTGGATAAAGGAGGGATGAACATAGGTAGAAACAGGATTGCATATGTGCCCACAAATGCAGATAATTTGATATGGAAATACAACTAAACAAGGAAGCAAGTAGGAATGGGGGAAAGAGAGTTTTGAGAGAATATAATACTACAGAAGGAATGGTTAGAAGCAAAATAAATTCCCTCTAGGGAAGAAACTATTTTTAAAAACTCTTAAGTAATGTCCATCAATTAGGAAATGGCTGACCAAGTTATGGTATATGAATATAATGGAATGTTACATTTTTGTACCCCAAGAAATTACAAAAGAGGTAACTTCAAAAAATCTTGAGGAATAGGAACTGATGCAGACTGAAGTGAAAAAAATCAGGACAATTGATACAATGACAACATCATTGTCAACTAAAAGAATTTGGAAAGACAAGAGCTCTCATCAAGGCAATGACCAGCTATGTCTCTAGAACTATTATGAAGCAAGCCACTCATTTTCTCACAAAGATGATGGACCTAAGGTACAGTAAGAGATAAACATTTTTGGATGTGGACATAAAATGGATTTGCTTTATTTCAGTATGCTAATCAGTTTTTTCCTGTCAGTTTTCCATTGGAGGGGAAGGTGTTTTGAAGGAAAAGACATTTTTAATGTAGAAAAAATAACAGAAGCAAGAAGGAAACACAAGTGAGAGAGTCTTGGAAGAAAAATGTGAAATTTGTCCACTTTTTTTAGCATTCACTTTTTAAAAATTTTTGAATTCCAATTTCTCTCCCCCTGCCAGCTTTTTCTTTACCTGTTGAGATATTATATACTTTTTTTAATCAAGTGATACAAAATGGAAACTTATAGTTTCACATGCCTTCTGTTTTTAGTATTCTACCTTGAATATGGAAATGCTTTTCCTTATTTCCTAAGTTCAGAATTTTCTAAAAAGGGAAAGAAAAGCATACAAGTGTATGTATAGTAGAGTCATGGGGGAAGGGGAGAAACTGGAGCCCAAGGGATCTGAAACTATAGTAATCATAAATGATATCAATAAGATGCATTGAGGTACTATTGGGATCTGCTCAGAAGAATAAAGAAATACTGAAGGATTTAGGGACCCAGAATCCAGTGTATCCGAGAACAACTGTTAACCCAGTTTTTAATGGATTCACTGGCCCTGCTCTTTTTGTAGGAATGTGGGTACATCACTGCATTTCAAATCATGGAATGAAGATGAATTTCTCCATGATTTTGAGTACCAACAGACCCTAAGTGGTGTAGTAGACAGAGCACTAGTTATAAAGTTGGGAAGACTTCAAGGGTTCAAATCTCCACTCTTGCCACTTGGAGCTATGAAACCAAATGTCCAACTCTTCATGATTTCATATGGAGTTTTCTTGGCACACTTACTGGAGTGGTTTGCCATTTCCTTCTTCAATGGAACAGATGAACAGAGGTGAAATCACTTTGACTCAGGTCTTCCTCCATCCCAGGCTTTATCTATTTCTACCTGTGAAACCATAGGCAAGTGATTTCATCTCTGTTAGCCTCAGTTTCCACATCTATAAAATGAGAGTTATAAATACCTACGGTACATACCACAAAGGAGTGTTGGGAGAAATGAATGTAATCAATGTAAAGTACTTTGTAGCATAATGTGATGGAGAAAAAAGTGGATTTGGGGTCAGGATAGCCTAAGTTACTGCCATCTTAGATACTTACTAGTCGGGTGACCTCAGACAAATCAGGCTCAATCTCTGTGCTATCATTAAAATCTGAAAGTTGAATTCAATGGCCCCATCAAGGGATGGATGTCTGCAAGCTCTGAATTTGATGATCCCCTGACTGAAAACCTCACATAATTTTATATTATATTTTTATATAAATATAAGATATTTTTTAAAAGAAAAAAAAATAGGTTCATAGCCTTAAAGCCAGAACTGAACTTAGAGACTGATTCTTTAATTTTACAAATGAGGAAAATAAGGTCAGATAGATCAGATGGGAAAGAAAGGAAAAACTGAGGCAGATAGAACAGACTGCTGGACCTGAAATCAAGTACAAATCCCACTTCAGATATTTCCTAGCTATCTGATCCAAGGCAAATCATTTGTTCTCTGCCTCAGTTTCCTCATCTGTAAAATGAAACTAATAATAGCACCCACCTCCCAGAGTTGCTGAGGGTATCAAATGAGATGTTTGTAAAGAGTTTCCCAAACCTTAAAGCTAATATCACTGTTAGCTGTTGCTATTATGGGAAACTAGGCAGAGGCAGCTGAAGCTGAAAGGAAATCTCCAGAAGGGGCCGGAGCCAGCACAAATTGCTAAGTGACGAGAGCCCCCTTTGGTTGAGGGAGAATGTCCCACCTACTCTAAAATCTTAAAGAGCTAAAGCTCAGTGAGCCTGAAAAGCGATACCAACACATAACAACCTCTCTTTGTCACCAGAATATTTCACGGCAATAAGAGAAACATGAAATCCCTGGAGCATCCAGGAAATCATGGCTCAGTCCCACTCTCCACTGGGATCCGGCCTCCGGGCAGCCATCAGATCTGTGTCTTTTTGCCAGCACCTTCCTCCACCTCATAAGAGTTCTTCGTGATGGCCAAAGCACATGACTCTCTCCCTCACTTGATTTTTGCCTCATCTCTCCGGTGAAAAAGGCTAATCTCCCACAGCCTCAATGGCCAGCTCCAGGGACCTCTCTTTGTTTGCATGAGCTGACAGCCCCCAAGGGTTAGTCCAATGGTGGAACCTCTCCAAGTTTTCATTAAACCCCCTTGTAAACCAGAACCCCAATCCTACAGGACTACATCTGGCCAGGAAGCCATCTGCGATTTGTATAGTTGTGCTCCAAGAGAATGACAATGGCGTGAAAAACTCTTTTTCTCTGGTCTGCAGTGAATTGTAAAAGTCACATTCCTAATGGCTTCTGCAGGCACGGGTGTTGGCTTCGGGCTGGAGTTCCAACTGTGAATGCTGCCAATATTCTCAGTGGGTTCATGGCATCCTCAAAATATAGGTCGTGGGCTGCCTCATTTGACCTGGTTAGGATGGATTGCAAGTGCTGAGCTAAGGACAGCGTCTACAAAAACCCAGCAGTTAATTCAACCCACAAGCATTTGCTAAGCACCTGCTTTGGGTCTGGCCTTGGGAATATGAAGTCAAAGCACAAAGAAGCCCTCAGGGGCTTCCAGTCTACTGAGGACAAATGGGACATTAACAGAGAAGTGCATAAAAAACAAATAGAGGGAGGAACAGAGTCTGCATCTGCAAACTGGATAAGGAAATTCCCCAAACATGGGCCACTTTCATAACTCAATGACTTAAACGTTTTCCTAAAATACTGAAGGGTTAAGAGACTTACTAAGAGTCACACAGCCTATATATGTCAGAAAAGGTAGCTCTCAATCTGTGAGCCTTGGAAGAAAGCACTAAGAGTTGTGTAGGAGAATGGGGTATCAGGAAAAGTGTGTTGTGGGAGATGGTGCTTGAGCTGGGCTTTGTAGAGAGTTAAGGATTCTGGGAGGCAGAGGGAAGGAGAAAGGGCATTCCAGGACTGTTCCTCAGCCCTCCAAAACCATGGAGATGGGAGAAAAAATAGCAAGTATGGGAAGCGTCGAGACTCTTCTGACTTTCTGGAGTCACAAAACTCTATAAATTTAATAGCAATAATAATAGTCGACAAATATATATTTTATGTGTATACACTTTACACGTGTGCTCTTTCCTGTCTTACTCGAATCCTACAGTAATCCAATAAATTGTGTTTGGTGATGGAAACATCACAGGACTTAAAGCCAATGGCACTAGCTTCGCTTCTCAGCCTTTGCCCTTACTGCCAAATATTGAGTCAGGAGACCTGGATCTGCGGTCTGAATATAACGCTCATTTGCTCCGTGATTTTGAGCAAATCACTTAACCTCTGGGCGTCCGGCTCACGCTCTCAAGGTCTGGGAATTAAAGACTTCATTGGTGGAGTTTCCACCATTGAGGACAAAAGTTCAGATTTTAAAAATAAATACCCTAAATAATACTATTACTATTAAAATAATATAAATGACCATATATTTTAAATCTATATTATAAATGGATATTTACATAGCACTTTAAGCTTTGCAATGTACTTTACAAAGATGATTTCATTTTGTCCTCATAACCATTTGGAGAGGTAGATGCTATTGTTATCCCCATTTTACAGATGAAGAAACTGAGGTTAGATCGCCCAGTATCTGAAGCCCACATGCTCTGCTCATCGTACTAGATGAACTGCCCATTTGTTGTTACGGTCCACGTGCCTGTGAACAATTCAGTTCACATCCTCTGAGAAATAAGGATCCCAATGTGCTCCTGCCTATGTCCCTGAAGAATGGGTTTTGCAAAGCTGTGACTAACCATAATTTACAGATCTGCAAGTTGAGTCCAGGCAGAAACAGAGCAGTAGGGAATGCTTTGTCCAAGGAGACACGACTAGGAATAGGTGAGGCTGAAACTCCACCTCAATATCCTGATCCTGAGTCCAAGGCTCCGGGTGCTCGAGTAAGGGGAGTGATTGAGGTCACCCTAATCCCTAAAGAGATGGTTTCATCAGCATAGGGTACTCCCAGTGGGGAAAGTCCCTCCACCAATTCTGGCCACCTGCAAACTTAGAGATTCTGAGCAAAGGAGATCTGGAGAGACACAGCTAATGTGTATTCAGACTTGGGTCTTCCAGGGTGCTCCCTTCTGGACCTGTATATGAGCTATTATTATCAATATCATCATCATTGTCGTGGTTAGTGTTATTATTTTTATTTCAACAGTGGCTCTGCTTTAAAAAACTGTTCAAATAGTACTTGACACCCTCTTCTCCAAATGACAGAGGCTGAGCAGAAGAACCCAGATCGCAGCCCTCACCCCATGAGTTCCGTGGACCCCTGAGGTTTCCAACTGGTTCCTGTTGACCTGAGCTGTGAAATCCCCGTTTCAAGCATCTGGGTTGAGTCCTTGCCTCCCGTGACCCTCATGCTCAAGTAATGCTCCTCTTTCCTGGACTTATTCTGGAGCAAAATCTCCCACTTCTAGCCTGCTGATGCGAGTCCCCAGCCCCCACATGCTCGAAGTGGGCCCAGGCCCATTGCCCGGCGCCCTAGCCTTGGCCTAATTCTCCCAGCTCCGAAGCCGGTGGGCCTCTGGGTGACAGGAACCCCAGCAGCAGGATGTTAAGGGCTCTGTGGGGAAGGAGCAGCAGAAAGCAGCCCCTTCTTGGAGAGGAGCATCCCCCCTCACAGTGTCCCTGATTGAAATCCTGTAACTCATTTTCCAGGGAGAATTTCTAAGCATCTCAGATTTGGGGAGCTCCGGTCCAGGCCCCTCATTTTACACACATGAGGTGGCCAGGCCAGGCCTGAATCCTGGTTTTTCTTCTCAATCAGCACTCTTGTGTCTCTGCAATTTTTACAGAGATTCCTGCTGGTGACTCTGGTTGCCTCAAGGGTCTCCCCATCTCTTCTTCCACCCAGCGGGATCCCCCTAAGTAGGGTCTGGCCATGTCACCCGGGGGCTCCCTGTTACCTCCACAATCGAATATAAAGTCCTCTGCTAGGTATTCAAAACCCATCCCGACCTGGCCCCTTCCCTTCTGTCCCAAGCTCCCCCACTTTCCTCCCCTCCTCCACACAGACCTCCATGGGGTTATCACACAGGATGTTCTGGAGTCTTCACCGGGCAGCTCCTGGACCAAGATGCTCTTGTTCTATTCGATCCCTAGCATCCTCTGCTTCCTTCAAACTCAGATTCCATCTTCTGCAAAAGTCCCTTCCCAGTCCTCCCATCTCCCTCCTCCCCAGCTCTGTCTGTTCTTCAACCACAGGGATGTTCACTGGCCCAGGGAAAATGGAAGGCACCAAGCCTGTACATTGTGTGTCTCATTGGAGTGTAAGCTCCCCGAGGGCAGGGCTTGTGTCTGTGCTTTGTGTCTCCACAGTTGGCACAGGGGCGGGCACTTGATAAATGCTTGTTGGCACTTGGTCCCCAGGACAGCAGGAGGAAGGGGTTATGGGGGTCCCCAGCCAGACAAGAATGGACTTGGCCCCAGAGGGCTATGGGTGGAAATTGCAAAGTGGCAAATGTAGCTCTTGGGCATGCAAGGGGGGGAAAAAAAAACCCTGACACAGCGGAAAGAGCACTGACTGCAACCAAGAAACCTAGGTTCAGCTCCAGTCATTGACCTTTTGATGATGTGTGAGCTTTGGCAAGGAGGGTCTCAGCTTCAAGGTCAGTAAAATTAAGATGGCCTCGGGTGGGCCGCCAGCTGCAAATCTGCCATCCTCCAAAAGTTGGAGGTATCCCAAAGTGGAAAGGACTGCTTCGGGGGAGCCGGTGGCTCCCCATTCCTGGAGACTTCAAGCCAAGTCTGCTGGCTAGGAGTGTTGCAGAAGGAACCCCTGCCCCAGGTACAGGGTGGACTGGATCGCCAAATAAAAATAAGATCACCCGCTGCTCCCAAAGCAAGGCGGGCCTGTATTGTTTCCATTTATAAATAAGAAATTTGAGAGCTAACAGCAAAGTTTCCTAAAACCCTGACCTCACAGAGCCCCGGGATCTCCAGCTAACATCTGACCATAGTGGAGATCGGACTTGGCCTCCAGAGCCAAAATTAAGGGGATCAAACAAAGTGCGGAGACCAGGGTTCCAGACTGGGTTCTTGGGTAACTGGGTAGAAGTGGCTCACACCCACCAGGCTGAGGGGCCCAGAACATGAACCGACTCCTCAAGATCCCTCCGGCTCCAGGGACTCCAACTCTGGTCCAAGGAGCTGTAAATTGTGGTAGAAGAGCCCCCTGGAGATGTGTTGGCCATCCCCCTCATAAAGCCCGGCTCCCGTTTCCTCTTGAATATCAGCCAGGACTCATAATGAAATCCTACCCATCCTTGTGGGCCTGAGTGCAATGTAGTGAGAAGCAGCCAGGGGGAAGATGGGGGGTCTCAGGGCTTGGGGACTTAGAAGGCGAAGGCCCAGTTCCCCCTGCACATTGGTTATCCCATCTCTAAAATGAGGCAATTGGGTGGGTCTTGAAGGCTTCTTCCCTGATCCCAGGAGATGGACTGGACCCCAGCCCAGCTCCTTGGGACCCACTCAAGGCCTCCACTGACTCAGCTTTACATTGAGAATGTGGGTCTGGGGGGGGTCTGAACTCTTTCCAGTTCTCCCCTGCTCTGATTCTAATCTTCTCTCCCCAAAGTCAATGAGACAAAGAGGGAAAACCCCCAAACACCTGTTCATACCTGCTGAATGTTTGAAAGGGATCCCATGGGGAAGGATGCTCCCTCCCTGCTAAAAGCCTCATTCAGAATGGGAGGAAGGAAGGAAGGAAGGAAGGAAGGAAGGAAGGAAGGAAGGAAGGAAGAGAGGAAGGGAGGGAGGGAGGAAGGGAGGAAGGAAGGAAAAGGAAAGGAAAGGGAGGGAGGGAGGGAGGAAGGAAAGAAGGGAAGGAAGGAAAGGAAGAGGAGAGGTTAAAGGAAGGGAGAGGAGCAGTAGATATCTGTGTGGAATTCAAACCCAGTTCTTGACTATCAGCCCAGCATTCTGTCATTCCTATCCGGTGACTTTAATGCTCTCCTCAGAGGACGGCCCTCTTTTGGTAAAGCTCATCCCTTCTACCTCTCTCAGACATCTCAGCATATAAGCTCTTTGAGGGCAGGTGCTCTCTCCTTTTTGTACTGGTTTAAGCCCTTATTAAAAAGCTTTGATAAATGCTTTTTCTCGCTCCTTTCTTCCTCCCTTTTCTCTTTTCTCCTCCCTGGTCCTTCCTTCTCTTCCTCCTTCCTAAAATAGTGCCTTGAACCAAAAGCAGTTCTCCTGATAGTGCGGGGCCAGGGCCACATGCAGCAGCACTGTCCCCCCCTAAATGCTGCATCTTTCTCAGCACAGCCTGGGCAAAGATGAACTTTTTACGGCAATTCTGTGATCCTGTTGACATCAGCACTAAAATCCCCACATCTTCCCCATACCACCTTCAATCCAACGTGTAAAGCTGCCCTTTGGTTGGGCTGTTGAGTCATTTTCATTGACGTGTGACTCTGTGACTCCCTTTTGAGAGTTTTCTTGGCAGAGACGCTGGAGCATTTGCTATTTCCTTCTCAAGCTTATTTTACAGATGAGGAAACTGAAGCAAACAGGGTTAAGTGACTTGCTCAGGTCCACACAGCTAGGACATGTCCGAGGCTGGATTTGAACTCAGATCCTCCTGACTCCAGGCCAGTGTGCTATCCCACTGAATTTGCTTTTTTTTTTTTTTTTTTTTTTACTATTGTTTGACTTTACCTTTGTCCTAATTAAAATCCATTATGTAAGGGATCTACCTCAATGCTAATGTCTTCCCTTTGTGATTATTTCCTACCTACATACACAATATACATGCATGCACACATACAGATCTTATGTGCATATACAAGATATTTGGATATTGTGTATATGAATATGTAGGAATATATTTAAGATATATTGTATAGAAATAAATATGCCTCTATATGCACATGTGTGTGTACATATATATATATATATATAT
>JAJPUD010002654.1:178424-198191 GCA_023553655.1 Myrmecobius fasciatus
GATAGATAGATAGATAGATAGATAGATAGATAGATAGATAGATAGATGATAGATAATGAGTAAGAGGCAGTTTGGTAGCACAGTGGATCAAATATCAGGCCCAAAGTTGGTAAGATTCACCCCCGCCTCATGGTCCCCTCACCTAGATCGCATCTGTCCATCTTCTCTGTAAATACAGCAGCCAAACTTTGTCCAACTTTTTGCTGCTCTCGAGGTAAAGTGAAGCTTTACCTGGACCTACCAGTCTGGTGATCCCATAAAAAAGGGAAATGAAGCAAGGCAGGGGTAACCTGTTCTCAATGAAGCCAGGCTGGATTTTCCTGATTGCCTCTGCCCTCTCAAGGGGTTCACAGTCATTCCCTTAAAGCGACAGCAGAGAGTTTTGAAAGGGACTGAGGGTGAAAAGACTGGCCCAGTTTGCAGAGTCTACTCTTGTCACTTTTATGGGAAAAAAAACTGTTTTTAAATGTAGAGATTTACACAAAATAATGAAGAGCAAAATGAGCAGAACCAAGAGAACATTGTATACAGTAACTGGCAACCTTGTTTTAAGTAAACTTTGAGTGAGTAAATGACCTTGGCTACTATAAACACTCAAATGAATTGTAAAGGACTTATGAAGGAAGATACTATCTGCATCCAGAGAAAGAATCAATAAGTGGATAGGGGGGAAGGGCAGCTACCTCCCAGGGAGGTTGTGAGATGAAATGAGATAATATCTGTAAAGCATCTTGGAAATCTTAAAAGCATGGGATAATTAATGGTAGTAAGGGGCAGCTGGGTGGCATAAAAAAGGATATGTAGAATAATTTTACTTATATATGTAAAATCATATGTATGTGGTATATATATATGTATATATATATATATATATATATATAGAGAGAGAGAGAGAGAGAGAGAGAAATATAGGTGTATGGGCATCTGATTCATAGAATTAATGCCTTCCGCTAAACCTACAAGTACTTTGCATTTTTACAAATTACTTTGGGACGAGGGGCCGGCGAATGAGGGCCCATCAACAGGGGCCCCACCTGGAAGCTCATTGAGTCCAGTTTTGTAAGTTGATCAACGTAGGAGTCTGCAGCACGACCCGGGAATAAATGTTCCCTCTCCGTTTAGTGCACGATAAAGATAAGGCCTTTTGGCCCTCTGCTAAATGGCAGATGGGAGTGTACATGAGAAAACCATGTTGCTCTTTCCTTCAGGCTGACCATACAATGTAAAGAGAAGTCTCTTGAGCTCCGGAGGATGGGTGGAAAGTGTCCTGCTCCCTCCTGGCTCACCCAGTGAGCTCCTAGCCTCCTAGGCAGGCCTGTGTCTGGCCCAAGGCCACCCCCAGTTGGTGCCTTTTGTCCCTTTGGGCTTTGAAAGGGCTAGAAAAGTCCAGAGTCCATCCCAGAACTCTGGAGGCAAAGCTCAGCCTTGGGGAGAGATCCAAGGTGCCCTCCCTGCCAGTGGATGAATGGCAGCGGAGATGTCATGTCCTAAAAGAAAGCAAATGACTTGGACCAAAAGGGAATTAAATTTGGTGACTGCTCTGTAGCAACTAAAGCTTGAGCCCACTCTCCCTAGATAGAAGGGTAGAAGGGAGAACTGAGGAGGGGGTCTTGAATAAAGGGAAAGTTTGGAGAAATTACTGAGGGGAAATTGAGAGCAGAGGAAGGGGATTATTGGGCAGCAGTAATAAAGGGCCCAACTGAAAACATGTATCTCCACAGTATCTCCCAAACAGCTAAGATATAGAACAGGCAAGATTCAGGGATGATAATAATAATATATAATAATGTATTACATGTTATATAATTATGAGGTAATAATGAAAGGACAAAGCGGTAAATTATTCAAGAAAGAATGACAGCACGCTAATTTAATAGTTAAATCATTTTTTTAATTAATACTGTTTAATACCAGGAAGGGTCAAGACTGGAGTGCCCAAAGGGTGAGCTTGTAAAGCTGGCGTGCCCTTACCCCAAAGGACATGTCGGGTACTCTACCCTCTGACCAAGCTTCTTGGCAAGACAGCGAAAGAAGCTATAGGAACTCACAACATCACCCAGACCATAATGGATTGGGAAAACAGAGGGAGAGAGCAAATTGAGTGCCTACCGAAGATAAAAACAGATTTAATCTCAAGGATTCTTAATTTGGGGTTCATAAACTATAAATTAAAAAATTTATAATTATTTCAAAATAATTGGCTCCTTATTTAATCCTGTGTTTCGATTTTGTGCATTTAATGATATTTTTATTGAATGTAGAAGCCAAGGCTTTTGGTCCCAGAAACCTGGGAGACGCTAACCGTATGGGCCCCACTTTGGATCAGTCCCTGCTGCTTGACCTGCTCCATTTCTGATCCCGCTTCTCAGAAGGAAAGCTCTGGACGGCGGAAGGAGAGACGTCACCTTGCCAACATAAGGTTCATATAGTCAAAGCTCTGGTTTTTTCCAGCGGCCAAGGAGGGACTGTAAGGAAAACTGAGCCCTACAAAATCAGAGCTTTCAAACTGCAAGGCCAGAGACTTGGGGCCCCATGGACAGCAAGAAGACCCAGTCAGCCAGAAATTAATCCAGACTAGTGATTGGAAGGTCAAGTAGTGAAGCTGAAGCTTAAATTTTGGCCACATAGAGTTGTTGGGAAAGACTGAAGCAAATTGAGAAGGTGACGGCCGAGGAGGAGATGGGTAGAGAGTGCCATGGAAGCAGGACGTGGCAAGAGGAAGGTGAGGGCCAGTCCTGTTTCTGGTGGCCTTCCCCAGGGTTTTCATGAATGTAAAAAGATGAAAAGCAGGAGGAAGAAATCTGAGAGGAAGGGGAGCCTGTTAGTGATGGAGCGGGGTCCAAGGGCACAGGAAACAGGGTGGGCAGAAGAAGGGTTCTTAAGGTGGCTAAGAGGCCCAAGCCTCGGTCAGAAAGCGGAGGCCCGGAGACACAGGGGGCGGGGAGCTTTACACAAGGGCCCCTTTTTCTCTCCCCCCCCCCAGCTGACCCAGATCAGCTCCCAGAGGCCAGAGTCCTTGCACCTGGGAAGTGATCCGCCTCCGACCCCTTTCTCTGGGGCTCAACCAGGAGCCTTTTAGCAAAAACAGACTCAGCCAGAGGATGACGGGCTCCATGGCACAGGCCGGCTTCGTTAATGAACGGCACCCAGCACGGAGGCTGGAAACCCTCTGGACAGCAGCGTCTGGCAGTAATTAAAGGGCTCCCATTAATAAATCCTATTCCTGAATGGTTTACAGCTCCCCTTTTCTCAGACCTGTCAGGCTGGAACTTGTCAGGGGAGCCAGGAGCAGACACGTTGGGAAAAGACAAATAAAAACATGTCCAGAAGAGAAATACCACCAGACTCCCTGAGAGGGAAGGGGCCCTCTGGGAAGGGGCCCCTGCCCCAGGCGAGGATGGGGAAGCCCTAGGGCCTCGGAGGGCCGCCCACACCTGTTGTCTGGTCTCCAGAATGGGCCTTCACAGAGGTGTACATATACAGATGTTTGTGTGTGTGTGTGTGTGTGTGTGTACAATATATATCATGTATATTAACATATATTAATATATATACACACTTCCAGAAGCTGAGTGGGAAGAGACTATACATGTTTGTCTGTATGGATATATTTACCCTTGCAGGAGCTAAGAGTGGGAAGGGACCCCAGTGGTCCTCAACAGTAGTCTAACCCCCACCGGGGCCAGAACCCCTTCTGCAGTGTGTCTGACAGGGAGACATCAGCCCCCATTGAAGACTTCCAGTGTAGCTGAGCCCGCTGCCTCCCAAGGAGCCCACTCACTTAGGACAGCTCTAGATGTCAGGAATATTCTGTTTATTTCTTTCTGACTTCCAGACCAAATGGGTTCCTACCCAGTGCTGATGGAGCAGGGATCCGGAGTAGGCGGGGTGAGCGGATCCAGGGTGTATAATGAGTATAAAGGCCAAAGCTTTGGCCAAAAGATAGAGACCTGGGAGGCTGGAAGCAGATGTGGGTGAGGGGAAGGCCACGGTTGCCCAGCCCAGCTCTGCACTAGAACCCCTTTCCCCGTCTGTCACCCCAGCTGGCCAAGATTAGCTCCAAGAGGTCAGAGATCATGCACCTAGTAGCTGCTCTGCCTCCAACCCCTTTCTGAGCCACAGCTCAGTCTGAGATCTTTTTAGTTAAAACAAATGACACTCGCCAGAGGGTAAGTGTCCGTGTCATGTCTGTTAATGAAGGACACCCAGCACCTGAGGCTGGAGTCATCCATCCTTCTCCAGCCAGTCCTCCCGTTCTGTTCTCTGGAATCCAAGAATCTCATCTCTTCCTCTCTCTCTTTCTGCCTTCCTTCCTTTCTTGACTTCTTCATTTCTTCCTCTTTCCCTCCAAAATTACTTTGCACTTACTTTGAATAGCATCCATACTATCTGGAGGTGTTATCTCTGCCAACTGAATGTGATCTTCTTGAGGGCCAGGACCGTATCTTTGTGTTGGGTAGGTGATGGGTATCCAGTGTCTGGCCCAGAGGAGGGGCTAAATAAATGGTGGAATATGAATTGATTAATAATAGAGATTTCCCTGATTTTCTATCTGTATTTCCAGCACTTAGCACAGTGTTCGGCACATAAGACTTATGGATACTTTTATATTCATTCACAGATTGCTGATTGATTCCATGACAGCCTTTTAAATACATGAAGATAGATAATGGGCCTCCATTAAGCCTTCTTTTCTCCAGACTAAATATTCCCAATGCATTCAAATAATCCTCCTGATATGAACCCAGTGACCTTCCTCAGAACTCTGAACTCAAAGACGTTTTTGAGGCATTTGTGTGTCCCTTTCAGTTACTCTGTCCATGTGGATTGTCTAAATAGGGAGCTATCAATAGTTAGCATCCAAGGTCTCCACCAACACTGGGGAGAAGAGGAGAATCCTTAGTTATAGGGGGAGGACAAAAGGACAGAAAATCCCGAGGAGCATCATGAGGTTGGGTACTCTTTATCTTTTCTAAGATGGATACCGTTCAAACATTATATCTACTCTTCCCTATTCCCCCAAGTATTATTGATCTAAGAGTAATTTAAATGCAAAACAGAAACTACGTATTTGATTACTCTCAAGAGAGAAAAGTTATTTTGTTCTGAATTTTCTTCCACAAGTAATATGGAAATGTGTTTTAAATGATTGTACATGTATAACTTATGTTAAATTGCTTTCTGTCTTGCAGAAGGGAGGAAGAAAAAAATTGAAACTCAAAATCTTAGAAAAATGAATGTTGAAAACTATCTTTACATGTAATTGGAGGAAAAACACTATTAAGTAAAAAAAAAAAAGAGTGAAGGGAGAGGGAAAGGGCAATGCTAAAATTATACTCACTTGCTTGGCTCTTTTCCACCTGAGCTCATTACACAAAAGATCATCATAAACAGCAAAAAATGAGTAAGCCCATTTATCCAAGCCAAGAGCAAGCAGAATCATAATAACAACAGTTAACATTTACATAATATTTTGAGTTTTGAAAGTTTTACAAACATCTCATTTTTATCCTCACAACATCTATGGCAAGTTTTATTTTTATTCTCATTCTACAAAAAAGGAAACTGAGGCAGATACTGATTATTTGACTTACCCAGGGTTACATGCTAGTGTCTGCTGCAGAATTTGAACTCTGGTGTGAGCTCTTTAAGACTCAGTTTCTACATTTTAAGAATGGTATATTACAATTTGCATCACCTGCCTCACACAGTTGGTATGACTCCTTTAAACTTTCAGATGCTATAGAAGCATGGTCCTACTTCTATATTAAAATTTTGAGATGAGAATTAGAATTAGGAGCAAATTTCTATATTATATGTGATTCTATTTTAGAAATCTCTAAATGAGAAAAATAATGTTCTCTGGTTCTTTACAGACTATAAAACATGGATATAATAGAAAGCACCTTGAACTTGGAGTGGGAAGACACAAGTCCCTGCCCCTACAGGTCCAAGCTCCATGACCCCATGCAAGTCATAACCTCTCTGAAGTTTACTTGCTCATCCTTAAGACTGGAATAATAAAATGTACTTGTACTGTACGAGTGTTGATGTGAGGAAAGTACTTTGTCAAGCACTATGATGTCATAGGAATTGATGGATCCAAGGTCAGAGGAGCTGGGTGGAAAGCCCAGATCTGCTACTTTCTAGCTTGTGACCTCCAGAAACTCCGCTCACTTTTATGGATCTCATTTTCCTGACCTTTCAAATGAGGAGATGGAAAGAGATGGCCCCTAAAGTTCTTTCTCAAGTGAAATTCTGCCATTACACAATCAAGTTATATAATCATTAATAATTGCCAAGCATGACATAAATGCCAGATACCATTATCAGATATTGAATCTTTTACTAAAAAGTCATTTTCTGTCTGATATCTCATAAAGGCATATTTTTCATAATAAGTTCTAGGCCAAGCCAGCAGAATATCCATCTCCAAATAAGCTGGACTATTTAATTCATGATGTCACAAAACATCATTACTGTGTGATCCCTAAAGAAAATGTAGAAATTTACATCAACACGTGGTGAGTCACAAAATGTGAATTCTTTTTGGCCACAGAAATTCATTAGACCAACCACGATGTCCATTGATGGAGGAACTCATACCAGTGGTAGAGATGAGCAAAAATTGGAAACGCTTCCCCCCAGAAACCTATGAGGAGGAAAATCCACAATAGGAGTTTTCCTTTATGAAATTCTCTTGAGTTTCCACACAGAAAGATTCTTTAGCACAAGCTCCCCTCAAATATGGGACCCTAAAATCTATTCCCAGGTTAAAGGAATGTTTTCAGTCAGTCCCAATGTAAAACCACAGTTATGACCTGTTTCTTTTTATAAGACCAAAACAGAAATCACATTAACTAAAAGCAAAGGCATTTAATGGAACTATATAAACAACTATATATTATTTATATAATAAAAATAAATTTTCTCCCAGTACTCGCAAACCACTGGTGAACAAGGAAAAGCATATCTCACAGACTACTCATACTCTTAAGGTTTTTGCGTTTTTTTTTCCTACTGGAACATCTTTCTGTCTCTGTAGGCACCATGTACTATTTCCCCACAGACTTGTTGATGTCATCTATTGGTTCGTGGATGAATTATAGCTGCTCGGGAGCTGCTACAGTTCTTTTGAAAGACAGTCCATAGCCTCAGGGCTATTTCAGCCCTTTTGTGAGTCAGACCTATAGCTTCAGCAGTAAGCACATAGAAAGTTGATGTAACGTCTCTGTGTGTATGTGTATGTGTGTGTTTTTATTTTAGTTTTTTCCCTACCCAGCCCAGGAAATTCACTCAGGCCAGTCTAATATTTGGGTTCATCATACTCCCTGGCAGTTAGCCTACAAATATATATATAAATATATATATGTATGTATATATATATACATATATGTGCATATATATGTATATATATGTAAAGATTGAGTTTATTATTTATATAAGGTTTATTTAATAAGACATGATGGGATGGAGTATAACGGTTGACCTCTGTTGCTCAAATCATTCTTCTTTATACAGTCCCATTAAGGAAATTCACTTAGAGGAAATTCCTACCCAGATTCCACAGAGGAAAATTCTAATGGAGAAGCTTATTTTCCAAGAATTTGTCATGCCCAGGTGTCTCTCCAAGGAGTTCTCCTATCAAGAGTTCCCAATTGCTATATCTCCCTGTTATTTGTTTTCCTAAATCTGCCATGCTTTTGCCTGAGTACAGTATAGTAACCCAAGAAAATAATTAGGTTTCCACACTCCCAATTTGGTTTTCATTTTGCATCTTTTCCAATGCTGGGGATCAGAGCAGTAATAATAAAAACAACAACTAATAGTTTACAAAGCACATTATAAATGTTGTCCAATCATCCTGGAAGATAGGTACTTTATTAAAATCCCTAGTTTATAAATGAAGAAACTGGGGGAAATATAGTTTAACTGACTTACTCAGGTTCACACAACTACCAAATGCCTGAAATAAGACGTGAATTCAGGTTCTTCTTGATTCTAGGGATAATAGACTATAAATCCTTGACAGTAGTATGGCTAAATGGCATAAGGTAGTATGGAAATGTTAGCCCCAAATAAAAATGATACCTGCTGGTCCTTATTGACTTAGAAAATCACAGTTGAACATTCTCTATGTTATGTTGTATTTTTATTTATTAAAAATTTCACAATTGCATTTTAATCTGGTTCTGGCCACTCCAGAGTTCTGGGTACTATAAGTTTGCCACCCCTGTTAGAGTCTGAGAAAACATTAAATTTAGAATGAGATGGTCAGCATCCAGGTCCCTAACGGTGAAGACATACTTCCTACTGTTCCATTCCTGGGCTGACCATGTCTGGAGGGTGTTGTTCATTTCTGGACACCACAATTTAGAAAGGATTTTGAATAAGCTGGAGCTGGTCAGAGGAAGGGTCTTGAGTCCTTGTTGTAGGAGGATAATGAGTTCAGATGTTGGACCTAAAGAAAAGCAGATTTTCTAATTTGAAGGATTGAATCCTTCAAATACTCAAAGGCTTGTCACTTGACAAAGGGACTGACTTTGTTCTTGGTCCCCAAGATCAGGATCCAGAGGAAAAGGTGAAAATTAGAAAACCATTTATGCTTCCTAACAACTAAACTTTAAAAAATGAAATAAGCTCAATGTGGTTCCAACTCCTTCTCCTTAATAAAGGTCTTTTGGCAAAGCCTGGTTGCCTACTTGTCAGGAATGATATAGAGGAGACCCTTCCTTATTTAGGTAGAGATTGGGCAAGATGTCCCCTTAAATCTTTTCCAAATGGCCCAGCAGTCACCATCGGGGGCTGGAGGCCAGGAACCATGAGTGCTGGGCCAGAAGCCCTCAGAAGGTAGGTCGCAATGTGTTTCTCCTTGCTGGTCCATTGCCTTTTCAGGCAGATTTTTATTAAGCCATCAATCTTTCCATTTTGACAGTCCCTGAGAGCCACTAGAATTCAGCAAAGAATCCTTCTTAATTACCAGGCTTCTTACTCCCTGGAGATGCTGATCTAGGGCTTATCTTTCCCGGAGGTAGTAAGTGAAACGTCTCATTTGTCCCAAACAGTAGAGGATACCATGTTGTGGGCACTTAAGAGCTGCCATAGAAGGAGCCCTATCCCCCGAGTCATGGCTCCCTGGTTCCAATCCTGCCTCCAGTGCCCACAGTGGGCCATGTGATGGTAGACAAGTCTCACAATTCCTACCCCACAGAATTGTCGTTCAGAAGGTACTTTGTAAACCTGAAATAAAAAAGTCATGACTAAGGGTGGCTGGGTGGTAGAGTAGGATTCTCACTAACTCTCTAGGAGCTGAAATCAAATGCCCTGCCCTAAACGAGCTTACACTCTAATGGGAGAAGACCACATTTAAAAGGGAACTGAAAAGTTGGGGAAAGGGTGTGGAGGAAAAGGGACCTTCTGCGTGTCTTCTGGTTGGAGATTCAGGCTCAGGGCCAAAAGAGGAGGAAGGATGGCTGGCAGAGCCATGTCCTGAACATGGAGGAAGTTCTTCCAGAACTCACAATGAGAAGGGCACCAAGATGGCCAAAGGGACATTCTGGGCTGAGAAAGCAGATGAGGGCCAGTCCAAAGAGGTGGGAGGGGAGCAGCCTCCTCCCCTGTTGCCAAAGTGTCCATCCACACAGAGGGGACAACATGAAGGTGCAGGGCAATATATTCCTGGGACAAAAGCAAGAGCACCAATGGAGAAGCATAAATTGTAGCATGTGGCTCCTTAAGGTAATGACACATTATAATGATGTTAAGATGGTCAAGTTTAGGGAATTAAAAAATTAATAATACACAGAGTAAAGCAAAGCAGAAGCCAGAAAGCTTCCATGACCATGGAGGAAGACAAGCGAATGAAAATGACAGAGAAAAGCCAAGAATCCCGATGAGCACATGGAGAGAGGGAAGAAGAGAGGGAGGGAGAGGAGGAGGAAGGAAGAAAATTAGGGAAGGAAGGGAGGAAGAGATGGATGGAAGGAAGAAAAAAGCAGGGAGAGAGAAAAAGAGGCAGGCAGGAAGGAAATTAGGGAAGGAAGGGAGGAAGAGAGAAAGGGAGGGAGGAAATTAGGGAAGAAAGGAAGAAAGGAGGAAAAAGGGAAGGAGAGAGGTAGAAAAGAGGGAGGGAGATAAGG
Source organism: Myrmecobius fasciatus (assembly GCA_023553655.1). NCBI lineage: Eukaryota > Metazoa > Chordata > Mammalia > Dasyuromorphia > Myrmecobiidae > Myrmecobius > Myrmecobius fasciatus. The sequence goes on from JAJPUD010002654.1 coordinate 188,564, forward strand.
AGGGAAGAAGGAAAGAAGGAGGAAAGGAGGAAAAGAGTGAGGGAAGGAGGGACTAAAAATAAGGATAAATTCTGGGCTGAAATTAATTAATGTACACATCAATGGTAACTAAGCAAGCTTAGTTGGTTGTGTTGATCATCCATATTAAACTTTTAATAAAACATTTAAGAATGGCAGACTAGCTGGCAGCACTCAGGATAGGGAACATGTTGACATGTCCCAAATGTGTCCTCATCCAGTTGCATTTTCACAGAATTATTCACTTGTTTTTGCCAGTTTTTAGGTTAAGAGGGTAGGAAGGTGTCACATGAGAGAGATACAGGAGGGAGAAGGACCATGGGAAAAGTTCTACCCTCCCTAGGTAATTACCACAATTCCATCCCCCCCCCCCGCCACACACACACACACACACACACACACACACACACACACATGGCAGACCTCCCAAGGTCCTTTTTTAGCATCTCTCTGAGGTCATACTGGTTAAGGCATTGGATGTAGAATGAGGAAGAGCCAGGGATCTTAGTGCAGTACATCAATGTCTCTAGCTCACTGTCCTCCTCCACAGAATGAAGAAAAGTCAATGGATTCTAATGTCCCTTCTTCCTCTAAACCTATGGCTTATGATGTATAACCAGGTGTCAGAATTATTTTAGGATGTACTACATAGGCCTAGGAGACTGGAAGCTCCTTGAAGACAGAGGAATGATTATTTCAGGGACAAGTATCTCTCCCAGTGTCTTGCGCAGTGATCTACCTACATAATAAGCAGCTTAATAAATCTTTACTAATTGAAAATTTTGAAGTAGCACGTGGGGATCATCACTTCAAAGAGCCTCATCCCCCAAATTACTCTCCCACCTATGTTCTGATGTCTCAGATTTCTTTCCATAGAAAATGTCATTTTATCCCAGTGTAAAGTGAGGTCAAAATGGAAATAATTCTCAAAGACGTGGTTCCATGATCTGCATTCATGCTGGAGTGTCAGAAGCTCAGATCAGAGCCCCCAAAACTTTCTGTTGAAATTCTCCCCAAAAAAATTGTAACAGAAAGCTTTGTAAGGGTTAATGTTGAAGAATTACCCATACATATGTTTTGCAAATAAAAAGTTTCAATAATAAAAAATTAAAAATTAAAAAAAAAGAATGCAATACCCTGTGACCCAGCAGTGTTTCTACTGGGCCTATATCCCAAAGAGATTTTAAAGGAGGGAAAGGGACCCACATGTGCAAAAATGTTTGTGGCAGCCCTTTTTGAAGTGGCAAGAAACTGGAAATTGAAAAGATGCCCATCAATTGGAGAATGGCTGAATAAATTATGGTATATGAATGTTATGGAATATTATTGTTCTGTAAGAAATGACCAACAGGAGGATTTCAGAGAGGATTGGAGAGACTTGCATGAACTGATACTGAGTGAAATCAGCAGAACCAGGAGAACATTATACACAGCAACAAGACTATACGATGATCAATTTTGATGGACATGGTTCTCTTCAACAATGATGTGATTCAAACCAGTTGTGCTGCGATGAAGATAGCCATATACATCCAGAGAGAGGCCTGTGGGAACTGAGAGTGAACCACAACACAGCATTTTAACGCTTTCTGTGAATATTTCCATGCATTCTGTTTTCCTTCTTAGGTTGTTTTTTTTCTTCTTCTCTTTCTAGATCTGATGTTTCTTGTGCAGTAAGATAACTGTATAGATATGTATACATGTATTGTATTTGTCATATAATTTATCCTATCTAGCATGTATTAGATTACCTGTCATCTAGGGGTGGGGGGTGGGGGAAGGAAAGGAAAAGCTTGGGAAAAAAAGTTTTTTTGCAAAGGTCAATGTGGAAAGGTCACTCATATGTTTTGCAAATAAAAAGCTTTATTAAAAAAAAAAAGAATGCAAGCTCCCTCACAGCAAAAAAAAAAAAAAAGAAATTCTCCCCAAGTTTCAAGGTTCACCTCCTCCAGGAGGCAGCCCTTGATTCCCCCAATCTGGAACTGAGATCTCCCTAAGCTGAATCATAACCATATTTTATATCTACATTAGCCATACTGTGAATTATGGTGATATGTCTATTCTCTCCCAGCTAGACTCCTGAAGACCATGGATTCTCTGTCTTTGTGTTGTTGCACCATAGAATTACAGACCAAGAGTTTAAAGGGCCTCAGAGACCTTTCGTCCAAACTCCTCACTTTACAGATGGAAAAACTGAATCCCCGGGAAACGATGTGTCTCGCCAAGGATCACACAAGGAGTGATCGCTGGAGGCACTTTTTGGACCCAAGTCTCCTGATGTCAGAGCCAGTTCTCCTTCCACTGTGACATCCTATGATAAACTGCATCTTGGCTTTAGCCTCATTGACAAAAAGCTATATAGAATATAAGATTTCAGCATTTACTGTTTGCTGGTTCTTTTTGAAAAATGGATTCAGAAGACTAAAATGTCATCTTAAAGTCTCTCCTTCAATAAGGAATCAAAAGTATATAAGGCTCCTTTAACCAAATGTTATCAGATCGCCCTGTTCAAGAAGCTGTGATTATTAAGATCAGATAAGACACAAAACTGAAGAGCGTGTGATGGCCTGAGGTTCATCAGTGTCTTAGAAGGAATCCATCTCAGAACCCCATTCAATAAGGCATCCCCTAAAGATGGGAAGTTCTACCACGTGCTCCTCTTGGCAGATGACACTCTGTTAATTGCATTAAGTCATGAAAAGATGCTGAACTAATAGGATGGCGTCCATCACCACAGAAAAAAAATTAGCATAATTCTCCATCTTCCAGGACAATCTAAGTGGAGGAAGAATGATTATTGGTGAGATAACCTATGCACAATCTGTGAATTTAGCCATCAGTCTATTTATATAGACTACAGAGAGATAGATCAGTATATCTATATATAAATATAGATATATACATATATGTCTATGTATATGTACATGTCTGTGTGAATGTATATGAATATGTGCACATGTATGATATGATTCTCTAATGAATGAATTGAATCTAGAACTAAAAAGAAGAGAATTGGATGTATTACTTTTGGAAAAGTACAAGATTTTTAATGACCTTAAACACTTCCCTGAAACAAATATTCATCTTTTTAATACAATATTTTTCTATTCTTCCTGCAGATCTTACAATGTAGACAAGTCTCTGAGCTCCAGAGGATAGGCACAAAGTGCCCTGCTCCCTTTTGGGTCACCCAGGGAGTTCATGGTCTCCTAGGCAGGCCTAGGTCTGGCAGGGGACCACCCACCCCCCCGTTGGTGCCAGGTGTCCTAGAGGTGTCCAGAAGTAGAATGAGTGGTCATGTCATGGGAGGTCTCCAAGCAAAGATCACATGATTCTTTGGTAGGTATGTTGTAAAAAGGATTCTTGGTCGTTAGGAGTCACCGCCCATTGTACTTTTGGATAGCTCTAGCTGTTAGGAAGTCGTTGACTTGAGGAATTGGGTTTTTTTTAGTTTTTTGTTGTTGTTTTAGTTTATTGGGTTTTTTCCCCTAAGCTCAAACCAAAAATGCCTCTTTGTATCTTTCTTCCGTTGCTCATGATTGAACCTTCTGAGGTGAACAGATCAAATTTAGTCTCTCTTCCCCCAGAGGGCCTATACAATTTTCAAAAGGAATCCTTGTCTCCTCTCCTATCCAAGCTAAGCTCCCCACTTACTTCGCCAACACATCATGGGGTATGATCTCTTTGCCATCTTGGAGGACCTCTCTGGCCACGTGCCAAAGGAGGGTTCCATCATAGTTCTCTCCTCCCTCTCCTTTATCATCTATGTCCTGAAAGCCAAATAATTCTTCTTCAAGCCCATTCTTCTATAAACTGTGGCAAGAATTCTTAACTGTTAATTCAGTTAATTTTTTTTTATTCTTTGACAACTGCATTTCAATATAATTGGTTTCCTTGGTAACCCAGTGTACTTTACTTGGTTCATTTAAAAACACGATTCCAGGAGGAGGTCCACAAACTTCACCAGCTGACACCCAAATAGGTGAGGGACCCCTTTCTATACGATCCCCCACAAGTGGTCATGAGCCTGAAACTCCCTCGCCTTCCAACTAAGCCATTAAAAGCCCTTGTTAAAAAGCAAATATGTCCCCTGAGAAGAGTAACACCTTAATGCAATAAACTGATTCAAGGTAAGACATTGATGAGTGAGCCAGCCCGCCAGCCCCCAGCCAAGGGAAGAAATCAGAGACAGCCAGGGAGGTCGAGTGAGGGGAAGAGGTCCAAAGAGTTCTGGCACCATTTGGAAATTGCTTGACACATTTACAATGCCCTTCCATGGACATTATCTCATGTGATCCTTCCAACAACAAGATGAGGCTGCCAGGTTATGTGTTTTATTCTCCTTCTACAGATGTAAAGATGAAAGTCCATAGGATTTACACAGAAAAGTGATACCTGGAAATTAAGTTGGTTTGGGGGTTGGAAAGAACTTGGACTCCATCTGACCTTTATTCATTGTGTCATCCTAGGCAAGTCCCCTCAACTCATTTTCCTTACTTGTAAAATGGAGCTAGAGATGAATTTCATGGATTCATTGATATAGGGAACTCCCATATGGGGAAGCACTCTCTCCAATACAAATCAGTTCTCTCTCTGCAATATATAGATAGTCCTAGAGCATGGAAAAGCGATTTTCTGAGGGTCACCCAGCTAGGCTTGGAGATCAAGCCACTACCTATAGAAGGGGGATAATTATACCTAAAGTACTAACATCTCACAGACTGTGAGATACAAAAGTTAGAGAAGCTACTTAGGCACTATAGTTTAGTATAGAAAATATTCAATGTGAAGCAAAGAGGTGGGTTCAAATCCTACCTCAGATAATTAATTATGTGATCCTAATCAAGCTCACAATTATTTTGAGCTTCTATAAAATCTGTATCTAACAATGATACCAGTTGACAATAGAAAAAAAAAAAATAAGGGCCTAGAGATAGGCAAAGAAAAAATAAAATTACCTCTATATGCTGATGACATGATCATTTATATGGAAAATCAGGAAAGAAGCTAATTGAGATAATGAATAGCTTCAGTAGAGTTGCAACCTACAAAATAAATCCATAAAAAATCACAATATTTCTATGTAATAATAAAATCCTGGAGCCAATAATAAAAAAGGAAGTCCTCTTCAAAATAACAATAAAATATACAAAATTTTTGGGAGCCAATCTATCAAAACACTCAATAACTGTGTAAATCCAGTTACAAAATGATCCTTTTAAAAATTAAGAACAACTTAAATAGTTGGAGAAAAGTCTAATGTTCATGGCTAGGTCATGCTACTATAACTAGCATGACAACATAACAAATTTATCTTGTATATTGAATGCTACACAAATTAAACTATCAGAGGGATATTTTATAAAGACTAAATAATAGCTGGATTCATTTGGAAGAACAAAAAATCTAGAATATTAAGGGAAATATGAAAAAGAAAAAATAAAGGTAGATTAGCACTTCCCTTAGTTTATAAAATAGCAGTCATCAAAATCACTTGGAACTAGTTTTAAAAAAATTAGATTATGAGCTCAATGGAATAGACAAAGAATTAGAAGTAATCAAATTTAACTATGAATGAATTGCTAAATATTTACTATGTGCTAAACAATGAAGCTACAAGTAAGCCAGACATTCCCTGCCCTCAAAGAACTTATATTCTAATGAGGTTAAAATAACAGTGCACAATGGCCATTGAAAAGTAGGGAGGAATAAGGAAGACTTGCAAACTAAAATTCAGAAACCAGAAAGCATGAAATACCTAGAAAAGAATGTATCTTATTAAAAAAAAAAATACTGAGGAAACTAAGTAGCAACTTGGTAGAAGTTAGTCCTTAGACCAACATTTTTATGTCATATTTCTCAGTAATTCCATCACAATGTTTTTTTATTATTTCACTCATGTTCAACTCTGTGACTGCACATGGGGTTTTCTTGGCAAAGATACTTTGTCATTTCCTTCTCCAGCTTATTTTACAGATAAGGAAACTGAGGCAAAGAAGTGACTTGCCTAGGATCATACAGCTAGTATCCATGGCTATCATTTGACCAGGTCTTTCTGAGTCTAAACAAGGTGCTCTATTCCCTGTTCAACACAACTACCTAAATTTTAAATGTCATGGCATCAAAAAATTAGAGGCAAATCACATCATTTGGGTTTCATACATATAGATATGGATGAATTTTTTAAAGAAACATTTATTTTAGACTTTGATTTCTAAATTCTCTGCCTTCTTGCAGCCCTCAGCCCACCTATTGAAAAAAATAAGTAATTTAATACTTTGGAATAAATCTTTAACAAAATAAAGAATAAAGATCATTTCTTCAAAAACTTTTGATTAAGTGAAGTTGGAAAGTTTTTGTATCAACATAATTAATGCATCTGAGATAAGTAGAAAGACAATTAACTGGGAAAACATTCTTTCTATCAAATATCTTTAATAAGGATTTCATCAATAAAGCCAAAAACCATTCACCAAAAGAGAAGTAGCCAAAGGATATCATTTTTTTTAATTCTCAAGAGAATTAACAGCAATATGAAAATATCCAAATCATTAATTATAAGAGGAAGGCAAATCACTGTAACTCCTTCATGTTTTCATTTCAGATCCAGTAATTTGGGGAGGGTTGTGGAGGAAAGTCAAGGCAATATAAAAAACAGAAGATACTCATAAAGATCTATTTAAAATAATAGCACTCATTTCACAATTATTGAAAGCACATTATGAGAGAAAGCCTGGAATCATGGAGGGAGGACTGGCTCTGGGAAGTAGGAAGATTTGTGTGAGCAAGTCCCTTCACCTCCAATGCCTCTGGCAACTTACTAAATTGTGGGGAAGATACTCACCTACTTTGGGAGAGGGAGTTTCTCCACCTGTTAATTTTCCTACATTTATGGCATTAAAGGTCCCTGTCAAAAACAACAACAAAAAAATAGAATAAAATATATACAAAAACAATACCAAAAAAAGTACGATCACCACAAAAGATAATCTTCACATATCCGAATGTGCTATAAAAATACCACTTATCATTGTGACTGTCTCACAGCTGTGGATTTAAATCCAAGATTTCTAATACCAGAGTCCATCTTCCTTCTAGCACATCCACCCAGGTTTGGCTCTTAGAAGTCCCCAAGATCTTAAAGCTGCCAGAGATCTTAATGGTTGGTCCCACTGAGCATTAATTGAAACTTACTACAGATCATTTAATGAATCTCCATTTCTTCACCTGTAAAATGAGAGCAGTTAACCTGGTCCTTCTCACCTCCAAATGTTGAGAAGTTCAAATGAGATTTATATATAAATACATATAATTACATTTATATACATAAAGAACTTTAAGAGGGGAAGGAGCTAGAGAGAAATGGAGGCTATTATTGGATTGATTATTGTTTTTCATTCATTCAATTTTTTTTTAGCACTTATCATTTACTGAACATAAAAAGACCTCTCAAGGAATTCTACCTTTTTTAGGAAGGAGGGAAACCATATATACTGAAAAGTGAATATAAAAAATATATGAAGACAATACAAAATAATTTCAGGGAAATCAATTTGAGTCATCAGAAAAGACTTCCTATAGGAGGAGGTGGACTTTGGAGGCAATCTGAGTCAACTCCCTCAATTTTGTGTGTTAAGGAAACTTCAGTAAGTCATCCAATGTCAAAGAGGCGGGAGGAATCACAGGTGGGCTTTGAAGCCAGGTGCTCAGGCTTTAAGTGTTTTCCCCCCTCCCCTCCACCATACAGCCCTTCTCCCTACATGCTTATTGATAGGGAAGCCAGAGGAGCCTTTCCTGGTACCATCCAGACCAGGTTTTCCCTGAGATCCTGGGCATTCTAGAGTAGGGAATGTCTGTCTGCATCCCAGATGGATATACTTAATAAGACCTTGGGCTCTTTATCTTAACAAGGAGTCGGGATCAAATTCTCCCCTTGTTAAACTCTCAGAAATCTCACTGACAGCAGTGGGAGTTCCAGAACAGAGCTGAAGGTGGAATTTGGCCTCTTGGAGATTTCATTTAAGGATTTAGACCTTAGAACACAAGCTCTTGTAAAAATCCCTTTTCATAATAACCCAAGATGTAGGGAGGTGATCTAGGAGGCCAGGTGGGTCATTAAGGTGACCTTGCACCCACCCCATGGAAGTGTCTTCATTATTGTTTTTCCTTTATTACTGTTTCTTAAACAAATGATGGATGGATAGATGGGTGGGTAGGTGGATGGATGGATGGATGGATGGATGGATGGATGGATGGATGGATGCCTCCTCTAGGAAGGATTCCCTGTTTTGACCAATCCTGAATCACCTAGATCTGGCCAATCTAGGAGCATTGGTGGCCCTTAGAGTCAGAGGAGCTGGATTCTAATCTTGTCACTCACTCTGCTAATTACTATTTGCATGACCTTGGACAGATCACAGATAGCATTTGAACCCTGGTCTCTACCTTGAAAGTCGGTGATCTTCCAGGACACCATATGTTCACCTCCCTGGGTCTCAGTTCCTCATCTTACATAAGGAGATCAGACAATGACCCTCTAGATATACGATAAAGAGTTTATTGCCAGTGCCTGGTACATGGTAGACACTAAATATAAATTTATTGGATAAAATTGAATTGAACTTCTTTTTAAAAGACTTTTTCCTAAGCAGCCTATTCTACTTTGTCAGGAAGCATGAACGCCAAAATGACGATCTGAAGTATATCAGAAAGACAATTGGGAGTCACTGGAAATTATTGAGCAGGGGAAGGACTTAAGCTGTGCTGTAGAAAGCTTCCTCTTGCAACATATATAAATCAGGGGCAGCAAAATGGTGCAGATCAATCAGTAAACATTTTATTAGTGCCTATTATGTGCCAGGCATTGTGTTAAACACTAAGAACACACACACATACATAAATATATAGAGAAATATATATATATATATATGTATAAATATATAATCCCTGCCTTCAAGGAGTTTACAATCTAATGGGAGGTGTAATCTAATCTAATGTAAATAAATACATACAAACCAATTTATATACAAGATAAATAGGAAATAGTAAATAAGGAAGGCACTGGGGATTTAGAGGAGTTGGGAAAGGTTTCTTGTAGAAGGTGGGGTTTTAGTTGGGACCTAAAGGAAGTCTAGGAAGTCTGGAGCACAAGAGAAAGAATCTTCCAGGCATGTGGAACAGCCAAAGAAAATGCCCAGAGCCAAGAGGCAGAGGGTCTTGTTCTTGGAACAGCCAGGAGACCAGCATCATTGCTCCAAAGAATACATGTTCTGATCAAGAAGACTGGGAAGGGAGGAGGGGGCAGGTTATGAAGGACTTTAAATGCTACACAGAAGGTCTGGTATTTGCTCCCAAAGGTAATACAGAGCCACTAGAGTTTATTGAATTGATCATTTATTGAATGTGATCAGACTTCTGTTTTAGGAAAATGACTTTAGTAAATGAATGGAGAATGGGAAGATGAAGGCAACAAGAGATGCTGCCGAGGTGAAATTGATGGACCTTGGCAAAAACCTGCATATAGTGAAGGGAAAGGAAAGATGGGGAGGAAGGAAAGAAAGGAAGGAGGAAGGGGGGAGAGAGAGAGAGAGAGAGAGAGAGAGAGAGAGAG